>CM060887.1:55148652-55611152 GCA_030762935.1 Hymenopus coronatus | reverse complement strand
TTTAATTATTTTATTATTATTATTATTTTAATTATTTTATTATTATTATTATTATTATTATTATTATTTATTTTAATTATTTTATTATTATTATTATTTTAATTATTTTATTATTATTATTATTTTAATTATTTTAGTATTATTATTATTATTTTAATTATTTTAGTATTATTATTATTATTTTAATTATTTTAGTATTATTATTATTATTTTAATTATTTTAGTATTATTATTATTATTTTAATTATTTTATTAATTTTATTATTATTATTATTTTAATTATTTTATTAATATTATTATTATTATTTTAATTATTTTATTAATATTATTATTATTATTTTAATTATTTTATTAATATTATTATTTTAATTATTTTATTAATATTATTATTTTAATTATTTTAATTATATTATTATTATTTTAATTATTTTAATTATGTTATTATTATTATTATTATTTTATTATTATTTTATTATTATTATTATTATTATTTTATTATTATTATTTTATTATTATTATTATTATTTTATTATTATTATTTTATTGTTATTATTTTAATTATTTTATTGTTATTATTTTAATTATTTTATTGTTATTATTTTAATTATTTTATTATTATTATTATTATTATTATTATTTTAATTATTTTACTATTATTATTATTATTTTAATTATTTTACTATTATTATTATTTTAATTATTTTATTATTATTTTAATTATTTTATTATTATTATTATTATTTTAATTATTTTATTATTATTATTATTTTAATTATTTTATTATTATTATTATTATTATTATTATTTTAATTATTTTATTATTATTATTATTTTAATTATTTTATTATTATTATTATTATTTTATTATTATTATTTTAATTATTATTATTATTTTAATTATTATTATTATTTTAATTATTATTATTATTATAATTATTGTTGTTGTTGTTTAATTATCCCTCCTGCCCCGTCTTCTTTTGTTTTCTTCTTCTCCTGTTGCTAGAGTTGACTAAATTCTTTTGACTAATACAGGCTTATTACTACTTATTTCAATTTTTACTACCTAAAACTTCATCAGTAATCTAAATTAAAATACTGTTATAAATTTGAGTGTTTTAATTAAGATTATTCACAGCTAAAGTGAAGTTTTAAGTAGATACTGAAAATAGGAAATAAGTAGTAAACACATTTTACTCAATAGAATCTATGGTAGGCTCTAACAAAGGAAATATAGCATTCATCAATAAGAATAAATTCCAGATACATATGCAACCAAAGATGTAGAAAAATAAAACTTACAAAACAAGAAGGAAAATGTGATATTTAGAGAAAAATAAATAGATTAATATATAACAAATTGATAGATACAGAATAATTAGAAGACAACGAAGAAAAAGAAGAAAAGTTAATATATTGAATCATAGCACTTTATTGTTAAAATATAAAGTAACTATGTTGACTCTTCAGAAGAGGTCAATGGAATCGTGAAATAAGAAGAAAAAGAATTGTCATGTGTGGATTGTTTATGGGGGACAATAATTGTGATCAAATTTCTTTATTCAATTATAGCTAGTGCAAGCAGCCTTTTTGTTTCCAACATCTTTTCTAAATTTCTATATCATTCACAGGAGATTAAGCAGGACTGCCTCTTTATTGGTGAGTACATAACTCTTTAATCAGTACAAAAAATATATGATGTTTAAATTTTCACCTTATGCCCCAAGTGATTACGGCACATTTGCAGGTTAGTATTTAATTGCATCTTTAAAACATGTATAAATTAACTACAAGTTTTGTGATTACTGCATTATTATTTAAAATATATAAATATATAGTTTATCAGCTTATGGGTAAAATGTTCACAAGGTTCACCTCTCTCTCTCTCTCTCTCTCTCTCTCTCTCTCTCTCTCTCTCTCTCTCTCTCTCTCTCTCTCTCTCTCCCTTGCAACAATGGATAGATAGGTGCTTAGATGACAAGTATTATTTGATTTCCATCAGTGAAAATGAGCTTCATGTGTCAAATCACATGTTGTAAGAGGATTAAATATAAAAGTAATCACTTATGACATGTAGTTCTGAAACTTTAAATTTTGAATATCTTGATAGAGTTAGGAAAGACAATTTTGGCTACTACCTTCTGCACTTGCAGCACTAAAATTAACAATAAGTAAAACTTCTTTGAAAGGTCTAAAAGTTTCTTATTATGGTTTTTTAGGGAGCTGAAACGTGTTTTGCTATCTTCCTGCCAGCATTGGTAATGGGTAACTTCATGGTACTTAACCTCTTCTTGGCTTTGTTGCTCAACAGTTTTAATTCTGAAGAGTTGAAATCAAAAAAAGAGGTAAGTCATCATATTTAACAACCGAAAAAGGTTTTTAATTTTAATAAGTAGGTACATAGTAAATAGCCATATTGCAGTGGACCCAGAACAAGAAGAAAATCTGCTTATGCTGCATTAATGCAGAGCTTTTTTGTTATTATCAATTTAATACATTTAAAAAGAAACTCAATTTTTCTTAAAACTGAAATTTCACTCAGGTTTCTTAGGTAGCAGGATGAGATGATGTACTTCTCAGAAATTGAATCAGTATTGACCCAGAGTAATATTTAGGAGTGCTTTGGAGTGTCAGAATTTTGAATAGTCAGTACTATATGTAGAACATGGAATCGCTCACTATAAATCTACCCTTTTTAATTTTGACAGCTTTGCTTTTCTTATGTTCCTTTCACATGCCAAACCTATCAAAATTTCAATGCTTCAAAATGGCCCTAAATAAAGTTTCAGACCAAAATATTTTCAGTTCCTAGAAGTGCATAACCTCAGAAGCACTCTGTGAATGAGAATATAAGCAGAAAAGGCTGCTTTGTAGGTATTACTTCCATATCTCCAAAATAACTTGGAAAAAACTGAGGTGATATGCATTCAGAATATTTAAGACCTCCTTTCTATCTTATATTATAGAAAAACTGCAAACAAAAACAGCCATGCAAACATTATAAAATAAATATTTAAAACAGAAGCTATTAATACTGAAGCATTCATCATTAATTTGGAGTTAACTGTGTCACATTTATTTACACTCACTTTCACATAATATTGTTGAAAAACATGATTGATGCTCCTTTTCTGCTTCCTGTTGTTTCTGATCCTGTTGCCATCTGTGTTAAGGATGCATAGTTTTAACATTTCATTCAGTGGTGAGCTTTTGAAATTTATTATATAATTGCTGTTTTTATTATGTATGTTTTTTCCCATATGTCCAGTTCTGTTGATGATACTAGTGTTTTAACAATTTTATATTTTGCCCAGTATTGTGGTTTTCTGCCCAAAAATGGTGACACAGTGGATTTATATATTTGCTTTAGTTATGTTTCTCTGGTGTTCCCTTAACCTGATTTCCAAGTTTCTCTTCATTTTCCTATATAATATTTCTCACAATCTTCACTTCTAATCTGGTAGATTCCGGATTTTAATGTGCTCTGAATTGTATTCTTAAGAGATTTATTTAGAACATCCTTCAGGCTGAATTTGTTTTGTGAAGCTAACTTATGTTGAACTTATTGAAGATTTATTAAAATTTTCTAAAGGCCCAAATTGATAGGTAATTTTTTTGTACTTTCAGTTTGTGTTTGATGGTGGTATTAATGTTGTAGTTAGCAAAATTTCTTCGACTTTTTCTTTCATTTTTAGCATTTTCTTTATGAAAGAACGACACATATATTAGAATAGCAGTGGGAAATGAATTTAACTCTGATCTCACCAGAGAAACATAAAACTAAAGTAAATAGACAAATCCGCTGAGTCACATTATTTTTGGCAGAAAACTACAATATTGGGAAAATATAAAATTATTGAAACCTATAGTCGTCAATAGAATTGAACATCTAGGAAAAAATATACATAATAAAAATAGCAATTACATAATAAATTTTGAGATCCCACCCTTGAATGAAATGTTAAAACTTTGCATCCCCAACACCAGATGGCAACAAGATCAGAAACAGCAGTAAGAGAAGGAGTAGGAAGCAGAAAAAGAGCATCAGACACCAAACTGATGAAGATAAGGACAAATGCTCTTGAAAACGTTTCAATGTTTTTCAACAATAATAAGTGAAAGTGAATGTAAATAAGTGTGACTCAGTTAACTAATTATACACTAGATTATAATGAGAACTATTATTTTGTTACTGTGAGAATTGCTTTTTGTGGGATTGATGTTAGATTCCATGAAGATTTCAGCATTATATGCTCTTGATCTTGGGTGAGTTCAGCATTTTGGTATTATTGTACAGCTACAAATTTATCAATGGTGGCAGATTCTGAGAAGGGAATTTCAGTGTTTTGTTTGTCACATTTACACAATATTACACTAAGTGCATTATTAAAGTCATATATTCCAGAAACAAGTTTCATACTCCTCCATGACAATGTGCAATTCTCAGTGAATAAAATAAATGAGTTGGAAGTAAAACTAACATGGGAGTTACAATATATATCTGTTCTTGAGTAACAGAACACTGTCTTAAAAAAAAAAAAAAAAAAAAAAAATGCTTCAAAATACACTTGCAAACTATGCATTAGGTAGTCAATTTTATAGAATTAATCATTCCCATGGAAGTTCTTGTATATATGTAAAGAAAGGGATTCATTCTAATTCTCTATTGCACATCCAACAATATTGGACATAGAAACATTTGCAATTGGCCTTTCAGAATAAAATACAATAATATTATGCATATACAAATCTTGTAGTAAAAGTTTCAGATTTTCCTAAATAAATTAGAACAAGAACTTAACAGACTTAAATCAAGGTAGGATCAATTGGTATGTGGTGATTTTTATGTGCATCTTTTAATGGACATCTTAAGTCTTTCTGACTTAATTAGCCTTACTGTTACATTTGGTCTATAACCAACAATAGTTTTTCAACTTGACTAATTGATACCAGATCTTCAGCGGTAATTCAAATCTTTGAGTGAAACATAAAGCCATTTAATACAGGATATAGTGACCATTGTTAAGTTTCAATTGTTAACTTTCCCCTTTAATAAATACTACAAAATTTCAAAAAAGTATGAGTATTTAAAGATAGTAATTTAGAATTATTCATTCACCTCTTAAAAATTAATTTTGGCAGGATGCCTACACAGAGATAGGCAATGACAGAAAATATGATGGTTTTATAAATATTTTTAAGTACTTGCTTAACTGCAAGGCAAAACAATTGTTGCAGAATCTCTGAATACATGGATAACTATGTAAAGGAACCCACATTGTTTGCACTAGAAAGAGGATGTTACATGATTATTGTAAATCCACATACTTAAAACTATCCCAGAACCTAAAAAACTATATTAGCCAAAGGCTAATGTCAAGCAAACAGGATGGCAATGATTTGTATATTGAAACCTCTCAAAATAAAATTATAGCCATATGAAGAGTGATAAATAATCAAACAGTAAGGGATGCTACACCAGAAAATATACAGCTAAAAGAAAACTTTGCAGTCATTACATAAACAAAATTAATCCAGAGGTATTTAATATTTTTAGGACTTTTGTAAACAACATACATTTCAACAAACTAAATAGCAGAAAACTTAATCACAAGTCAACAGAATCACACAAACTATATTTCTTAAACCTGTTGATGTCATGGAAAACCAAAATGAATAAACCCAATAAAATTAGTTCATAAATGTTAAGTTTTCTTGTGGTATAGATAACATCCCAGATCTAGTGATTAAAAAGTGTGAAGATTACATAGCAGCCTATGGCAGGTATTTACAAAGGCCATTGTAACATGCAATATTTCTGCTGTGCCTTAAAATAGCCAAGATTAACCTCTAGTATAAAAAAGGTTCCAAAAAAAAACCAATAACTATAGACCAGTGTCTTTTTTTTATTCTGTTTTCAAAAGGTATTGAAAATATGTTTTATGAAAGGATGTTAATTTTTTCAGAAGAAAATAAATTGCTATCAGTTAGCCAACATGGCCTTAGAAAATCCAGGTCCAAAGAAAATGCTTCAGTATGTTTTGTTAAAATTTTAAGAGCACTTGATATTTTATTATCAAATTATACTTAGGGATTTTCTTCAAGCTCTTCAAGACATTTGACCATAAGATATGTACTTTTTAATAAATTGAAAAGAATGGGCATAAGCATTCATATAGTAAACTGGATTATATCCTAACTTGAGGGCAGAAACCAGTTGGTAGAAATTATTATGCAAAACAGGGGCACATTAAACAATGGCAATCAATTCAGTGCCACAGCCAGGATTTGAGCCATGGATCTCCCAATCTCTAGCCAGTCACTGTAACCACTGAGCTACCATGGCAACATGTCAACACTGCATAAATTCCTCAACTGACTCCTGTATCAGCATGCTGCTATGGTAGCTCAGTGGCTAGAGCATTTGACTAGAGAATGGGAGATCCCTGGTTAAAATTCCAGCTAAGGCATCGAGTTTTTTAGCCTGATTCTACCTTTCCAACTCCTGTCCTATACACAGCTAGTGTGGAAGAAACAATTAATTAGCACTAATGCCAATCAAGCTTACAAAACATAAATTAAGGAATTTCTCAAGATTCCTCTTTGGGTCCTTTGCCATTTTTCACTTTCTCTACACATAATATGTACATAATGTATTCCACCCAAAAATTTGATACTGAGATTTCAGCAGAAATACATGTTTTAGGATCCTCTAAATACAAAAAAAGCATTTTTACAAAAAGGTCCATGTGTGTGTGTGTGTGTGTGGGTGGGTGGGTGGCTCAAAAACGAAAAGACCGTCGAATACCAAACTTGGTATTTAAGTTTCGTATCTTCCAAGGATACGACACAAAGATTTTCAAAAAAATCCCCCCATCCCCAACTAACCTTTACATGGAACTTTTTTCAAAAATTTTTATTTTCTTAAAAATGGCTCTAATGATTTTGATTAAAATATCACACATTAAAGATATTTACTTGGCAAATAAAATGTATATCTTCCATTTTCTAGGAATAGCCTCTGAAGACTACTTTATTCTGGATGAATTTTATGGAATTTTGCATAACTGCTAAACTGTAGGAGATGGACAAAAACTTACCACACAAACAATGTAGAGCATGCTAAAACACACACTTTATGTTATATATATACATATATATATATATATGTATATATATATATGTATATATATATATATATATATATATCTTTTTTTCATGGAGTTGATCTTTTTTTAGATATTGCTTGTTTTTGGTTTCAGCTTTGAAAAACTTACTTTTCTCATACAGGAATTTGTCAACTCGTGTTCATAGAAACAAAGGAACTTCAGCCGCATAGCAACCAGCTTTTGACTACCACTTTAACCTATGGTACTCCCTTATTTCGCTTCTACATACAAGGAAGCAAGTAATAAGACTATTTCAGCTATTTTTTTCTCGATTAGCACAAAGTAAATAGAAGTATAAGCTTTTTAACAATAATTTGTTGCAGAGCTGTAGGAGAAAGTTATGTGAATGGAACACATCAGATTTTTATTATATGTCAATGACTTTAAAACCAATGTTTTATTAAAAACCATTGTTCAGTTTGCAGACAGTACTAATATCACAATAGGAAGTAGGTCTCTTGAAAATTTGGAGTCGTTAATAAATAAAGCTACAGCTGAAACCCTTAATTGGTTCCATCATAATCATCTAAGATTCAACATTGATAAGACAGTTGCAATGCATTTTCATCTCGCATAACAAATATGGATGTAGTAATTTTTAATTGCCAAACAATCTCAAAAGCAAATCATATATAGTTTTTCGGTATTTGGACGAGTGAAAAGTTAAAATGGGGCAAATGCACTGAGGACTTAACAAATAAACTTAATATCATCTGCTACATATTTAGATTATTAAGTACCACTGTAAATATAAATAAACTTAAAATTGTATACAATGCTTATGTACATTCATGACATTCTCTTTTGGGAAAGCTCTCCCAATTGTAAAATACTGTTTTTACTTAGAGGCTCCTGTAAGAATACTTTATAAAACTGCAAATCCTGACATTACCTCAAAAATCTGATGTGTTCCATTTACATGACTTTCTCTACATCTCTGCCTCAAATTAGTTTTAAAAAGCTCATGTTTCTATTTACTTCATGCTAATCGACAAAACATTATCAGAAATAGTCTTGTTACTTGCTTCCTTGTAAGTAGAAGAGAAATAAGGGAGTAGTATAGGTTAAAGCAATAGTCAAAAGCTGGTTGCTATATGACTGAAGTTCCTTTATTTGTATGGACAGGAGTTGACAAATTCCTGTATGAGAAAAGTTAAGTTTTTCGAACCTGAAAACAAAAACTATCAACTCCACGAAAAAAGTATACAACATAAATTGTGTGTTTTAATGTGCTCTACATTTTTTGTGTGGTAAGTTTTTGTCTATCTCTTACGGTTTAGCAGTTATGCAAAATTCCATAAAATTCACTCAGAATAAAGTAGTCTTCAGAGGTTATTCCCAGAAAATTCAAAGTGTACATTTTGTTTGTCAGGTAAATGTCTTTAATATACAATATTTTAATCAAAATCGTTAAGAGCCATTTTTTAGAAAATCAAAACTTTCAAAAAAAGTTCTATGTAAATGGTACTTTGGGGTGGGAGGATTTTTCTCAAAATCTTTGTGTCGCATCCCTGGAAGATGCTAAACTTAAATAACAATTAAAATTTAGTTGAGTCGATTTTGTAACACTACATCACTTACTTTTTTATTTCGGAAAACATGTTTCAGAAGCCATGTGCTTCCATTGTGAATTCCTTTTGTCGACTGCCGGCATTGCTTTGTTAAAACACATCACTGTCTCAAAGTCCACCATATATCAGGATTAAATAACAAGTTTGGTATTTTACCGACTTTTCATTTTTTAGTTATCGTGTTCACAGACACACGGACACACTGACACACACACGGACCTTTCTCTGAAAATACATTTTTTGGATACAGGGGACCCTAAAACATATATTTCCAGTGAAATCTCGGTATCGAATTTTTAGTGGAGTGCAATGCCTTCTCTATACACTATGCACATAATACGTGTAGAGAAAGTAAAAATAAATTCAGCACCGAAAGTGAACCCTTACTATATATACAAATTACAAATCAGACAAAGAATAAGATATACATGTATAAAGAATAAACATAAAAACATCAAAGAAGGTTTAGCTACATAGGTAACAGTCAAATTCTTCAATAAATTACCAGAAAATATTAGCACAAACAAAACTGACATCATTTAATTCAGAAATAATGGTATACCTTTTGGTTTACCAGTTCTATACAATAGATGAATATATGATGATTTAATTTTAAATGTGAAAGTCTGATCTATTGTAACCTAATATTACTGTTATTTAATTTTAGTTTGTGTTTAATTTTAAGATTTGTGACGATTCACATATTTACAAGATGTAATAATAAAGTCATTGTTCTTGTTCTTGTCACCATCATTATCTTCATATCATCATCATCATTGTCGTTGATATCATCATTACCTCAAACAGCTCTAAATATTGTACATTTACCTGTACATATTTTATTTTCTTTGTACTGTACAGTTTTCAGCATTACTTCTCACTCAATGTCCATGTCACAGTACTGCACTGTGGGTTCTTCTTGAAATATCCTTAAAAAGAATCACTTAATATGCCCAAAATTTCTGCATACAAAAAACCTTAGCATAAAATAATGTTTTAGCCAGATGATGAAGATGAGGAAGCTGCAGAATACCTGGAAAGACTACATCAACATATGAAGACTGCAGCCAGGTTGTGGCGCCAGTGTTGGTCTGCATTTGCTCATGCCTCAGTGGCTCCTTCTACTCCTATTCCTCTTTTCCACCGTCGTAAAATCCCTATAGAGCATTTACCCTTTCATCTTAACACAGAGGATGTTGCAAATATAGCTAGTATGCCTAGTGACAATTCTCAGTTCCTTCAGAGTCTCCAAGAGGTATAGAAGTTTCAAATTATATGTGGAGAAAATCATTGTTTAATTTTCTGGGCTAACATTATTAACACTTCTTGTTTGATTCTTTTTATGAACTGTTTTGAGAATGCATTTTATCCATTTAACAAATACATAATAGTGTTGTTAGTAAATGCACCAATTAATAAATTTTAACTTTTGTTTTGTTCCTGAACAGGTACTACTTTCCAGATGAATCTTGAATTAATGCTTAATTTTAGTTATTAGAAATAAACTATTTCATTAATGTGATTCTAGTTTGCTAAAGGCTAATCCTAACAGTACTGTTGAGCGATTTTATAGGCAATTATTTATGAATAAAAGTATTATGTTAAGTATACTGAGGGACAGGCAATATATTCCAGGCATGAATTTATTACAAAAAGGCTGTGAACAGAGAAATGTTGAGTTTTGCAACTCCCTTGTCAAATATTTCTTTCTCTGGGGGAACTTCTAAAAAGGGCAATAAAATTATATTCTTAACTTGAAGTTGGGTACCTGGTTCTCAGGAAACGATGCTTTAAAATAAACTTGTGGAAGAACAGATTTATTGGTAGAAAATTGAACATGGTGAGAAGCACCCTCTATAGATGTTTAAAGGTATAAACCTGAAAAGCATATTCTTTTCAAATATAAATGTAAGGGAGCCAATCAAAATCATGATAAATGGTAGCCCGTAAACCCAAAATCAGCAGTAATTGGAGAAAATCATAATATGGCAGGGGAGTGATTTTGAAATGAAACAAACTCCGAAAGCATACCTCATGGAGCTGAGACAAAGGCATCTTGGAAGTGCTCCAGAAGTTAGAAATTTTCAGCGCTTCAGACTTAAGTATTACCTTGTGCCCACAATGTAATTAGAATGACATTCCCACGAGTAATTAAAATGAAGGTAAACAAATACTGAAATAAAATTAATCTTAAATTATTAGCGAGTATTTCTATGTTAATTTACCTACTCATCCAGGACGTAACCACACCCTGATGTAGGAGAAGAAGAGTCGCATGCCAAGACAGCCATGGAACACCCAATAAAATCCCCAAGCATCATAACCAAACTTCTAACCTTCAGTATCATTAACTGTTTATCGGCCATTATCTATCAAACATGAAGTATTGAGGACTACATTACTCAGTGGGGCTGGGCAACTACAGTTGAATGAAAATAATTTGTTCATGCCTTCAATAAAAAAATTATATAAAGAATAGCAATATAGGTAAAAATAATTGATGGTATTAAAATAGCCATAACCTCAATAAACTACGGTCATGGAAGCCTGCAGATATAGCCAAAAATTATCTTAATAAGCATTTTTTTTTTTTTTTGATAATTTCCTTTAGCAAGCTAGTATGACTTGAAATTTCATCAATAAAATATGTGGGTTATTTCATAAGTCATTGGCAACTAATCTTATCAGCCAATAAAGCTACAGGAACTGAAATTCAGCATATTATGCAATTGAAAGTTTCTTCATATGCTGGTATAAAATTGGGATCTGGGCACAGGAGGCAGTGGATAAGAGACATTGAAAGCTATTGTTTTCCTTATGTTACATATTCCTAAAGTAGTACTCATACAATGCTCATAGCTAATACCCTCTTTGCCAATGATGATAAAGGCATTGATGAACTATGCATCTATGTGCACCCCTCATTGAAACACTCAAGATATCCTCCCTGCTTGCAAACTGCTGCCCATGCAGTGGCTTCTTCAATTTTGGAAAGAGATTAGTCACATGCTTTGAGATCAGGGGATTACAGAGGATGTTGCTAGATCTCTTGCCTTTACCACTTGGAGCACAGCCTCTAGAGTATTAACCTTTGTATGTGCTCTTTACTAGCCACCTATGCATCCAAATACAATCTGGTGGTGAAATCTCTTACTCTGCACAGTATGTTTCCAAATATATAACCTGAACATACTGCATATTTGATTATCTGGGAGATAAAGATAGGTTGCATTACTTCTGAAATTTCCCTCATATATAGATATTGTACTAACTCTGACAGCATTCAAGACTGAGTTGTGCTTTTTCTGTTAATTACTACATCTGCATGAAAAGTAATGAAGAAATAGTGTGAGCATAACCTAGCACGAATATTTTGAATTTCTGTGTAAATGTATTAAAAGAAAATACACATAATATTATGATATATTTTCAACAAAACAGAATTGGGTTTACCATTGTTTGTTGATAATGCAATTGTTTTCTACTGTCTCATTATTTATTGCTATTCCAGACATTTTTTGGTATAAAAACATTAATTGTCCTTAACACTTCTTCCCTCTTTCCTAGGAAGTGGGGGAAGAGTCAAAACTGGCGAGAAGTTTTGAACGTCTGCGTTCCATTGTGAGGAAAAAGAGGCAAGCAAAGGAAAAATCAGACAATGAACAAAATATGCGGTTAGAAGAAATGGTTCGTGAGGTAATGACAAGACACTCAGCTGAAAAGTGTTACGCCAATGCAACCGGTGTTCGTGAGACTGTTATAGGAAGGACAACAGATAAACAACATACTGCACTTATTCAGGAAATAGCACATTTACAACAACAGAGGCGGCTACAACAAGAACAGCAACAACAGCAGCAAGAGCAACAACAGCAGCAACAACTACTGCAGCCGCAAGATATAGTGGAGGGTAGAACTTCTCGACAATCACCAGTGTTTCCTAGGGTAGTGAATAGTATAGTGACTGGTGAACTAGAAGAAAAGAAATACTCTGTGAGCCTTCATGAAGCCTTAAACACTCATACAGAAGACAAACGATATTCTTTAGTTCTGCCGAAATCTGCAGCATCTCATCTAGAAGATGTGCAGGAGTCATTTTCTAGGCAAGAAGATGAGGGAAGATGTTCACCAACTAGCCAGGAGATGACCAAGCAAAGTGCACTTTCTGACCAAGAGGATAACGTAACTCAACCTCTGGTGGATAAAAGGCTATCCCTTGGAACTCAACACAACGAGAGTAAAGGTTTGTATAAGCATTAATAATAAATATTCTGGTTTTATTCAATTAGCAAATGCAATAAGAGGCTCAATAATAAGTGTCTTTTAGGAAGTAAGTACACCTTTGCACCAAAAACTAATGAAAAATAATAAGTAGTTCCAGCCTGCCTGGGTAATGTGAGGGTAGCGTGTCTGCCTCACATTCAAAAGGTTGCGAGTTCAAATCTCACTTAGGGTGAATTACCTGGATAAGGTTTTTTTTCGGGGTTTTCCCTTATTCTGAGAAGACGAATGTTGAGTAACTTTAAGCTCCATAGACCCCGAGATCATTTGAGCATCATTTCACCAATTTCATTCATCATACCAGTCTAATGCAATATAAAGTGCTTGGTTACAAGAGCTTAAAAATAAATTGTTGACACAAATGTAAAACCTCAGATGTGTTCCATTCACATGACTTTTTCTATACCTCAGCAATAAAGTATTGTTAAAAAGCTTATTCTTCTCTTCACTTGATACTACTCAAGAAAAAATTAGCAGAAATCATCTTATTGTTTGCTTCTTTGAAATTAGAAGGGAAATAAGGGAATACACTAGGCTAAAGTGACAGTCAAAAACTGGTTGCTATGTGATTGAAGTTCCTTTGTTTGTATGGACAGGACTTGACAAGTTCCCGTATGATAAAAGTATAAGCATTTTAAAGCTGAAACTAATATCATGGAATATTTCAAAAACGATCAACTCCACGAAAAAAAGGTATACAGTATAAGTTAAATGTTTTAACGTGATCCACATTTTCTGTGTAGTAAGTTTTTGTCTCTCTCTTACAGTTTACCAGTTATGCAAAATTCAGCACAATTCATTCAGAATAAAGAGGTCTTTAGAGACTAATCCCAGAAAATTCAATCAAAATTGTTTTTCCATGTAAAGTGTAGATTGGTGGGGGGGGGGGGGGTCTCAAAATCTTTGTGTCGCATCCCTGGAAGATCCTTAACTTAAATACCTACAGTATTATCTAGTCTATTTTGGCTCGATATTTTCCTAAACAAATTTCTTGTTTCTTGTGTCATAAATAAAGTTCCTTTTTCTTAATTAAATTAGATACCTTACAAAATTTTAAATAGAGCTGACTAGTGTGAAGTTCAGCTCTTTTAGGTCTGGTGTTTTGACGACTATTGAAGTCCTTTCTTGCCTCTTCCTTTCAAGAATTTTGAAGTTACCTTCACAAGATGTTCAGTTGTTCTCGTAGTGATGTAACTGAGTCCTCTTAGTCATTTGGTGGTCACATCATCAGCATTCCCTTTGTCTATCTCAGGCATCGAAATGTTTGCCTCATTGCCTTGAACTTGAACCTCTCATCGAAACCTCTCAAAGTCCTAGTTTGGCCATTGCAGTTCTTATTGTTGCTCATGTCATTGCCTCATCTATGTCTCTGATGTCATGTAATTCTTAATTATTCGAGCCCTGTGATTGGAAGCCAGCATGCAGTGTTCCAGGCACAACTCCTGGAATGTGGGTGAATTAAATCCTCCATTGTTGTTGTGATAAATGTATAGCTGCCATTTTCCCTGGGTTTTATTCTTTTGTAGTTCTCGTGACTGACGTTCTTCAGCTCAGGAACTGTGATTCAAAATGAAAGGTTTTACATGATGGCTAACTCAGAATATTTAAATGAGAACTGAGATATGTTTGAAATCTAGGATTTGTGGTACATTAAGATAAAACAATAGATGAGGCACAATAAATCTTGAAGACACAGTTTATTTCTCTGTGGAAATAAGCTGTGGCAAGATAACTTCATCACTGATTTCTTATTTATCTTTTATAAAGGACATGGTGATAAGTATTCCATTGGAATCTATAGGTAATTCTGTGGTAAGGAGATATAAGCTGACATTGAAAAACACAATAAGTATCATATATCAACTTTTGGCTGCTACTATTCTGTTCACAAATTAGATTTCTTAGATATCAAAGTGCGGCCAGAAAGTGTCACTATTCGAAATACTACCTTATCAACTTTTAATAGGTTCAAGATTGTCGTGGAAGTATCTTTAACCAATGGAATGCCAAAAATTGCAAAAATATGCTTGCCAATTTATGGCTCCCTACTACAAAATTATCATCTTTAACAATGGACTGAAAAAATGGAATTAATTGCTGCCATCTTATAGATCTATCAATTAGCATTATGTATGACTGCACTAGTTGCCTACATCTGATTATTTCAGATTAGTTAGTTATATTGATAGAACATCATTAATACAAGTGTAGATCAGAAAATAATGCACAAAAGTTGAATATGTAACATTACAATCAAATGCACAACGAAAGAGACATATTTTGCTCTATTTCTCTCATAGTCACCAGTTTTCTCAACACATTTTTCCCATCGTGATGCTAGTTTAAAAATACGCTGTTCATAGAAGTCTATTCGGTTGGAGTGTAGCACTCTGTGGATTGCTGTTTTCACTTCTACATCTGACAGAAAGCATTTACCTGCCAGGAATTTCTTCATGGGAGCAAACAAATGAGAGTTTGATGTGCCAGGTCTAGACTGCATGGAGGATGCTGGAGCACCTCCCAACTAAGTTTGTTGATTTTGTCACAAAAAGCTGCAGCAGCATGCAGGCGAGCATTGTCCTGAGGAAGTTTGACAGCATTAGCATGAATTTTGTGGTATTTGTCACAAAGAGTACGACACAACTTTACCTTTAATGTAAGAGCTAAAGTTTTCCTGATGGTGTATTAACTCTAAGTGTTATTGAGCTTTTAGATAGACAAGTACATGGATTGACTCCAATGTTTCGAAGGTGATGCACATCTTCGAAGTGTTGGAATCAATCCATGTACTTACCTGACTAGAAGCTTGAGAACACTTAGTTAACTTTACCTTTGTTTTAATGGAGGCTGCAGCATTCACAATGGTCTTGTGTTCAGCAAAGTCCATCAATACCATAACATTCATATCCCAGAATACTATCACAAGCACTTTACGATTAAATTGAGTCATCTTGAATTTTTTCTTTACTGGGAAGGCAGCATGATTCCACACCATAGAAGTCTGCTTTCTTCAGGCATGTAGTGGTACACCTATGACTATCATCAGAATTATTCCGTTAGAAAGTCATGCCCTTTTGCAGTATAACGTGATAAGTGAGTTAAGCTTGTCATCACTCACTGCCCTCGAGGTTGTCTATCGGATTCTTAGGTACCCAGAAACTGCAATATGTTATGCACAACAACATCATCATTTACTAGCCCTTGAGGTCGCCTGATAGATTCTTATTCACCCAATGAGCACTAACTTTATGAAACTGCAATGTGTCATGCACAATATCGTACACTGCACCGTATGAAATTTTAAACTGCTGAGATAAGGTTTGCAGTTAGATTGGCCAGTTTTTCAAAATTGCCACCTCAAAGGCTCTGACATTCTGCATAGTTGTGGCTGTTGGTGGCCATAAAATCACCATGGCACCAAATGGCACATGCCTGGCCCACTCCAAGAGAGATGCCGGTTGGTAACGAAGGTCCAAATCGCGTGGTGTAGGCATGGTTTGATAGACACGACGGCGCAGGACAGGTCGCCTTAGTAATGGAAAACGTAGCATGTGGGTGTGGCATATGACAACTGTTGTTCCTTTGCTGCCTAACACCAAATGTGTGCGATTTTTAAACACACACAAAACTTTAAATAGAAGAGCTTGAAAGTTGTGACATCAAGTTTCGGTTAAGTCAAAGTGTAAGCTAATTGACCACTATCTTCGTTTCACGTCGTTTTGAAACAGCTTGTATAATGTAAATGCTACAATATCACATTTTGTAAAAATGTAATCTTTGTTTTATGCTCCTCCTGTAAATTTAAGTTATATTGATTTGGGTTGAGGTGAATATTTTAGTGCCCAAAATTTGTATTTTATTTTAATAAAATTAAGAGGATGGTTCTGATTTAAATTCATTTGTATTTTATATAAATTAATTTTGTTTTTTTAAGTGTTTGGGATTATGGGTTACAAGGTATTGCACATGTATCATCAAAGGTAACAGTTTTATCTTTCCTTCCCAGGGACCCTTGTCTCACTAGTGTTCAGTTAAAGTTAAATGATTTGCTCCTAAATCCTGAGATGATAAATTTTTACTCCACATACGTTATCATTCAAAGAATACAGCCCACCTGCATTTTATGTAAAATTTATTAGCCTTGAACAAATTTTACGAATGAATAGTACCTATTTTGGATGAAAATATCATTCATTTATTAGTAAAATCCAAATTTAAGAAAGAAAAAATAAATTATTTTTACTGTCTCACATTATAACCTTTTAAAGTACCATTCAAAAGGCAATGAAGATATGCAGTGTTGCTCTACAATTGATAACGGTGAACTATTGAAGCATTAACGTATTGCTGTAAAAATAGCTTACCTTGACATTTCCCATCTTTTTTTGCAACCTTCAACAAATTAACCAATAAGAATAATTGACATTCAAACAAGGAAAGCATATTTAATATTTAATAATAATTAATGTTAATTGTTTTTTCCAGACACCCCATGTGCAGGACAGGAGTTGCATGGGCAAAATCAGGCCAAAAAAGTTCAATGCCGTAGCCAGGAGATTGGTGGTTCAAATCCCAACTGTGGCATTACATTTTTCGGTCTGATTCTGCCTATCCACAAATAATCAATACTAATTAAAGCATCATAATGTTGTATGGCAAATATAGAACTAAACCTAAATAGTATAAATAAACCATTTATTAAAGAAACATAGCAGGGTCTTTAATGTAAAATTCTGGGCATATGAGAAGACATACTCTAAAAAAACTTTAGAAATTGTTCTGGTTTTATTTTGATCAACAGGAACTACATTTTTAGACTTCCTTTAATTTACAATCTCCAGCATACTCTGATGAGGGTGATAAATTTCCTAGTCTAAGCCTTACTTTATACTTAAAAAAAAAAAAAAAAAAAAAAAAAAAAAAAAAAAAAAAAAAAAAAAAAACTCTGTTTGATAAACTTTGTTTCTCAAATGTGTCAATTGTAGATATTGGTTACATCAAGAGCCATTCTGGTCTTGTGGAGAACTTGTTGAACTTGATTAGCAAGTTCCAGACTACCTTGACTGTGGTTACACATGGTTCTCCATGGTTAATTTTTTATTCAGATCAATGGGCATTCAAACTGAAAATAAATGCTGCATTCTCCTCCTATGCTAAATAAAGGCATGGTACCCTGATAGGTTTAAAGGTATTAAATTAACAACTTTTCAGTGAAGTTTCAAAATAATCTGGCAGAGAAATGCATTCCATATAAGATAAATAACCTTTCTTGATACTGCTTTGTTCCTTTTGATGCAATTCTTGGGGAAAAAATAAATAGTTCTTTATAATTATGCATATATTTTATTCATCTACATGCACATTATGCATAAAAGATGTTAGCCTCACTTATTAAAATACGTACCTTCTGATGGACATTACTGAAATGTTTATTATTTAGAAATAAAGTACTGCCAGTCTGCACACTGCCTTGCAATTTTTGAAAAGTGATTATAAATTTTTTAATTATTGTCTGAAACTAAATTGAAAATCTCATTTAACCCTAGAGATATAATTAATAGAGGATTTAATCCAACAACAAAGAAAAAATCAGATTTCTGTCTATTAATTACTTATTTTATCAAGTCTATTATCACATTATCAGCAAGCATGTAACTATTACATATGTTGATTATAAAGCCAAAGTAAAATTCATAATGATGACAATCATTATTTACTTTGTTGATATTAGCAACTGACCATAATATTTGTTTATTTGTGCTAAGCAGGTTAAAGAAGAATATGGCTAAACATTCAGCTTAGGCTCTTGTCTAATGATATTTATGCAACAAATTTTCTTTAATGCCACTAACATTATGTTTGCTTTACAAAAAACTTGAATTAAGAAAATTGGCAAATCAGTATACTATTCCCAGTTTCTAAAATATTAATTTAATAGAATGTAGTTATAAAACTGAGAATTTAAATTAATTTGTTTAATTTTGCACAGATGAATCCAATGCTGAAGAAAGTATAGAGCTGGAAGTCCTGGATAAAGGCCCTGGTGAAACAGAAACAATGCTACCTCCTGAACCAGAGAAAGAAAAGAAGAAAGAAGGCCGCCCACGACCTTGGCAACAACTGGTATCATATGTGGATGAACTCACTGTAGGGGGACGCCGTGATTCTCAGGGTCGTTATGTGGATGGTATGGGCAATTTTCCTGGCTTTGGGCGAAATAAATCTGTGAAAGTTCCGCAAGACTGTTTCCCTCAGCATTGTTATCAAAGGTATGCACATATGTTATGGCCTGAATTCTTTAATTGAATTTCTTTTCCTGTATTCATCTAACACTAATTTTCTTTTTCTTTTTGAAAATTCTTTACAGATGTACCTGCTGTGAAAATTTCATTGTGCAAACAACCTGTGGACAGCGATGGACAAGAATAAGAACCCAAGTCTTATCAGTTGTTGATACACCAGTTTTTGAGTGGTTCATACTAGTTCTCATATTTGCATCGAGCATCACACTTTGTTTTGAAGACATCTACTTGGACGAAAATGTTATGCTCAAGAAAATCCTTTACTGGACTAATTTGGGTTTCTGTGCACTGTTTAGCATTGAAATGATGCTCAAGTGGTTGGCATTGGGCTTCTGGAGATATTTCACCAGCTTCTGGACAATCCTTGATTTTATTATTGTTTTTGTGAGTACTGAATATTGTTTTGTAAATGCATATTATTATCTCTAACAAACTAAATTTGTTTAAACACATTCGTATATGTTCTTTATGCTTTTGTATAAAACTGTAGATTTTATGGTAACATACACACGGTTTTTGTTTTATTTAAAATAGAATTATTAATAAGTATCTAGAATTAAAATGTGTTTACTTATACAAAAAATGGTTTGATAAGTCTGGTAAAGCTAGATTATTCAAACGATTGTTAAAAAGTGCAAACAAGCTCCAGCTTGAAATTGGCAGCTATCTGAATTGGTCAATGTGACAGTTGTGATTGAAAATGGAAAAAATCAAGTTTCATGCTGTTATGGAACGTTTAAATGAGCTAAGGATTAGGTTGCTGTATAAATTAAAACAGAATTGAGTTTCATTCAGACTCTGCACCAGCATACAAGTTTGTTTACTTTTGCATTAATGAATTTAAACGTTGTGTTAAGCATCAAAGACAAAGCCTTTCAATTGAGGTCACCACTGAGCAAATGCAAAAATCCTGCATGAAGAATTGGCTATGAAGAACATGTGTACAAGGTGGGTGCTATAACAACTCAAATCAACCAAAAGCGCATCACAGTGTCTGTATCTGACGATGTTTAATCACAATCTGTAAGACTTTTTGGGTTGATTTGTGATCATTGATGAATCTTGGATTCATTATTACCACCAGAGTCTAAAAAACAGTCATAATAATAAACAAATTCTGTGACATTTCAAAGGCACTTGACTGTGTAAGCCATAAAATTCTTCCTCTAAAAAAGCTTGGGCATTATAATATAAAAGTTCAAAACCTTCAGTGGTTCAAATCACACTTATCAAATCGCAAACAAAGTATAATCACAAAATGCAGCTCGCAAACACACAAATCTCGATGGAGAACTAATGCAAATTGTGTTCCACAAGATTCGGTGTTAAATCCTCTGCTACATATACTCTCCTTAGACTTACCTCACAGTATAAGTGGGAATCCAATATTGTACACATGCAGCATCTCAGTTATCTTACAAAATACAAGTCATAATAAATTACAAACTGATATAAATAAAACATTAAATAGCTTAGATGAATGGTTCTCATTCAATGGAATGAACTTAAATAAATAAAAAAATTGTATTATAAAGTTTAATACTATTTATGGATGATAGAATGTTGGAGCCATAGGCTAATATACATATTATATTATTATCATCAATTGACAAATCAATTTTTCAATATATTTTAAAAATAATATCCTGTACACCTAAACATATTAGAATTTAAGCTATTCAAGTATATTTTTTGATAAGTCACCAGTTTACAAGTTTGGGCTCCAATGTAAACGTCATATACAATAAGTATTCTATTGAAAGGCTGGTGAAAGTGCACCAAAGAAGACAAAGACTATTTTGTTAGCAGTTAAGTGATGACCACTGTTTTTTGAGATTCATAATTATCTGGAAATAGGCACAACCAAAACTGGACCCTATTATGCTTCTTTGTAGGAATGAAAACAGACGAAGATTGACATGCAAAAAATATTCTTTTACCAGGAGCAATACATCCTACACATAAGCAATCACAATGGCGAAAGTGCATGAATTAAGCTTTGAAATGGTTCCTCATCCACCCTATTCATCAGATTTAGCTCCAAGTGACTTCTTTCTGTTTTCTAACTTGAAACTTTGGCTTGCTGGGCAGAAACTTTCATCAAATGAGGAAGTAGTATTCAATGAGTATTTTGCAAAATTTAACAGAACCTATTTTTCCAACAAAATGAAAAAGTTGGAGGATTGCTGGATCAAGGTATAGCCAGCAAAGGAGACTATGTCAAGAAATAGGGTGAGTTGTTTGGGAAATAAACATAATTTTTTGGTTTTTACCAGACATATCAAACCACCTTTGTATTTCTAACAATATGAAACCATGTAAAAGTACAGAAATGTTTACTAAAAGGAAATAATCAGTAATTATATAGTAATTACAATTATACCATGCAATACACAATTGCACTATACTGAAGAAACTTGCACTAAGCCAAATTAAGTTGTAACACATGTTGTCCTTTTATACACCATAAACTAATTATAAAGCATAATTAGGAGGAGGAACTCCTCAAAGAGTGCATGGGGCTATTAGAAAGCATGCTTTAGTATATTAGCATTACTGCATCAAGGACTTAGTTTAATTAAAAATAGATTTTCCTATTAGCAATTATTTTTTTTAAATGGCGGAGTTCTTTCTGAATGTAAAAAAAAATTCAATAACTAATAGTTTTAGTAATAGTTTCGCAATAGCGTTCTTATTTCTTGGCTTGATACAAAGGGATCCAGAAAAGTGTACTCACTGTTTCCTAGTCCATATCTACTGACAAATTTGACTTTACGTGACAATTTTTGGCGCTGAGAGAGGGTTATGGTATTGTTTGAAATGATACCATCAACTTGTATACACACCCATGGCGTTGAACTGCAGGCCAATCTACAGTGTTAGGTGTATCTGGCATAATGGTAGCACATGCTTCTTCGATTTTTGCATGTTTGAATGTTGCGGGTCTTTGTCAATACACTTCATTCTTGAGGGTCCCCCAGAGTCAGAACTCCAGAGATGTCAAATCAGTAGACTGAGATAGATTTTCAAAGGCACCTCTTCATCCCACCCTCCATTGGGTAGAGTTCTGTCTAGGCACAACCTGACATTTTGATGGTAGTGAGGTAGAACTTAATCTTGTTGCATGTGAAAAAGTTCATCAACATGCAAATTTTGGATGGCAGACAAAATCCTTGTCTGGAACTTGTCAAGATGGTAACCTCAAAGAAGAAAACATCAATCAAACCATGCACTGATGAAAAATTGCAAGATCTGCCTACTACAACTAATTGAAAATCTTACACTACACTAGATGTTAGATTAGTGACTGTATGTCTTTTTGTTTAGAAATTATTTAATTACAAACAGCGAGTACACTTTTTGGATTCCTCTGTATATCAATATCCTGCAATTAAATATAAGTTATATTAATTGAGCCCTTCCATGTAAGTGACCATTTGTATAAACTTTACTGACCACAGAGTTAATAAATAGTATTATTCTTGGAAAAGAGAGTAAGAAACAGAAAAATTCAATTCCATAGCTGGGATTTGAACTACAGATCTCTAGTCTCCATCTGGTTGGTCTTATCAATTGAGCTACCATGGCAACATGGCTTATGGGAAAAAAGAATTAATTAGGTATATTATTGTTTTAAACTGTGCAGTCCTAAATAAAATGTAAATGATGTGTTATTTATGGATGCTCTTTAACTACTGTGGTTCTCAGCGTCCCATTCTAAATTGGGCGTGAAAGACCGCTTAATTTTGCTCAGAGGCCTTTATATCAGGATTGAGGTTCTTTTACATGCTGTAAATCTACAACACAGGACCAACGAAAAAATCCATTGTCCTCTGCCGGGTTTGAACCTGCGACCTTGGGTATATGAAGTTAGCATGGTAACTATTACACCTCAAAGAGTGTACACTATGAATACTCGAAGAATACAAGCATACTTAGAAGACAGCATCTGTACATGGAACAGAAGTCACCGAGATAGGCAGGGAATTGAAATGTACCAAAACACCACAGGATACTCTACCCTTTTTATAGATTTAATAAATAGTACATATATACATAAAGGCAACATATATAATTTTTATAATTATCAAACTAGTTGCAAATAGTGTAATAAGGATGTGGATTTAAAAAAAATATTAAATCAATTATAGTAATGGAACAGAAGTCACTAGGCAGGGAATTAAACTGTATCAAAACACAACAGGATACTCTACTTCTTTTATAGATTTAATAAATAGTACATATATACGTTAAGGCAAAATATATAATTTTTATAATTATCAAACTAGTTGCAATTAATGTAATAAGCATGTGGATTTAAAATATATTAAATCAATTAATAGTAATTGTCATGCTAAACAGAGTTAAAAAAAAAAAAAAAATGAAAGAATGTAGAAACAGCTTAAAATGTACCTATCGTGTTCCCTTTTTCTTCATATAGGCATGTATTAAAGGGAAATAGAATAGGAAAGAAATCAGATACAGCATAATAGTTTCTTCTTCCTTTGCTTTTCATAGACAGAAGGAAGTAAAAATAATAAAACTGCTCAAGAAAAAGAAAACATAAAAGCTATAAGGGAAACATATGTACCTTTTTAATATGTTCTGTTGAAGTAGGCATGTATTAAAGGGAAATAGAATAGGAAAGAAATCAGATACAGCATAATAGTTTCTTCTTCCTTTGCTTTTCATAGACAGAAGGAAGTAAAAATAATAAAACTGCTCAAGAAAAAGAAAACATAAAAGCTATAAGGGAAACATGTGTACCTTTTTAATATGTTCTGTTGAAGTTATTAGGAAATAGCTTTTAGGATATGTGAATACATACATAAGGGAAATGTATTTAATATGTTCTGTTGAAGTATCAGGAAATAGTTGTTAGGATACAGTATACAGAGGCTAAATCTTCCTATTCCTCTGGGTTGGTAACCAGTCAACTTTATATTTTACAGATAATGCAAAATGCAGATGTTCTCAGGATTTGCCATGTTCAGCCCATCTAATAAAGCTGTGCGTGTACTTTATTAATATTTTGTTAGTGCAACAGTTACCTACTGGATTCTCATAGCTCAAACCAAGACATTACATGCATAATTATTTTTTTATCTTTATCTTTTAAAAACGTTCTCAAATAGCATGTTGTTGTTGTTGTTGTTGCTGTTGTTGTTGTTGTTGTTTTTTTTTTTTTTTTTTTTTTTTTTTTTTTTTTTTTTTTTTTTGCAGGGCACTATCAAGGATTTATGGGTTCTAGATCCAGGCTGTGAATGTGGTAGACAATATCTCGAATAATCATAACTCAAAATTCTCTTTGGCAGAATCGCAGTTTATTTTCATTAGACTTTACAACCCACTCACAAAATCACAATAACTAGTGCAATTTATAATTCTCGTTGCCAAAATTCTCTCTCTCTCGCAATTTTGTCAATTCAATGGAAAATAGCTAGCCGTTCCTGCCCAGCCTTATTTCTGAAGATGAAACATCAGGTTTTAATTTTTTTAATAGTTTTAATATTCAACCTTGGCCTACAAGCCCAGAGTGTTATATTTTACCAATAATATATTTACTTCCTTGGATCAAAATGTTTAATTAGTTTCAGATTCAATCAGTGGAAGTCAATTTTTATCCCACTACAAATATGTTCATGTTTCTCGATCCATATGGAAACTTAACTGCACGCGTCGTAGCCTAGTCGACTTCACTTGACTACAAATATTCTCGGAATGCCTTTTCCTTGTCTATGATCAGCCTCTTTTATAATTTCTGGCTTCATATCCAAGAAATCAATATGTTACCATGAAACTTGTTTACAACAGACAAAACTGCAGAGAGAAAATCAAAACACTTATACCTAATGAAAGCACACAGAATAATTATTTTGCACTCAGTGATTTTGCCCTTGGTGTGCAACAAAAAATATCTGAATAACAAATACACAAATGCAGCACAATTTTTAAAATGTTCAGTCCAAATACAGGTGTTTGGAATTTGTTAGAGATAAAATTCTTTAAATATGTAGTTCCAAAAGTGCATGCTCATTGTCAATGTTTTCAAAAAGAGAGCAAATATACTGTTATAAAAACTCATAACAATTTTACCAACAGATACAGCAGTTTTGATGAGTATTTATACCTACTGCTATTCTATTCAGTATTCTCATTTATATATTTTGTTCTCACAACATTGCACTAAATATTGCATTTATGATGTGAGGATAAATCATTTGCTAGAAGAACAGCTATGTGTGTATGGCTTGGCTATAAAAGCTATGGACTATGTTGCATGAAGCTGTAAGTCTCCAGCCTCGAGTCAAAGGACTGGTTTCTTCAACCGAGTATCTTTCCATTTTAACTAAACAGCATAAAGCACACACTATTGCTCTACTCCAAGTGAGACTTCAAAAGCACACTTTGAATACTCAACTCATAGTACACAAAAACAACAAACATATCATTTTCTAACAAGAATGAATACATAGGATTTTTTAATAGAGTATGCTCAAACATCTGCTATTCTTAATGTAGCAGGTGGAATACATGCATCCCAGCTAGTCCCAGGTGAACCAATTGGTTCCTGGTGAGGGCAACTGGAAAAGTAGAATGTTTTGTTCATTTAAATGCCTTAAGGTTGGACTCATTCACCAAAATAGATTTATACTGTTATTACTTGAAACGTTTTAAGTTTAAACATGAACTTTAATAAAGTTTATATACAGGGTGCTAATGAACTACACCTAAATAATTTGCGAGATTGTGCACGTGACTGATATAAGTAATTTGAAATTGGCGATGCATGGTCCCTGGATAAACATAATGCAGCTACATAGCGTGTGGGTATCAGGTGCTGATAAGACAGTCCTAAAGCAAAGCAGGTTGAAAAAAATGGCTTAGAATGTCTTTAAAATTGCTGCCTGAGTATAAAAATATCAATTTTTAGCAGCTCGTTATAGGGTTCTCTAGATTTAATGCCGCAAAAAGTTGTAAAATCTGGAACTAATCACTTGACAGTGTGACACTGAGCATCCAATAATTACGTTCTTGAGTTATTTAGCCTACTCTGGAGATGTTTTTTCAACTACTCTGGTGGCTTAATGCGTAACGTGGGAAGCTGCTATCCCAAAGGTCATGAGTTCAATTCCTGTCATAGAGTAAATGCTTTTTATTATTATTTTTTTCATTCCAGACGAAGTGCTGCAATACGTGGCATACTGGCACTTCAGAAACTTATAGCCGTTACTTCAAAATTTCAATAAACAGGCCATAAGTCTCCTATCTCAAATTACTTATTTAAGTAATCTATATATTCTGTGAAAATATTTTGGTATAGTTCATTAACACCATGTATAAGCTAAATACTTAGGGAACTAGTCCATTGACAGCACCCTCCTGCTTATGTGGCTACCTTAAAGATGTTATGCGCTGGGAGCAGCCATAATTTGTCAACCTCTCAGGGTGCACATCTTATCTTGCTATAGCATGATACTGCCACAGATTAGGCTGGTGGTGATTGTTAGATTCAGGGAGCTCATCTGGCAGTAAGATTGACAAGTCAAATATATTTTGCAACCATAGGAGAAAAAAGTTAGTCCTGGATAAAATTCTAACTGTGAAACAGTACACTAAAACCTTGCATAGATACATCTACTTGGGAAATCAGTGAGATTTACAATGATAAAAATATGGACTGACTAAGGAGCATGGCAGTTACATTTATCTTGCATAGATACCACTCTGGAAGTATTTATTGTCCTTCTTTTGTATTTGAAAATGTGAACCAAGAGTAAAATAGGTATCATTGATTCTCATTCCATTTATTTTTATTTATTTATTATTTTCAATAAAGCAGATTCTTATACCACTTTGTGATTTAGGTCATTTAAGTTACACAAATTTATGTTTATTTTATTTAAATAATTTACATAATATTAAAAATGACAAAGGAAATAGCCATATAGATACATCAGATGACAAGATATAGTTCAATATCAAAAGAACTGGCAAGACCATGTTAATTGAATGCCCTTTGACAGACAAGCAAAGCAAGCTCTCATCTATAACCCAAAGGGAAGATAATATGTAAAATGGCTGAGCCAGCAGGAAGATCAGTTTAAATAGAATCTTTGGCACAGAATGAGATTAAATTCCCAAATTAAGAAAAGGCATAATTAAACTCTTACATGAACAATGTAGAAGATTAAAGATTATTATTTTTACTATGCCAAACTATCAATTCAAATTCACAAAATTATAAATAAAGAATCTTCTGTTAGTTTTAGTATTTAAATACACCATCACAATTGCATTCTAGTACATTCCATGAATATAAGACCTTAAATTATATCATCAGCTCATACTACAAAAGCTAAACATCCAATGTCTGATATATTGACATATATTGAGCCACCTTTACAGTGGTTTCTTAATGTGAAAATTTCTAGTTTGCCAGTTCACACTATATGCTTATGGTGTCGAAGTGTCAACTCTTCGCCCATATATCGCACTATAGGATGAAATCATGACTTACAGACATGAAATATGGCCCAGAGATCTTTTCTTTCTTTTGCATACAAATAAAATTACACAGGACCAACAGTTTCCTTTCCTTCCAAAGGAAACCATGCTAAAGATGTTTACATACACCTTGGGTATTAGAAGCTAACATGGTGGCCACTTCATTCCAGGGTGACAATGCCAAACTATCAGTTTCCATTAAATTTCCAAAATAAAGCAACAAAAATAAGGTATACCTTCAGATAACAGTATTTTTTCCTAAGAATTTAATATACAGGGTGTTAATAAACTATATCAAAATATTTTCACAGAATATATAGATTACTTAAATAAGTAATTTGAGATAGGATACTTATGGCCTGTTTATTGAAATTTCGAAGTAGCGGCTATAAGTTTCTGAAGTGCCAGTATGCCACATATTGCGGCACTTCGTCTGGAATGAAAAAAATAATAATAAAGAACATTTATTCTATGACAGGAATCGAACTTTTGGGATAGCAGCTTCCCGCATTACGCATTAAGCATTAAGCCATCAGAGCAGTTGAAAAAGTTCCTCCAGAGTAGGCTACATAACTCAAGAACGTAGTTAATGAATGCTCAGTGTCGCACTGTCAAGTGATTAGTTCGAGATTTTACAGATTTTTGCGGCATTAAATCTTAGTAATGAACTGCTAAAAATTTATATTTCTATACTTGAGCAGCAGTTTCAAAGACATTCCAAGCCATTTTTTTTAACCTGATTTGCTTTAACTCTGACTTAACAACACCTGATACCCGCACATTTAATGCTATGTAGCTGTGTTATGTTTATCCGCAGACCATACATTGCCGATCTCAAATTACTTATATCAGTCACGTGCACAATCTCCCAAATTATTTTGGTGTAGTTCATTAACACCCTGTATTGTCTAGTGTGCTTAGCTGTGCTAGTAGAACATAAGTCATGAAATGCAGAGGCACATAACAGGTAAATTAAAATCCATAAGGTGCATGTTGCACAGTCTCTGAAACAGAGGATTACACACTGTCTCAAACCACAGGATGAGAAGATTTATCTGGTATACAAGTAGATGTAAATTTTTAACATAGATCAACACTTCATAGTTAAATAAAATTTAGTTCAGAAATGATCAAGTAAAAATAAGAATAAAAACTTTTCACGCACTATAACTGTTTACAGTGCTTAAAATATGAGATATTTTTTGCAATTTTACTAAACAAAATCATGTCAGTGATGTGATTAAGATTACATATAAATAATATGATTATGAAAAAATAACTTTCAAAGAAAATTATGTTTTTTTTTTTTGTGGAATGACTTAATTGCGCTTCAACTACAGAGTTACTATGTATTATATCTGTTGCTGGCATACATATTTTAACTTCGCTATTCTTTCTTAATAAATAAACTGACTTTAAAAGCAATGAGTTAGACTTGTTAACTTGCTATGCATAGCTGCTGACAGTGGAAGCAAATCGTTTCCAAAACATGTTCAAGTAAGAAATCCAACCCATTACTTCTAATGATAAACATATCACTATTATTAACCTTCTACTTCATAATATTAAACTGACATATATTCAAGCTGAATTAATTTTTTTCTTTTGCTTTTACAGCTTAATTTATATTGTATGGTGCATATGTCCTCTGCTAAATAACTTTGTATCTTTTTTATAGGTTTCTGTTTTTAGTTTGCTCATTGAAGAAAATGAAAATTTAAAAGTACTGCGGTCACTAAGAACACTTCGAGCGCTGCGACCTCTCAGAGCAATTTCTAGGTGGCAAGGCATGAGGGTAAGAAGATATATCATTAGAAGCAAGAGAACCTAGAATAGTATCTATTTATAGTATGTATATTTAACATGTTTAAAATAAGTAATGTTAAACTTTCTAGAAATTGTGAATACAACAAGCAGTATGTTTCAACATTTATATCTGTTAACATTACTGTTTGTTGTGAATGACATTATTACACAGTTCAAGATTTATTTATCAACAACATCAGTGTGGACTTCAATGTTTGATGGAAAGGTTGTTATGTTGGCATGTTCTTGAGTGTATCTTGTGCAGCATATCAGGGACAATCATTTCAAATGTCGTGCAAACTCCTCATTTCATTGATTGTTATTAACATAATACAATTTATCAAATCTTAGGCCTTTCAGTATGCAGTGCATTGAGAACACTTCCATCATAAAGATTTTCTTCTCCTATACAAATAACATTGGTTGTGATGACAATGGTTTTCTGAACTGCTTAGCAAAGTCCCTCAAAATGTATGTCATCATCTTCTTTCTGTTCTTACATTTGTGAACCTCCACAGAAAGCATCAAACAGTCTTCAACAGTGAAAGCATTTGTATCTGCCGTGATTTAACTTGAGACTGTCACATTGTTTCCACGTTACCTGAAGCAACATATAAGCTGATTCTTTTATGTACTTTATATTAATTGAAATAAACATTAACAGAAATGATCTTGTTACTTGCTTTCTTGTACAAAGAAGGTAAATATGTGAGTACAATACGATTAAGAAATATATTTTATTCATCATATAAATATCTATTTGATTTTTTTAATCAAAATCCTTAAGATTCTTGAGAAAGTCAAAATTAATGAAACATTTTAAGGATACTTCACTGGAATTATCTTTAAAATCTTCATATTGCATGCTTGAAAGATGCTAATTTTTATATTTATTCAATATGCCATTTTGAGTTATTGCTTACAGCATGTATATTCATGCATGAGCACTCGTGCGCGCGCACACACACAAAGACCTTTTCCTAAAAATACTTTCCTTATTGTTTTAATTATCCAGTGTGTATTTCTAGTGAGATCTTGATATCCAATTTTGGAGTAGGATACAGTACTTTTTACTTTCTCTACACGTACTATGTACATAATGTATAGAGAAGGTATTGTATTGCACCCAAACATTTTATACCGAGATATCACCAAAAATACATATTTTGGGACCTCCTGAATCCAAAAAAAGCTTTTCTAGAAAAAGGTACATGTGTGTGTGTGCGTGCGTGCATGTGGGGGTGGAGGTGGGGTGGGTAGGTATGTAGCTCAAAAATAGAAAGGCTGTTTAATAGCAAACTTGGTATTTAAGTTCAGTATCTTCCAAGGATGCGACTCAAAGATTTTCAAGACAGCATAGCTCAAAAATGAAAGGGCTGTTTAGTACCAAACTTGATATTTAAGTTCAATATCTTCGAAGGATGTGACAAAAAGATTTTCAAGAAAATCCCCCATCCCCAAATACCGTTTACATGGAAAAATTTTCAAAAATTTCGGTTTTTCTCAAAACTGGCTCCAAAGATTTTCATTAAAATATCGTACAATGATGACAAATAAAATGTTGAATTTTCTGGGAATAGCCTCTGAAGAGATCTTTGTTATGAATGAATTTTGTGGAATTTTGCATAACTGGTAAACCGTATTATATTAAAACACACAATTTATGCTACATGCACTGTTTTCCCTGGAGTTGACCGTTTTTAAGATGTTCCTTGTTATTGATTTCAGTTTTAAAATGCTTAATGCCTTTCTCATATAGAAACTTGTCAACACCTAACTATGCAAAGAACCAGATTTCTATACCATAGCAACCGCATTTGACTGTTGGTTTAGCCTAGTGTAGGTAACCCCTTATTTCTCTTCTATGTATAATGAACTAAGTTATAAAACTGTTTCTGCTAATGTTTATCTCGATTAGCATAAAGTAGATAGAAGAATAAGCTTATTAACAATAAAAAAACAAAAGAATGTGAGTCGGTTTTGGTAACACAAACATAACTTATTTTTAGTTACTGGGACTGGTTTCAGGAACACTTTTTCCCGTTTTCAACCCTTGTTACCAAAATCAACTCAAATTCTTTTGTTTTTTTTATTTAATCACATCACTGTCACAAGCTTCTTTGCACATTTGCAAGTTTTCAATTATTAACAATAATTTGTTACAGAGGTAGAGAAAGTCATGTGAATGGAGCACATCAGATTTTTCTATGAACTAGAGGCAGATAAAAATTAGTATTGATATGCTCATTAAAATGTTGTATGTTTTGCTTATTTATACTGTATTTAGTAAAAATTTCAAGTTTATCAAAAGAAAATAGCGGACTCTTATTTCCTGCATATGCATTGCTTTAAAAATGTCTAGTAAAGAATGATACTGATGTAGATGGCCTTTTGACACCTGCATACAGAAAATCTTAGTTGACTCTGCTTATCCAACTTTTAAACAGGTTTATTCCATAGGTTTTTGAAAGATAATGTGTGTGTATTTGTTTGTGAGTTGAGAATCTATCATTATCATAGTTTAAATTCCATACAAACTCACAATTAAATACAGAAAAGTTTACAGCACCATCTGGATGCTGCTTGACTATACTAAGATTAGAGAATAGCCAATAAATATTAAGGATACCCATCTGGGAACATTTAAAAATCCACAATTTCATACTGATTAATTTAAAAAATTTTAAACACAATATATACCAATTTAAATGCATATTTCAAAATTAGTTTCAGAGATTTCAATTTTGTTATTATTTTTTAACAGTTTTTAAAAATTGCTCCACATAATAATTATTTTTTTTAAACAAATAAGATTTTATGGTTGAACGCTTTAATAGTAAGTAAATAAATTCTAGGGAATAATTGTTAATTATCCTATAGTTTGGGAGAAAGTAAATGTTAAATATGAGAGTTCAATGTTTTGATTACAAATTTGCCCAATATGAATATTATTGTTTAGTAACATCACAACTAAGCATGTTAACAAAAATTCATCCCATAATGTTTACATCTTGTTATTTACGAGGGCCGTTCAGAAAGTAACCTCCGATTGGTCACAGTGCGGGTAGTGGGGGGAGTAGCGATGCCATCTGTGCATTCACGCACTCAGCAGGTCAGTCGGCATCAAGCCGTGGTCGAGTGAAAGTCGTACCTGCGCTAGTTTAGTGTTTGTGGCCGTTTGAAATGTGTACTGCAATAGAAAACCCCGCCAAATGTGAAGTGCGTGCTGTTATAAGGTTTTTTACAGCCAAAGGACATTCTGCAGCAGCTATTCATCGTGAGCTTTGTGCTGTGTACGGACCAAGAGTTATGAGTGAAGGAGTGGTCCGTGAATGGGTATGTTTATTTAAAAGTGGACGAGAAAACGTTCATGATGAAGAGAGGAGTGGTAGACCATCATTGGTCACGGACGAACTCGTTCAGACAGTTGATGCAAAAGTTCGTGAAAACCGACGTTTCACAATGTCGGAGTTGTCTACTGATTTTCCACAGATTTCTAAGACTCTCTTGTACGAGATAGTGACAGCAAGATTGGGTTACCGTAAGTTCTGTGCACGATGGGTGCCCAAAATTCTTACCGACCACCACAAAACTCAAAGAATGGCCTCTGCATTAGACTTTCTGTCACGTTATGAGGCCGAAGGTGAACCATTGTTAAACAGAATCGTGACCGGGGACGAAACCTGGATTAAGTACGTGAACCCTGAGGCAAAAGAACAATCAAAGATGTGGGCACATTCAAATTCGCCTACCAAACCAATAAAAGCCCGGCAAGATTTTTCTGCCCGAAAATTGATGGCAACGGTGTTTTGGGATGCAAAAGGGGTGTTGTTGGTTGAATTCATGGAACGTGGGACGACCATTAATCAAGACGTGTACTGTGAAACACTAAAACAATTACGACGGGCTATACAGAACAAACGCCGTGGTATGCTGACTTCCAGTATCGTTTTTTTGCACGATAACGCCCGTCCTCACTCTGCTCGCAGAACAACAGCCCTTCTTGAGTCCTTCAAGTGGGACGTTGTCAACCATCCACCTTACAGCCCAGATCTGGCGCCAAGCTATTATCACCTCTTCATGCATATGAAGAAATGGCTCGGGTCCCAGCGGTTTGATGACGACGAAGAGCTCAAAGATGCGGTCACAGGCTGGCTCCAGGCACAAGCGGGTGATTTTTATGCAGAAGGAATTTCAAAGCTTGTGAACAGATATGATAAGTGCCTCAATCGTTATGGAAACTATGTAGAAAAATAGTGCAAAGATGAAGTTGTAAGATGTATATATTAAAATATTTTTATTTAACTTGGTGAATTTCTTGCAATCAACCGGAGGCTACTTTCTGAACGGCCCTCGTATAAGGAGGTAAACATAATGTCATTGATTTTTATTGAAAACTGCATCATGAGGAACAATTTGAAAATGAGAATATCCAAGAAATGAAAAACTGAGAATACAGACCCTTTATTTTTTCTGCTCCTCTTATAAGGTTCCTTAGACCTCTTTAAAAGAGCATATTTGTGCATACATTTTAATTTATGGTATGAATATGATTAGCTACAAACAGCAATAATATATAGAAAGAGAATGATATTAGGATTTCTTTCAGATTGTAGTGAATGCATTGATGTATGCAATCCCTTCCATCTTCAATGTGCTGTTAGTGTGCCTCGTGTTTTGGCTCATATTTTCCATCATGGGTGTCCAGTTCTTTGGTGGCAAATTTTTCAAATGTGTAGATGAAGATGGAGAGCTGCTGCCTATTTCAGTAAGTAATCCACATGTGCTCTTCATGAAGTATAAGCATGCAGCTTTCATTTTTCAGCATAATCTTGCTGAGTAGATTAGAAATTCACATGTTTTTTAATTAATTTAACTAGTTTTTAATTTTTGATTATATAATTTTAGGTAACTAAAATATAAACATGTCATTCATACCATTGTTTCCTATTTTCTAAGTAAGAATGGTGAATGATGTCCTGGTATTGCTCACCTGAGAATAAAGTTGTTTACTTTATTTAGAATCACTTATTAGCCCCTCTTGGCAAGCAATAGAACAAGTGGTTTTTTTTTTTTGTTTTTTTTTTTTTGTTTTGTTTTTTTTTTTAAGGATTGTTTTTTCCTTTGGATGACTGCTATGAAGGTGAACATTTATAACCTTCACCATGTATAATGGTTAGCTTACCTTATACAGCCTTGGAAAAATTGTAGTAGCCAGTATACACTAACCTAACCCCCATCATGTTCATCATTATCCAATAACTAAAAACTTTGAGGTATCTAAACGTAATGTGTTTTATGCTTTCAGGAAGTGGACAACATAGATGACTGTTTATTTCTGAACTACTCTTGGATAAATTCTAAAATCACATTTGATAATGTGGGAAATGCATACCTGGCACTTTTTCAAGTGGTATGTATTCTTAAAAACCTTTGAATCAGTAAATAGTAATAACTGGAACATACACACAAACAAACATCTATGATTTTTTTTAAATGTGAGATATTTGTACAACAAACATCTATAATATGCCCTAGATTCATATTTGCAGATGGTAGTTTAGACATCTGTTGAGATATGCTCTGAGTATTTTGGAAATTGTGAAGTAAACTATACTTTAAAATAATGAAACAAAATGTTACAGACTTCTTGGTTAAGCATGGCAACATTGTTGCAAATTGAATATATAATGAACAGATTCAAGTTAAGACATTGTACTGATGTTTTCAGCTAATGTTGACAATGTGAACATGCATTTAGTCGATAGCAGTAACCATAGACACTTTTGTCACCAAGCAATTTACATAATTTGACAAAAAACAGATGCATTTAGATCCAGAATGCTATTAAGGAGGGGAAGTAAACAAAACTCTATCATACAACACAAATTGTATCCATGAATAACTTATTTAACCTAAAAAAAAAACAACAATGAGGATGACAATAGTAATATTTTTTTTTTCTTCTTCTTCTTCTTCCTTTTTTTTTTTTTTTTTTTTTTTTTTTTTTAATTGCAGCTTAACGCCCTTTAACCTGGTTGGTCATATCGGGGACGAAGAATGAAATTGGTGAAATGATGCTCAAATGATCTCAGGGTCCATGGAGCTTAAAGTTACTCGACCTTCGTTTTCTCAGGATAAGGGAAAACCTCCAAAAAAACCTTATCCCGGTAGCTTACCCTTAGCGAGACTCGAACTCACGACCTTTTGAATGTGAGGCAGACATGCCACCACCACACTACCCAGGCGGGCTTAGTAATATATTGTTAATGAGGTTAGAAGAATTAGAGGTATCAAAGAATTTATGGGTGGTAAAGGACAACAAATATTTTGAAAATTTGGCAAAATCAATGCCTAGAAGACTGCTGAAAATGATATAAGTTAAAAGGAACATGATCAAGTACTAGATGTAAAAATAAGTGGAAATAAAACCATGAAAAGTCAGTGTTTGTTGTTTATATTGGCATATTCCTGTAATGTCAAGATTTCTATTGTGGTGACTGTACAACAAAAAATCATACATGACAGTATTGTCCCTAGGTCTCAATCTAGCAGCCAATACAAAACTAATCAATACCAAGGCATTACTTAATGAGCAATAAAAAATTAATAGGCCATGTAAGCACTGGTCAACAGGCTCCTCTAGGAGTCCATGTAGTGGCCAAGAAAAAACTAGTGCCTACCAGAACATGATGCTGCACATTGCACACATAATTTCTTTGTGCTTTCCCTGAATTTAATCAGTTTTCATCACAACACCTTATAAAAAGAGTTTATAAGTATGTTAAGTTATTGACGTACCATTTTTAGTGTATAATTTGTGCTTGGAAATACCATAGTTTAAGTAAAAATTACTCTGTCAAGAATTCGCTAACACAAGCTTCTTTGAGATTTTCACCAAGATGCCTAGCTGTTAAAGGATTTATTTCAGATGAACTTGTGCTTGAAATGGGAACATTAAATATCACGTTCCTTGCAAATTTGTAAAGTTATTATGTCACTAATACTATCTGGTAAAGCTGGTATATAGGTACCATTTTCCTCCTTCTCACTGTCAACAGATTCTGGTGATCTGCCAGTAAACATATCATCTTAAGGCACATCACTATCCTCAAAAAATAATTGCAAAAGCTTTGCATTTTCTAATTCAATGGATCAGCCATTGTTTTTGCTCTGCTGCTCATGGAATGACGGAAGTTTGATGGCTTCTAGGAGAAATGGTTTACTTGGAACTTTCTTTTGCTGATATGAGTTCAATACAAATAGCCATAACAGCTTTTTCAGTCAGAGACATCTCTTGAAAACTTATAAGACGAAAACAGATGATATAATCAGTCCTATCGGTAATGCAACATGCATAAAATTGTTGCAAATGCTGACGAAGGAAAGACCCATTGTTGTGCAGATCGCGTAAATTAGTTAATGACAGGCAAATGCAACAAAGTGCACAAATGAGTTAATATAATAATTACCTACAAACAAAAGACAGTTGCACCGGACAACTAGCATCCCCAAGAACGCTGTAATGTCCATAATGACGTGCGTAGAATAACTCACGTTCAGCCTGCAAGAGGCACTACTACAACCATTGCAGCTCTTAGAATTAACTCATGTTGAGAACACAAAAGGTGCAATATATCCACGACAATGTATAGAAGTAATTCATGTTCAACAAAGGCGTTGAGTTAACCACACTGGTCTCCTGCTCTTATTACCACTCTGTGCCCTCCTCAGCAGGTCTTCAAAACTATTCAGCTATGATAAATATTTGCTCTATAACAGTGACTTCAACCATTCAAATTTGTCACAGTAAATGTGGAATAAATTTGATCACTCGTACATCTCATATAATATATGTTTGTCAAATTTTTGTTCCAGGAAAATAAATTTAGGTGACAAACTATTTAAATAATTTGTAGGTTGGCAAATACTTCCTCTCAAGCTATTACAGAAGTACTTTCTATACTGATAAGAACAGTATGGACATTAATGATATTTTCTATTACAGGCAACTTTTGAAGGCTGGATGGAGGTAATGGCCGATGCTGTAGATGCCAGAGGGGTAAATCAACAACCTCAGAGAGAAGCCAATCTCTACGCGTACCTATACTTTGTCGTCTTCATTGTCTGTGGTTCATTCTTCACCCTAAATCTCTTCATTGGAGTCATTATTGATAATTTCAACATGCTCAAGAAAAAGGTAAATATGCAGCTCTTATATTCAAAATCATCTGTGAAAATAAATTCTATTTGTAGAATTAAAGTATAATTAAAGGATAATAATAAAAAATAACTAAACTTTATGAAATCATATTCAAAAGTCCTTGTCCAAAATGTTGTTATAAAAATAAATGTTGTCCAATCATTTGTCCAAAATGTTGTTATAAAAATAAAATTCATAAAGGAAATTTTAGAGATGGAAGCAGAACTGTAAATAATGTTTGTAATTTGCGATATTTTCTATTCTTGGCTGCTCTATTTCTGGCCCTGATGTTTTGTGAGGGTAAAGAAAGTATATATTAGATATTAGAATGACCACTATTAACAATACTAGCTACTATGTGAAAGGAAGTTATTCTGATTCATTTCAAGCTATACATTGACACTCTTAATTTGATTTCCTGTAACATTTTAATACATTTTTATTGTTGTTACTTAGAGCTTTGCTATATGTGAAACACAAAATGAATGAAAAGAAATTAAAATTGTCAAGGTTTGCATTACTGGGTTCATCCACACAGCAAAGGACAGAAGAGTCTGCTAGGGCCAATTACATACTTTCTCTCCATGTGCATGCATTACACTTTTGACTGTGTTGCCAATTCTCTTGTAAGCGGAGCATGTATCATCAATAGTTGTTTATTTAAGTCCAGGTGAAGTTGGTTTTTTTGTATGTTTAAGGTTTATTGCATTATCCTTGCTATTGTTATCATTATAGTTGATGTAGTTATTGTTGATGTTGAAGTTTTCATGTTTGCATTATACAAAGAAATAACACATGTATACAAAATAGTGGCAAGGTTATTAAACAGATAAACACATTAAAATGTAAACGATCTTTTGGGTTAGATGGACTTACAAATGAAATGGTTAAGCACTATAAATATGAAATGGCAGAGATAATGACGCATATAATTAATCAATCTTTTATAACAGGTACATTTCCCAATGCACTAAAAAAAGTAATAGTAAGACTAATATACAAGAAAAAAAAATTCAAAGCATGCAATGGAAAATTATAGACCCATATCATTATGTTCAACATTTTCCAAAATAATAGAGGAATTGTTTTTAACTCGACTACAGAGCTTCTGCAGTAAGTATAAAATAATATCAGAGTACCAATTCGGTTTTCAAAAAAAGAAATCAACAATACAAGCTATCTGTAAAGGAAATGACATCCTCATAAATGCAATAGACAGGAAAGAAAATGTAATCGCAATCTTTCTTGATCTTACTAAAGCATTTGACATAATAAATAATAACTAAAATAGAAAATTATAGCATCCGGGGCCTACCATTAAAATGGCTAAAATCTTATCTATAAAATAGAGAACAATGTGTGGAAATTATATACAATTCAAATGGTAACCTAAATAAAATCAGATCATCTTTTAACAAAGTGACTCACGGTGTTCCACAAGGATCGAAACTAGGGCCTTATCTATTCCTTATATATATATAAATTGCTTATTCAAAATAATAAAAGAAGCAAGTGAAATAGCCATTGGATATGCTGATGATACCACAATTATAGTAAGGGGAAATACAGAACTTGAAGTACAAGATAAATCAAATATACTACTTGAAAAAATTAGGAAAGAGCTAGGAAACCTAGGGATGGTAATAAATACAAATAAAACAGAATTGATGCAAATCAGCTTAAAAAAGAAAATCCCACCCAATATTCAATTACTCCTAGACAATAAACAAATACAAGTAACAGAAACAAACTTCTTAGGATTAATAATAGATAACAGATTAAACTGGAAAAAACATATTGAAAAATAGCACAAAAAATAAATACAGGACTATACATCTTAAAACAAGTAGCACAACAAATGGATAGAGATAGCTTAATACAAATATACTATGCCTTCATACATTCTCATTTGAGCTATGGGGTTGTATTATGGGGTAATGCACAGAAAAAAAAATGCAAAGAATACTACAGAAGCATGCCATTTGAATAATATGTAAACTAAAGAAGAAGATACTTGTAAAAGTTCCTATAAAAAACTAAATATATTAACATTTCCGGCACTGTATATATATGAATGCATTAAATACTCAATAAAAAATCATAGCAATCAAAGTAGAAACATGCACATACACGAACATGACACAAGAACGAAACAAAATTATTTCATTAACAGACTAAGAGGAACGTTAAGTAACAAAAGTATAGAAAGTAAAACCAAAGATTTGTACAATCATTTGCCTAAACAAATAAAACAGATAACTGAAGAAAACTGTAAATTTAAAGCAATTAAAAAGTATCTCTCAGAAAATGTATTTTACTCTATAGAGGAGTTTAAAATGTTAAATTAAATAAGTTATGCTCTTTGATGGTACCCCCTGTATAAATTTTTTTTTATAAAGTATAGCGACTAGCTTTTAAAGGATTTGGCTATCATTTTAGCCTAGTACATTCCCTTTTTTCCCTTCTACTTGCAAGAAAGCAAATAATAAGACTATTTCTGCCAATGTTTATCTCATTTAGCATGAGGTAGATAAAAGAGCAAGCTTTTTAACAATAATTTGTTACAGTAATGTAGAGAAAGTCATGTGAATGGAACATACTGGATTTTTTTTAAAATGTATCCACTTTAATGCTCTTTCCATGTTCTTCTCTGTAATAGAAGGTGGTGAGTGAGTTCCTTTCATTGATTAAGCTTATTCATTTCTGCTTGAAAAGTTACACGCTAACTGGTTGCATTTTGCATCAAGGTGCTTCTTCCATTTTGATAAAGAGTCCATTGGGGGATTTCAGAATTCATAACATGTGCTTTATGCTTTCCAATAAAAATATTTTATGTTCACCAGTTTCCAATTAAAACAAGTATGGAAAATTACAAACAAGTGATGCTTCTTTTTGGAAATATCTGACGTAATTTATTTCTAAACTAATCCTTCTATTTTATTTCATTGGAGCACCTTAAGATTTAAAAGTAATAATTCTCTGATCATATCTCTATTTTGAATGACTCTTGAGCACTTAATCTGTAAATTTGAAAGAGTGGTTAAACAGAACAAAAAGTTGCCCTTGAAAAATGGAGTAGTGATATGTAGAGACTGAAGATCTATGTAAAAACTACTGCTACAGCATGGAATGGGGGAATTGGAATTTGAAGAATTAAAGTTTGGTTTCTCATACTTTATTTTCGTTTTTGTTTTACTTAGTCTATAGTATTCTCCTTTCTCACCCCGTTCCTGTTTGTCTTCTTATACCTCAACTTATAACAAAGTATTTTTTGGTAATGTCCTTCTGAGCTGCAGAAAAGTTCGGAAAGATAAGCTATTGTATCTTATAGGAAATAATGACATTGAAAGCTTTCATGTTTGTTTTTTTTATCTTTTAGTATGAAGGCGGTGTACTGGAAATGTTTCTCACAGAAAGTCAAAAACATTACTACACAGCAATGAAAAAGCTTGGCAGGAAAAAGCCTCAGAAAGTAATCAAGAGGCCAATGAACCAAGTTTTGGCTATGTTTTATGATTTATCAAATTCCAGAAGGTAGGCTTTAGTCTTTCTTTATTTTCCTAGATAACAAAGGCATTGTATTATATATTCACTGACTTGCTTTTAGAATATTTGCTTACAATACTGTTAAGTTTTGTTTGTTTTTGTTTTCTTTTTTGACAGCCTTTTGGAGCATAATATTGGTAATAAACTGGAGCTAATAACAGCCCACTGAAACAGATCATGAACCAAATCATGTCTAGCTTTCTTTACACTACATTAAGTAAATGCTTTCAACATCAAACATAAAATAAAAATAATAAACATTTATGAAGTGTTTCTTACTAAATCAGATGCATAAAACTGTTTCTTGCAGGTTTGAAATAGCAATATTTGTACTTATATTCTTGAACATGTTGACAATGGGCATAGAACACTATCAGCAACCCCATGCAATATTTTTTGTTCTTGAAGTCAGCAATGCCTTCTTCACCACAGTATTTGGTTTAGGTGAGTTGTAAGAAAACCATAATAATATTTCTGATATAAACATGAATATATTAACCTCTGATGATAACAAAGATAACAAATAAAAACAATACAGATCATAAGGAATATATACATACAAAAAATGGTTTAATTCAGTTCGTTAAAATTTCATCATAAGCATTTCTTTGCTTTACAGAAGCCATAGTGAAAATAATAGGACTGCGATACCACTATTTCACTGTTCCATGGAACCTCTTTGACTTCCTGCTTGTAGTTGCATCCATCTTGGGTATTTTAATGGAGGACATTATGATAGACTTTCCTGTGTCGCCCACTCTGCTAAGAGTTGTTCGAGTCTTCCGCATTGGGCGCATCTTGCGACTTATAAAAGTAAGTGCATTTTGGAATCTATAGTTGAATGTAGTTCATCACAAAAATAAAACAGATTGTTCATAACAGCCTGGAGTAGCACAATAAACTGTTTAACCCTCTTAATGCCATGAGCCTATCTGATTAGTTTTTTAAAATAGCTCGAAAAAGCCAGAGACCTGCCACACATAGCATAGCATCAAGTGGCATGGCTAAACGCAGTTATTATGAATAGATACTGCAGTTATGCCCACATAACATAATATTCATGTATAGTATCAATATGTATATATTAATTCTATACAGGGCGTAATACATTCCATTAAAACATTTTTATTGGATAAGTATTTTTTTCAGAATATAACTTTAAATATCCAAATTAAGAATGCATCCAAAGCCTTTCATCGCCCTCCATGGTGTAATAGTTACCACGCTAATTTCATATACCCAAAGTTGTGGGTTCAAACCCAGCGGAGGACGATGGATTTTTTCAGGTGTTAAAATCCTTAGCATGGCTTCCTTCGGAAGGGAAATAAAGCCGTTGGTCCCATGTCGTACATTTATGGCACATAAAAGAACCCCAAGCCTGAAAGAGAGGCCTCTGAGCAAAATTAAGCACCTTTTATGCCCAATTTAGAATGAGAACCATAGTAGTTAAAGAGTGTCCATAAATAACATGCCATTTACATTTTTTTTTCAAAGCCCTTCAACTATATTAAATGAAAGCTTGATGCTTTTTAAATAAATAAACATGCATTAGAATTCAAAGTTACTTGATTGTTAAAAAATATAGGTTAGAAATAATGCAGCTGCAAAGAGTCAACTAATTACATTTGGTTGAGTACCCGCCAAAAAATCACCTTGGCGACAAGTTCAAGAACCTGTTAAGTTTAACTGCATGCTCTGCATTGTAATAATAATTTGTCTTTATACCGATCACTTCTAAAATATTCATATATCTAATGAGCAACTGGTGGTATGTTAGATTAAAACTATTAGCTCACAATAACTCAAGTTTAGTATGTGATTATTTACATATTTTATAAGTGATTCCACACCTGATGTGTAATCCCTTCCATGCACCATCTCTTTTGCATCAGCTAGCTGTAAAAATATTATGAGAATTGCTTGCCGTTTTATAATATACTCAACATGGAGTCATAAACTAAGGGGCTGTTACTATTGTGAAAGCCAGGCATTATAAACCAACCAGTCAAAGGAAAAAGGTTGTGGGCTACATCAGTATAGGTTGTCACAAAACCCATGAAGGTTTCATAAGTCAATATGGTCAGTTCTGGTGCTCAGCAAAGTGGACTTTCAGAGCCTTATCTGCTTGGTTCTGGCACTTAAAGGGATTGTGGCCAATCTCCATCCCAGTACTAAGAGGGTTAAAGAGCACAGCAGTAATTCACCCTTCTATTAAACTCAACACAACTCAAGTACATTTTGGAAGCTAACTAGACACATCAATTTTCCATAGTTTATAAATTAATCATTTATCTGCAAATTAATGACATGATCTACATCCTAGAGTTTGGGCATAGAGTCTAATCTCATAACGGGATCTACAGATTGCATGTTATGTATGTATATGTATGGACTGAATATGCACTTATTGCAAGCAGCTAATCTTGCACATCTTTCCCCAAGTAGGTTTTTGCAAATAATTTTATAACTTTTCACTCTACAGGAACTGTTTCCTTCAGCATGGTAATGGAAAAAAACTGTTCATCAATATAATACTAAGTATACAAGTTTTTTTTTTTTTTCATACAGAAATTGTTTATAAGAATTTAACAGGTAAGAAACTGAGTAAATAAGTATAACTGAGCAATAAAATAATGATAGTAGATGCATATATAAAAATTTTATGAACAAAAAAGTAGGAAAGAAGCAGTAAATAGGCTTCAGATATCCTATATTTTTCAAATGACAAATCTTGCTGCTTAGATACAAAAGTGTATTTCTTGAAGATCCTACTACAGCATTAATATGTGTTTGTTTTGTCTTCCTTTGTTTTTTTGTTTGTTTCTATCCTTAAAATGCTAATTAACTAATTTTTCTCTTGACTCCATTACCTGTTGTTTCTTGGACAGTACTTTAACAAATTAATTAATTCATTTTAGTAATCATATTTTTAAATTCTGCTTACAACATTAAATGACAATGGTGGCTTGCTAGGTGAAGAGAGTCTTTACCTACATTTTTAACCAAATTTCAAAACGATATATTATACTACTAATTCATACAGCACCCTATCTGAAATCTCTTATAAAAGTGGCAGGAATCACACAGCTTCCTTTCTCATTTTCATTAACCATAATGACTGTTCATTTCTCCCTCTCATTCTCTCACCATCTTTTCTCTCACTCCCTCAAACAACAGCAGCCAAGAAAAGTAAATTCTCTGGGTAGAAAGCTTGTATTTTCACCTGCTTCAAACACTTCTTGTGCGTGCTGTTGTGATGGTAATGTAGTGCCTTCAATTTCTGTTAAAGATCACATTGGGTTATTGCTCTGCATACCTTCTACTTCAGAGTTTAAGATTTCAGTTTTAGCTCTCCATTATACAGTTTAGTATGTGGTTAATTTTGCTAAGTTTCTGTCTGAGAAGGATATTAATTTAGGTTATTCTTAATATGAAGTGAATTTAATTTCATTAAACTAGAGAGATCAATAATTTTATATTAATGGATTAAAAAACTGAACCACAATTCTCATGATGGCAGGAAGAAAGTAAAAGGATTTGTTAATATTTAACCATCTACAAAGAATAAAGTAAAATATAAATATTTTGTTTTTTTATTTCCAAAATTGACAAGCAATTTTCTTTCTTTTTTTTTAAATCCGATGGCTCATTCACTTGTTTTTTAAGTCAAGGATTAATATTGGTTGTCTGCTAATAAGTTTTTCCAAGCAATTCACCTATTTTTGAAATTATAATCACCATATTCTGCTAAAGCAAATTTTAAAACTTTGTGCTAGAAAATTATGTCGCTGTAAAAGTATGTTTTGAAGTATATATGCTCATTTTGACATTCTATGGTCTACATATATGCCATAATTAGCACATTCTCTTATAGAAAATTGCAACAAAATTTCAACACAATACTACATTTTATTATAACTCTATGCATGAAAAGTTATACTGTGAACCCATATTTTTTAACACAATCCATGAGAATAGCATACGTTTTGTCTTCTCCATAGAATTTACATAGGGGATTTCTATATCCTCTGAACCAAACATTCGAACTCAAAAGAAAATTTAAGTGAGACTGCCTCCGTGGTCAAGTGGTCAGCGAGCTGACTTCTCATCCGGAGGTCCCGGGATCGATTCCCGGCTGGGGCGGGGAATTTTTCTTTAACCGGAATTATTCCCTATCCCCCACAGAGTCTGGAAGTATGAATGCGAGAGTGAATGTGCGTGTGTTTAGTAATATAAAGTTTAACCTAATGTTCTGAACCTACAGTTTCACAAGTGAAAGCCCCCGATATGACCATTGATGTTAAAGGGGCTATACAAATGCAGCAACAACAACAACAACAACAAAACACAAGTGCATTAAAAGATTTTTCTCTTCAGTTAGCTTGCATTCTTTTGTTTCCAAGTTTCTTATTTGGTTGAGAAATGCAATAGAAAAATAAGCACACTTATTTATTTATTTACATAGAATGTCCCAATGAGCTTATTGCTCTAGGTAGGGACTGCCCTTTAGTGAGGCGGTAAGCAAAATACAAAGATTAAATCACATTAACACATATAAAAAAGAGTATATAAGTATACATTTTTTATATATACACACAATTTTTTACTGTAATTTGTGTAGGTGTGTGATTAAACTTAATGCAATATTTCAAGAAACACCATAGGGCTTTTCTGTTATCAAATTTTTAGGAATTACAGTACTGCTCAAATAGGTATTTGAAGAGTTTGTTTTTAAATTGTGATAAGTTAGATGATTGTTTAATGTTAAGTGGAAGACTGCTGTGTGTTTTGGTGGCACTATGTAATATACTTTTTATTCCATATTTGGTAGAGTTAACTGATTCTATACATATGTGATTGGCTGATCTAGTTTTGTAGGAGTGAATATCTCTTTTGTGTTTGATTACAGAGTTGGTACATAGGAGGTTATTTTCAGCTTTGTACATGAATGAAGATTCACTATATTTACAGAGAAAGGAAAATGGCAGTATATTTGTTTCCTTAAATACTTCTACGGAAGGTTTTAAAATGTTAAATCCATAAAGTATTTTAATAGCTCTCTTTTGTAGGATTTCTAAACAGTTTCAATTTCAATTTTTTTATTAATCCTTTAAAATCAATTTTGTACATTGTACTCTGATACAGGGTAAGTCAATGATTAGATTTATATTACAACAGTTACAGCAAATTAGATATGTACATATTTACAGTATATAATGGGTTTATATGGATATGACACAAGATAGTTAATACAATGATATAGTATGAGGATATTTATTAAATTGTAAGTATTCCTTTACAGTGTAGAAGCAGTGCTCCTGCAAGAAAGCCTTTGCTCTGGTTTTAAATGCATTATAGTTTCCAGTATTTTTTATATCACTGGGAAGAGAGTTATATAATGATATACTGGAGTGCATCACTCCATTTTTACACAACATGGTTCTTGCAGATGTTAAGTGAATATCCTTTTGATTTCTAGTATAATGTGTATGTACATTTTCATTATTTTGGAAAGTAAATCTATTTATTTTTACGAATAATATTGCCTCTAATATATAAGTACATGCCAGAGTAAGTATCCCAATTTTTTGGAATAGTGGTTTACATGAACATAACTTCTTTTCACCACGTATAATGCGAACAGCTTGTTTTTGCTTAATAAATGCATCTTTAGCTTCTGGTGAGTTTTCCCAAAATATTATTCCATACCTCATTCTAGAATGTATGTGAGCATAATACACCATTAAAAGTATAGGAAGGCTGACATGTTGACTTAAAATTCTAAAGCATATATATTCCTGTTTAATTTATTTACAAGGTGTTTAATATGCGATTTCCATTTTAAATTACTTTGTATCCACAAGCCTAAAAAGTTTGTTTCAGTTTTGTATGAGATCAATTGATTGTTTAATTTTACTACAGGGATATCATTATTATTATTGTTATTAATATTTATGTTATCGGTGATATGAAATTTAAGACAAACTGTTTTATCAGTGTTTAAAATCAAGTTGTTGTTAGTTAGCCATGTAACCACATCTTTACTTGCTTGGCTTAATGTGTTATTTAACATTTCATTACTTCTTTCAGTTATTAGTAAATTGGTATCATCTGCAAATGGTACTATGTTCTGAGCTTGTATGCTGTTTGTTATGTCATTTATATATAATATAAATAGAGATGGACCTAAAATTGAGCCTTGCGGTACTCCATAAGCTACATTTAGTATGTCAGAACGAACTGCAGAAAGAGTATTAGTGTCAGTGTTTGTATATGTAATCTCTGTTATTTGTTTCCGGTTTGTGAGATAAGATTGAAACCAAGTGTAAGCTGGCCCTCTTATGCCAAGATCAAACAGTTTCGTTAGCAACATCTGGTGGTTAACAGTATCAAAAGCTTTACTTAAATCTAAGAATATGCCAATGACTTTATCTTTATTATCTAGGGCAGTTATAACACTGTTTATGAATGAATATATTGCAGTCTCAGTTGATTTTTTGTGTTGAAATCCATGCTGTGAATTATTAATTATATTATTTTTTTCAATAAATGAAAGAAGTCTGCTATACATTAATTTTTCCAGTATCTTTGAAAATATGGAAGGAATAGAAATTGGACGATAATTTGAAGCCTTAGTTTTTTCCCCTTTTTTGTGCAGTGGTATGACCTTAGATGTTTTTAATATGTCAGGAAAGGTCCCACTAGTAATGGATGCATTACACAGATGAACAAGAAGTTCCATTAAATCCTCACTACATTTTTAATGATGAAATCCGGGATGTCATCAATACCTGATGAATATGTGTTATTTAGTTTGTTTATTATGCTAAGCATTTCTTCAGTTGTGACCTCATAAAGGTAGATAGGGTTTACAATGTTGGTAGTACTGGTCCTCATTGGGGTATTAAAGTGTCCATTGTTATTTTGAACCAATTTTTTAATTATTTCCGTAAAATAAGAGTTAAAACACATGGCAACTTGACCTGCATTTGTAAGGTCAAGTTCTATACTGTCTTTTGTATAACTCATTCTGTTAGTTGTCTGATTTACTATTTGCCATATAGTTTTAGTTGTATTATTAGAATTTTTAATATGATTATCATTACTATTTATTTTTGCTTGTCTTATTACTTTATTTAGTATGCGTTTATAATTCTTAAAATAATTATCAAATTCTAATGTTTTAATACTCTTACTTAATTCATATAATAATTTTTTTTGTTCACACGATTTCCTTATACCCTGAGTTATCCAACTTTTACTTGTTTTTCCATTGCATGTTCTTACCATTTTGTGAGGAAACGCAGTGTTAAAGTAGTACATAAAATTACTAACAAACAATTTAAATTTCTCATTAGTATCTAACGCATCATACACATCATGCCAGTCTTCTCTGCTCAAAAGATAATTCATATACAGAATATTGTCTATACTAAATATTCTTTTTTTAATCTGTGTTTATTTAAATGTTACAGCTTTGTTAGTTTCTATTTGAATTATTTGTGCCTCATGATCACTAAATCCTGTGTTTAGTACCTGCACTTTGTACTTAACAGTTTTCATTAATTATAATTTGATCTAGCGCTGTTTCTGAGTGGTTAGTTATTCTTGTTGGGGATTTTACAACATGGATTAAATTATAGCTTTTTAGAAGGTGTAGAAGATCTTGTTTCTCTTTACGGTCGTTAAGAAAGTCAATATTGAAATCACCGCATAGTATAACTTTTTTATTGGTTTTTACGAGTATGTTCAACATTTTCTCTAGGTTTTTTAGAAAATTATTAATATTACTATTTGGAGCATGGTATAGAGCAATTACAGTAATGCCTAGTTCTTTCAAATCCACTGCTGCAATTTTGCAGTCACCTTCTCGACATAATGTTTAGCATGTACTTATATTTATGAAATGAATACCCATTTTAACAAATATGCATACTCCCCCTGCAATTTTATTAGTTCTGCAATAAGCACTAGCTAATGTATAATTTGGTAACTGTATGCAATCAATTTCATAATGTTTTAACCAGTGTTCTGAGATACACATTATACTAACCTCTTTCAAATCTGTATCTAGTAAAGTTTCAATATAGTTTAATTTATTTTGAATAGACTACATTTTGATGAAAAATTATTAGATAGGGCGATCCTTTAGGCTTCCTTGCAGTAACACTTACCTCCAACTGTTTTGCTTATTCTATACTATCTGTACAATTGATGTATGTCGTCATTGGAGCTGTTGAAATAACATCTTCATCTCTCTTCAGTAGCTGGCCAGATTCCAGCTCTTCATTGTGTTGATCTTCAGAAGATTTCACTCTTATAAGCCTAGTGTGTGGTCTATTAAACACTTTTACACTTTTATTAACAGTCATCCACCACTTTGTTTATCAGTTTCCCTTTATCACAGAATTAATGACGTCACACAGCAGCATTCCAAATGTCTGAGATCCTCTGCGGTTGAAATGAACCCCATCTCTTCCAAACTCCTTATCATCTAGCCAAAAGTTTCCGTCGACAAATGTGCACATTTTTGTGGAACACAACAACCAGTTTAGTTCTTTATTTGTTCTCATTACCTTTCTTTTAGTGGTATCACGTCGTCTTAAAATGCCACTGATAATTATCTTGGCTCTAGGTACCTCGGATTGTATATAGTTGACAATATCCATGGTATCTCCCATGATTTCTTCAGCACATACACTTGGTCTTATATGGTTGATCCTGCATGCACAACCATGACATCGGGCTTGCGTTCCTTTAGATTAAGTCCTTCAATTTGATGTTTAAGTTCGTTTAGTTTAATCCCTGGAAAGCATCTCACATCATGTCCACGGCTTTTGCACATCTGCCCTGCAAACTTTATCATGGAATCTCCTAGTACTAGAACGTCCGGTGATTTGTTTCTTTTGGCTCTGTTAATTTCGGGGATCGCACTGTTTTCCGTACTGGCTGAACTCTGTTTGTTGTCTACCAGCACCTCAAATCTGTTTTTCACTTTACTCCTTTGCTATCATATTTTATATGTTGCACTCGATCGCTTTGAGTTGGCTCCGAGCACCTCCTGTTTCTTTTGTGTAGCACTTCGGTATATCCTTTATTCATACTTTTAATTTTCGCTTGTAGAATTGCGTTCGCCCCTTTTACTTCTGTAATTTCTTTTTCTAGTGCTTCTATTTTTTTCTCAAGGTACCAGTTTGTGCTTTATTCTTGTTTAATATTTCATTCTCTATTTTCAGAGCATTAGTCTCGTTTTGGAGTCTTGTTATTTCCTTCTGTGCGTCTCTTAAGTCTTTATTTAAGATGTCGATAATTGTATGTAGCGATGACGCCATTTCCTTTTCGCGCGTACCTTTGTTTGCCGGTTCATTTATATGCAGATTAGTTGTTTGTTTCTCCGAAATGTCTTGATCCCTCGTGTTCCCTACATTTTCACACCTTCCTTTACTAATAAGGCTCGATTTAACATTACCTCCACGAACTATATCGCTGTATTTACCACTGTTATCAATGTTTTTAAGCTGCATGCTTCGGGTTACTACACCACTCGCCGCCATCTTAACCATTCTTTCTTAGGTGTTCTTTATTGTCATTGGACTATACTGCATTTAAATACAGAAAATTGGGGTGCAAGAGTGCAAAATAAAGACTTCTTTTACAACTGTTATCTAAGTCTAGATCTTTTAGTCTGTACAATATGCGAATAATGGAGTTTGTTTTGCTGATAATGTGTTTAATATGGTATGTCCATGTCAAAGATGAGTCTAGTGTTAGCCCTAGGTATGTAAATTTGTTTACTCTTTCTATAACATTATCTTTGATCTTAATTGACATATTACTTGTAATTGGTCTAGAGGGTTTATGAAAAGATATATATATTTATTTTTTTGGCATTAAGGATTAAGTTGTTATTTGTGAACCATGTCTGTAGTGTTGTAAGGTCAGTTGCATATCTTTCATTGCCTGCGATTCAGATTTATTTTCATAAAATAGAAAAATATCATCTGCAAATAGAAATATTTTACCTATTAGTTCTACATTTCCTATATCATTAGTGAACGATAAGAAATAAAATTGGACCTAACATTGTACCTTGTGGAACTCCATGCTTTACTGTTAATATTGGGCTGGAATAATTGTTTAGGCTGATATATTGTGATCGAAGGAGATAGCTTCTAAACCAGTTCAAGGCAACTCCTCTTATTCCTGACTGTGCTAATTTTTTTAGGAGGAGCTCATGATTGACAGTATCAAATGCTTTATTTAGGTCAATGAAAAGTCCACCTGCAATTTGTTTGTTATCTAAAGTTTTTTGTAATAGGTTTACTACATCAAGTGCTACTACTTCTGTGCTGTATTTGGGTAAGAATCCATATTGGAATTTAAAGAAAAAATGTATCTGTTCTAGAAAGTTTACAAGTCTGTCTTTTACAACGGATTCCAGAACTTTTGATACAGTGGATACAATACTTATGGGTCTATAGTTGTTCGGAGAAGAAAGAAAAAATTTAGGAAGCGAAATTGACTTTATTAACCGCTGCAGAGTATTTAGCAGCCACTATGTTATGATAAGTTTTGTGATCCATTAATTTTAAAAGAACAAGGAAAGGATGGTTCCGCACGTAAAAGGAAATAAATAGCCTGAGAATTATTAACGCTGTTTCTCATCTGATGGTATTCTTTGTATCAATTATAATGAAGGATAGCACAAAAAACAAAAGCCTTGTAAATCACTATAAAAGCATTTTTAGTGGCTGAATAACATACTCCAAATCTGAATTGGCTATGGATGTGTATAGCTTTATTTTTCATTAGGTAGATAAATGCTTGATAAATATTTAAAGCACCTATATTTGTTCAATTCTTATAAAAGCGCTTGGTGACTATAAATATCTATACTTTATGTGAATATAATTTGGAACTCCTGTAAAATTTAGTTAGCAGCAAAGTCAACATATTAGAATTAGCAACCAAAAATTAAAACAGCTTAAGGAAAGTAGAATAAAGATTATATATTATGTTAAAAATGTTGCCTAATGCACTTCTTTGTACCACTAATCTTATTAAACATTTATCTATAGGCAGCAAAGGGAATCAGAAAGCTGCTGTTTGCTCTGGTTGTCTCATTGCCAGCACTCTTCAACATTGGGGCTCTTCTGGCACTCATCACCTTTATTTATGCCATCATTGGAATGTCAGTGTTTGGACATGTGAAACAGCAGGGAGCACTCGATGATATGGTCAACTTTGAGACATTTGGCAGGAGTATGCAGCTTCTTTTCAGGTACAAGTCTTAAGATGCATTTCTCTAATTTTAATTCTCTTTTTTAGAAGAAAAAAGTTGTTATAACTTCTTTGTTCATTCATTATAAAGAAAAAGAATAATGCAAATGTAGTATATAATTCTTAGTAGCATAAAACTACCTCAAGCAATAAATGTATATGTTAAATTTTTTCCACGATATGGATGTGCATAGTGACTACTTGTCTATGTGAAGATGCCTATACCTTGCCACCAAACGGTTGCATGTGTACAGTATTGGTCCACAATGTCGAGATATGACAGTGATGCTTTGCAATTATATGAGGGAGAATCAAATGAAAACCATAATTAATTTTTTTTCCACTATATTAATGTGGGGATAATGTTTGGTTGTATGTTATTTTTCTACATTGTCCCTGCTCTGTTCAAAGCACTTTTGCCATCAGATAGGTAGTGCTTCAATACTGTATTCGAAAAATTCTTTTGGTTGACTCCGTAGCCATTTGTGCACCTCCGATTGGATGTCTTCGTCAGATTTCTGCCCTCCAAGGTATTCCTTTAATGGACCAAAGATGTGGAAATCAGATGGTGTCAAATCTGGTGAGTATGGCAGATGTGGGAAACACTTGAAGCATAGGTCATTGATGGTTTTCATGGTGCACAAGCAGCATGAGGACAAGCATTATCCTGTTGAAGTCAAACACCTGAACTCAGCAGTGCCCTCCTTTGCTTTGTGCAAATTGCTGGCTTCAAATGGTTCTTGAGAAGATCCGTGTAGGTGGCACTAGTCATTGTTGTATATGTGGGCATATATTGTTCTAGAATATGACCTTTCCTATCCCAAAAGAAAGTCAACCTGCTGAAGAATGGCTGTGAAATTTCTTTGGTTTCGGCGAAGACAAATGTCGCCATTCTTTGCTCACATGTTTCATCTCTGGTTGAAAATGGTGCACCCAACATTCATCCCCAGTGACAATGTGAGCCAGGAAATCCTCACTCTTCTCTTCATAATGCCTCAGCAGCTCATGACATACATCAATCCGACGGTCTTTCAGTTCCTGTGTCAGCTGCCGAGGTACCCACCTGGCAGACACTTTTTTGTAGCATAGTTCGTCATGCACTAGTGTTGTACTGAACTGAAGCTCATATTCATCAGGGAAGCCACTTCAGCCAGGGTGACATGCTGGTTTCCATGAATAAGCCTATGTGCTGCGGCAACAGATTCCTCCTGTCATAACTCGATGAGTCTGACCTGGACGGGAAGCATCAGTCAATAAAGTCATATCTTCTCCGAATTTCTGGCACCAATTGTTGACTTGCACTGTGACAAACAGGCGTTCCCATACTGCATCTACATCCTCCAATGAATATCAACTGGTTTCATACCTTCACTCCAAAAAAACGAATAACTCCATTATGCTCCTGTTTGGTGCAACTGCGAAGTGATGCTGCCATCCTGAATCAACTGTTACTAACCTCCATCCCATCTACTGGTACTACCTCATACTACCAGCTCAGAAAGATGACAAGGATTGTGTCTACAAATTTCCAAATGCAAAAGGAAAACAAGAATTTTAATGACACTTTTGTTGTATTCATTTGATCCTCCCTCGTAAGATAATCCATGATCTGTTAACAGCCGTATTCAGGTTGGAGGCAGGCAGCCAAAATATAGCTGCACCTACCTCAAAGACCAGGAGTGCTTGCTACAATAGTGAGAGAGAGAAGCAATCCTCAGATGACCTTCAAATGGTATGTGCTGAGGATGTAGCAAGCCAGGTCTTCTAATGAAGGACTGCCAAGCCAACAAGCAGGCAAAAAATGAGTAAGGACCTGTGTGATGAGGGATACATTCGGACCTTCTTACCTACCTGCTTGAGTATGCTACAAGCCTTGGGAAAAACAGTGGAAGACAGCCTCATTGTAGACAGCTAGACACAAGATAAGCTGCTAGCAGTCAAAAATGCAGCCATGACTGTTATCAGACCTGTCATGGTGAAGTGCTGGTAACATGAAAACCCAGTTGGTGCTACCAACTAGTGATAACATTGGACCACAACTTGCCTATGGAGAAGAAGGCTCTGCTGGAGTTGACTCTTGGATGGAGTACTGTGAGCCTGTGAGTGTTTGCTGTGAGGGTGACTGAGAATTTTTTTTTTGTAGTGTTTAATGCCCGCTTTTACTACTCTGGTGCTGCAGGCGATGACACTGATGATACATGAAGATGGAGCCCCAGTGGAATGAGATGGCGGGGGAAACCAGAGAACCTGGAGAAAACCAACCCATTTGGGATCGAACCCAAAATGTAAATGGCGTGTTATTTATGGACGCTCTTTAACTGCTGTTCTTAGCATCCCATTCTAAATTGGGCATGAAAGACTGCTTAATTTTGCTCAGAGGTCTCTCTATCAGGCTTGAGGTTCTTTTATGTGCTGTAAATCTACGACGCAGGACCAATGGCTTTACTTCCCTTCCAAAGGAAGCCATGCTAAGGATTTTTACGCCTGAAAAAAATAAATCATCCTCCACCGGGTTTGAACCCGCAACCTTGGGTATATGAAGTTAGCATGGTAACCATTACACCACGGAGGGCGATGGGATCGAACCCAAGCCATCTAGGTGAGAGGCAAATAGGCTGACCGCTTGGCCATGGCGCGGCCTCTGAGGATGTGATATTGGGACCAGATGCCCTAAGCAGTATGAGGTAATGGTTGACATTGACCACAGTCGTATGCAGCTAATATGTAAGACTGTCTCTACGATTCTGCTGTGCAAGTAACAATCTTGATGAAACCTTATGTAAAAGTACATTAAGATTATACATTGCCCAGGCATTGCTGCTTTGAGAAAGTCTTTGTAAGGCTGCTGAATCCAACAGATACCGATCAGGATGTCCAGACCAGGATGGAATAAGGAATGTGCAAGCCAGCAACAAGTGTATCGCCATGTAATGTATGTATCTGTTGCAAGATCTGGGCTCATGGTTGAAAGACTAGCTGAAGAGGGTGATCGACACCTGACTAACTCACAGCTATAGAGGTCTGGCATCTATTTAGACAATATCAGTCTATCTTCAGCTAACGGAACAGTCATAGCTGCACTTACCGTAAATTGCATCTCATCAACACTGAAGGCATCCGCTATTCAGCAACCACCAAGACATGTTCCTCTGACAAAAGTTGGTCTAGATAGCTCAGTTGGTTAGGTGCTGGCCCCATTATCTCAAGGTCATGTATTCAAACCAGACTAATAGAAATGGAAATGGAGCATTCACTAACAATGGCTGTCAAATAAATGCTAAACAATGTAAAATTGTCAAACTTCAAATTTAAGCTATCTAAGGTTGGTACTTTTTACCATTGTTGTTTGAAACAACTGCTATCTATATGTCAGGTAGGGTACTTCTGGGGCAGCCCTAGTATTTAGATATACTGTTGATAGTCTTGTTTTGAGAAAGCAAGATATTTGTTGCATACCAGCTTCCAGTACGTAATCTAGATTAGGAGATACTTAATTTTTTTAATAAATCTAATAGATATTTAGTATTATGCAATGGTGCAGATGTTTCCAATGGAATTTTTTTGGCAAGTGTCATTTCTAAATACAGAATTGTATAGTTTTGGTAATTAGGATTAGCACTTACAGGAAAGTTGAGGAATTTGATGTCATCCTGGCATGTTGACATGGTAACTCAGTTAAAGTAACAAGAAGGAAACCAAATCCCGGCTATGGAATTTCATTTTTCAATCTGATTCTATCTTGCCAATCTTATCCTACACACAGCTTATGTGGAAAAAATTAATTGCAACATATAAGGCTCCTTTGATGCAATAATGTACTTTTTAAGAAGAAAAATCATCTACTTCACAGTTGAATAAAAATGTCATTGTTATAGATAGGCATAAATATTTTCACATTTTAAAAAAATATGCACAAATTTACAAAAACAATGATTCCGTACCATTATAAAAATATTATAAAAATTGCTTTATAAATTTTGCAAAAAGAAAACTGTATAATTTTGTTTATACTGGTTTTGCTTCTCTTGTGTTTAATAATTAAATGTTTAGAAACCAGGGAGGTTTACAGTTTATTCTTTAGAAGTATAAAGTTTGTAATACAATAACCTAATTTCAATTTTGAAAGATTTGATCATTTACAATAATTTTTCAATTCATACAATAAAGCTGATTGGGAAGATGCACTGACGAAGAATAATGCTGAGTGACATTGTGGAATCAATCCTAAAATCAAACTTTGCTAATATGATGAATTACCTTCTGGCATATTTCAACATGTTACTGCCAACATCAGCTGTAGTTAACTGATGAAATTTATGTGAGCATAAATGTTTTATTTCATTATGAATGAAGCCAGTCCTAAAACAAGATGACAAAAGGATACCAAAGAATTATAAAACAAAGAAAAATCAGTTTCATTACTTATTATTTCTGAAAAACAAATCATAATGTAGAAATTAAAGCAAAATTAATAAATTCAATGAATAATACAATAGGATTGACAATTAGCATAAACAATTTTCAAACGTTGGTACCTATTCTGAATGATAAGAGCTAATATATAATAAACTGACCAAAATATATCTACCTAATGGCAAAATTCGGGAGCATCTAAAGAGTCTCATACGTGAATCATAGCTGATGATGCAGTTAACAAAAATGTGAAGTAATTTCAAATGTAATTTCAACACTATTAACATAGTGAGTATACAATATATTCTTTTCTTTTTACTGAGTATTAGTATGTAAAATATTCTTTCTGTTCATTTTGTGCTTTCTTTGTACATTTGTGCTGTAAATAAGCACAGTAAAAGTATATTTTAACTTGAGTGTTTATTAAAAAATTTGGTACCATCTATTTATTGTTGTATAGATTGATGACTTCAGCTGGATGGAATGATGTTCTGGAATCACTGATGATACAACCTCCAGATTGTGATCCCCTTTACAACAATCAGCCAAATGGAGACTGTGGTTATCCTCTGCTTGCTATTACCTACTTCACAAGCTTTATCATCATAAGCTATATGATTGTTATTAACATGTATATTGCTATAATTTTGGAAAATTTTAACCAAGCTCATCAAGAAGAGGAAATTGGCATTGTTGAGGATGACTTAGAAATGTTCTACATACGCTGGTCAAAGTGAGTATCTCTAATTTCATACAGCCCAAATTCTAAAAACTTAAAGTTCTATTTTGGTTTTAATTTATAAATTTTCAGTGGAAAGATTTTCACATGCAAATTCCTTTAGAATGATCAGCAAATATGAAAAAGATTACTTCTGATATATAATTGTTATTAATTTGTGTTCATTTGGTTTCAGTTTCTGTATTTTCAAATTGTATAAATCATACAGTTGTAATTTCATTTATATTCCCTCTTTTCATTTTACTATGCAGCATATACCAGCTTTTTCCTCCTTTTATTAAGTGTATACTGTGATAAAATGTATTCAGGTTTCTCACAAACCAATTTAAGTTGATATTATTTAAGAATGTTTACCCATGATTTCTGCAGAACTATAGGTGGACATCACCAGCTTACAGTCTATTAATAAGAATACAAGACTGCACTTAAGTCCATTAGACTTAATGAGTCCAGACTTTAACAACTTAAAGATAGTTCATCTTCATCTGCCATGCTTGGGAAAGTCTCCATTATATAAGTCAAAATCATTTCAAATATTATTGGAAAAAATACAAGGGAAAGTCAAGAATCATAAAACATTAATAGCATTTGTTCAACACATAGATAAGATTATAAGCGCATGTGTGCTAGAAGTAGAAAAAAATGGCTGCATCCTACAAATTCATTAGGATATGTTGATATATACAATATTTAATCCAACATGGTGGCAAAGAAAATAGAAGTACAGATGAATATTTAAAAAACTTTAGCATAGACATTAAACATATTCATATTTTCAAATTCTTTGTTTCTCTTGGTTTAACACTCTTTGTTACTGCATATGGAACCTTAGGTGACAGACGTTGACAATGATGAAATGAAATGATAATTGAAAAGCAAATTGGGAAGAAAATGTTTCAGGCAGAAGTATTCCTTGATAAAGTGTGAAGTCTCAGATGTTGGTATATATGACAAACTTTTTTTCCAGCATTAGTATCATTTAACATAACAGTAAAATAAAATGTGTTAAATAAAGTAGAAGATACTAGAAAATATTGCTATAAATTATCTTATATTTTTCTACAGTAGTGTCTGGGAACCCATAAAAATTGCTACTGTACAAGAGAAAACCTTTATACATTTGAAATGATCGTGCAGTATATTTTGAATTATTTTCAACTGCAAACAAAAGAGTGGTGCCTTTTTAATTTTTTTTTTTTTTTTTAAGGCTTAACGTTCTTTAATCTGATTTGGTTATATCAGACAGTGAATGAAACAGCGAAAATGATACTCCATGGGGTTCCATGGAACTTAAAGTTACTTTTAAAAAAACCTTATCCAGGTTACTCACCCTAAGGTTTGAGATGCAAACTCCTGACCTCTTGAATGTGAGTAGATTTGCTGACCCCACACTACCAAAGTGGGCTAGCATGGTGTATTATCATACATCCTTTGGTACCTCCTTGAGAACCCTGCTAGAATATTCTCTCCTCCTTCAAATCAATTTCATATCACTCATATCACTCTTTCAATAACAAGTTCTCTATCAATGATTTCTTCCATTTAAATTGGCTGGAGCAAAACTCCAGCCAATTGCTGAACTCCAGCTGAATATGCTATGGATGCCTACACTCACATGGCCTATGTAATACCTTCTTCTGCAACTAATTAATTTGTGCCGTTAACAATTCCACTTAAATTTTTATTTTATTCTTACATCACATAATGAATGTTTTCATTGTAGTAGTATTTAAATAATGCATACAAAGTTTGAATTTTAAAAACTTAATCACTGACTCTCTATCCTGCTGTGTAATTATTGATTCTGTGTCCCACTACTTTTCAATAGTCATTTTTAATTCCAAAGAAATCAAATATTGAATTAATTGTTTTTTCACACAAGCTGTGTGTAGGACAGGAGTTGGATAGGTAGAGTCAGACTGAAAAATTCAATGCCATAGCCGGGATTTGAACTACAGATCTTCCGATCTCTAGCCGGTTGCTCTGCCACCGAGCTACCATGGCAACATAATAGTTGGCTACACCTATGAATCCTGGGACCTAAAGTACCTTCAACATTGCAAGTCAACATTGGGGTTGTCATCTCAAAATAATTTGAGACCACCTTGTGGTTTACCAGGAAACCTGCGGATCGGTTGAGAAATTCAAGCTATGCCGGCATGTTCAAATTCCGCCTATGGCATTGAATCTTTCAGTCTGACTCTACCTATCCAAATAATCAAATAGTTACATTCAACTGAGAGAATCAGCTCTGAATGCTCCGCTTGTTTTGTAGAAAATGCTAGAAAAAGAAACTTTATCAAAGCGTCAGGCAATTTCATGCATTTAATTACATTGCTATTTGAGAAAGACTTGATCAATACTTCTAATGATAAAATATGTTCAAGCTTATACACAAAAGAGTTTTAGCAAAATAGGTACCTACTTCTATGCTTTCCTTTCTTATATATATTCTTTTATTACATTAATCACTTCTGAAATGCTGATAAAAATACCGTCGTAATTAGTTTATTTAATTTAAAGTTTTAATATGATGACAAAATTAATATATAACCATCATTCCAAATAATAAAGCACAAAGGGAAAATATAATTAATTTTAATAATTCCCTACATTTTGCATAAATTTAAATAGTTTAAATGATTTGTGAGTTTCTATTACATGTTAATGTTGTGTGCGTTATTCACATATATTGTACAGATCCCAAAATGCTATTTTGAACTTATAAAACCAATAACAAACAAGCTATTTTGCAGGAATTGATTCATTTTAGTTAAATTACTGCAGGTAAACATTACTATTTTTTTCTAACATTTTTGTAACTTTCAATTATGTCAATCTGTTATGGCAAATATTTAATGCAAATTAATTATTTAATATTTTATAAGAGGTGTAAAACTGTTTAAATTCATATTATCTGGAGCTCTGCTGAATGTTACAAGCAGTTGAATTAAAAACTGTGCCAAATAGGACATTCCAAATGGAAAAAAATTCTGAAAAAAGAAGTGCTGAGAAAATGGATTTGATGTTTAATACTGTGTTTTACCTAAATGAGATGAATACATTCGAATGAATGTTTGGAACTTTCAAAATAATTGATATAAGGAAGACAGTATGACAAGAAGACAAACAGAACTCTTTTCCTTTTTTTTTTTAACCTGCTTGGACATATCAGACGATGAATGAAATTGGTGAAATGATGCTCCTCGGGGTCCATGGAGCTTAAAGTTACTTGACATTCGTCTTCTCATGATAAGGGAAAATCCCGAAAAAAATGTTATCTGGGTAACTCACCCTAAGCGAGATTCGAACTCACGACCTGTTGAATATGAGGCAGACATGTTATCGCCACACTACCCAGGTGGGCTAAAGAACATTTATTAAAGTGCAAGATATAAGCATCACAAAATTTTAATTTTGATCATTGATTTTGAATATGACTAGTCTTGTTCATTGCTATGTACTTCTAGTTCACTTTTAGGTGCTAGGTGCTAAAAAAATTAGCTTTAAGATTCTAGTTACAGATCATAATTTTAATATTTAATTTATTTATCCACAGATATGATCCACATGCTACACAATTCATTAGATTCTCACAATTGTCAGACTTCATTGCAAGCCTGGATCCACCTTTGGGAATCCCCAAGCCAAATACTGTGGCTTTAGTCAGCTTTAATCTTCCAATTGCTCGTGGCAACAAAATTCACTGTTTAGATATTCTTCATGCACTAGTTAAATATGTTTTGGGCCATGTTGAGGAAACTGAGGAATTTAAAAAGGTAAGTAGACAATTCAAGGTGAAAGAACTATAATAATAAAAACTTTCTTTCCTTTGTATTAGATAATTACGTAAAAAAAGAAGTACTACATATTTATCAGATAATCAGCAACTGCCTCTACATTAAGTGTCTGTTCCTTTCTCCATCTACCAATTTTATTTCAAACTAATTGGTGTTAACTGACTTTTAAGATTGTGTGTAAGTGGCTCGGGGTTTACACATATCTGTCATACAGAAAGGAATACTTGCTAACATGCCGATTAAGCTAAACTGCATGTAAATATTGCACTTTTTATATTAATGAATTAGAGAGTTAATCTAACTTAAGATTTTGTACTTTTCCAAAAAATATAAAATATTTTTATGCATGATTTTTTTCTCTTACTTTGTAAAAATCAGATAAGATTGAAATAGGCATATAGATGTTTATTTCTTCTCTAGAACTCTTTTGACTTTATATATTTTAAGAATATCTTGGTAAATTTCTGAGCTAAATGATAAATTTAGTAAACAACATAATGGTTTTAGCATAAGGCGATGACACTGTTTTAATAAATGATTTGAGAACATGTCTGCATCCATGGATTTTTAATTTTTTACACTTACAATCACAGAGGCTTTCCTCTTTATCTGTGAGTGACATACATATTTGAATTGGTTTTGTTACATGATAAGAAGTTATAGAGATATTGTTATTACTGTTATTATTGTTACTGTTTGCATTATTACTAATTTTATTTTGCATAACAGTAAATAACATATAAGACAAATTATGAGCTGAGTATTGAAAATTAATCTTTATAGGTGTTATGAAGGTCAAACTGTTTGTAAGGAGGAATGCATCTATCTGTAGTTTGTATGAAACCATGACATGTTTTTCTCCAGTCTCGAATAAATGTTGTTCATATATACATATTAAGCAAAAAAATAAAAAGGAGCAAGATGCCCACCTTACACCAGTTGTAATTTCTTGCAATTGAGATAATTGGTAACTGACTATTTTTCTTATACATATTATAAACTTTATGTATAATTTGCTATGGAAGGTCTTTGGTGAAGGCCTATTTATATTTACTCTATAAAAAGCTTTTTTTGAAATCAATAAAATAATGTGTATTTGTGAATTAAATTCTCTAAATTTTTCTGTTAATATTTCATTAAGTAATAACAATCATAGCAAGATCTTCCTCTTTTAAACCAATTTAATTTTCCCCAATTAGATTAACTCTTTCTTGATGATATTAGTTTATATTTTATACTTTGAATTTAATAAACTGGTGCCTCTATTACTTTTATTAAATGAACAAAATTGTACTCAACATATTATAAAACTACCTTTAGTGATTTCCTTCATTCATCTTCTAACTTGAATCTCCTACTACTGAAGTTCTACAGTTTAAATAGTTGTTTAAATAACTATAACTTACATTATTGGAATTGTTCATTTTTTGATTCTGTAATTCTTATATTCTTAATAATGGTCTTAATAGTGGTGATATATACATATGCTTTTCACAGCTGCAAGATCAAATGGATATCAAATTCAAGAAACAATTTCCAACAAGAAAAGAGCTGGAAATTGTCTCATCCACTCGAATATGGAAACGTCAAGATAAAGCAGCTCGAACAATTCAGTCAGCCTTCAGGGAGTATTTAAGGTAAGTTCAAGCAGAACAAATGTTAAAAAATGTATATATATGGATGTCTTTATAGCATATATAAGGTACAATAGAAGATATAAATAATACTATATGAATATATATCTTAATGGCAAAAAAGTTACATAATTGCACATGGATTTTTTCACTGCTAGGAAATGTCTTGAACACAATTCAGATACCAAATACAAGTAAGAAAGAAATGAATAACTTAAATTTTATTGATATTATAATACCAATCAATAACTCCTCTGCCAATTAAAAACACTTGAATGATACACAACTGACACAAATGAGAATCTTATTATATTGATAACAGACCATCTTCAAGTACTGACATGGTATGAATTTCAGCTATATTTGAATTTCTGAGAGAGCATTCATTTACCTGTAATAAAAAAGGAACAATTAAACTAACTTTAGCACCTGCATAATGCTTCCACTTTTTTAGATACTCTCAAGCTGAATATCATGCTATGCAACTTCTAACTTTCTTCAATAATTTAATTTTGCTTTAAAACGTAAGTTTCTCCCATTTGACAATAATATCCTGACCTTCAGTCTCAAAATAGTTATGATAATTTAAGAAGCATTAATTAAGATAAATTAAATCATCAGAATTTGTACTACTATCCTTGAAAATACCAGTCAGTAACCTCACAAGCAGTGAAATATGCTAGTCACTATGTAATGACATATTAATTGAAATCCATACATTTTACTCTTTTTATATTTTCAGTGATAAATACATATATTATTAGTGTTTTCATAAATTATTTATTGCTGTTAAAATAAAATACTCTAACCTGAATATTGCTAATATTTAAAACTCTTCAAAAACTAACTGTTTTCCCTAGCGTTTACTTTTTTCCAGACCCAGTGCTATAGGCATCTAGTAGGCAGTGAGTATTTAAGATAACTTTAGTTCCTTAATAATGCATCTACTTTCTATGAATTATCAAGCTAAATACCATGCATCTTCTATAGCTTTACTACAATGAACAAAAAGTTGGAGGCAAGAGTCACTGTAGTTTGGTATTATGTCCTTCCCCTCCATGGTCTCAGTTCCTCCTCTCTCTCTGCGGTCCTTCTGTCAACACTCATTTGGTAGGGAGAGGAAAATACTCTCCATCTTTACTAGCGTGCATGCAAAGATTAATATTGTTGTGGTAGGAAAGGGGAAACAATTTCTGTCTTTCTTGACATGCATGTGCAGTTCAACTGTCTTTACAGAGTGATATACCTATGGATTTTTTTAGATAATTTAATTTTGCTTTATAACTCATGTTTCTTGTCATTTGATAATTGAACTGGTCAAGTCAAGAAGTGGCCATTTTTCAAATAAATTTGTTGCTGTCATGCTGAGATGCACCATTGTTCTTAAGCAAAAAATGACTCGGTACTTAATTTAATGCCCATATAAAACATTATACACTAACAGGAATGACTATTTGATAAGTACTTACTATTAGCCCCTAGCCTCAAACAAAATAATAATGCAACAATAGTTGGTTACCTATATATAAGGCCATACTAATAAGTTTGGCATAGGCATAGTGAAATTTCAGGTTCTCACAAAGTTCCAGCAATAATGTGAACATAGTCATACATACATGTAAGTTGATGACTTCATTGTTAGTGCATAATAGGTGGGGTATTAGGGAGTAAATAACCCCCTGAAAAGCAAATAAAAAGAATTTTTAGTTGCCTCCTTTTTAGTCTTTTCTCTCAATAACCATCAAGGGTATAATAAAATGAGTTAGAAATCTCACTTTGGCATTAATAGTGTGTGGAAATGTTTAGTATTATTGAATCAGAGATACCTCATTGGAAGTGTAAACATGACCAACAACCAGACACAATATTGCATTGAGTTGGAAGTATTATAAATTTGCAATTAAGAGAGCCTGAGGTCATTGTATAGACTTTTAAGAATTTGGCACAATATGGCAAATTAACATGCAGTGTCAATTTTGAGGTTTGGAATTCTGATAGGTTAATTGCCAAATTCAAAAGTGTAGCATAATTTTTCTTTTACATTGCATTAATTTCTTGGTCACATTATTATGGATCTGTTCGATAAGATACCTCATTGACAGTACATTATACACAGTAGCCTTTCAGGACTCATTCCCATACCATATCACTTTCACTTTGTGCCAAGCAGATGGCAAGAGAATGGCTGTTTTTATTATTTGCATTCAGATAGCAAGGCCTCTAGTCTAGCTGCTTCCACCATCCATAGCAAAATGAAGGAGTTCAGCTGGCCCTCAAGACCACATCCCTATATACCACACTACTTTGCTCTGCAACAGACATATGGCATTAGGGTGCCATCCAGTTTAGCAGCATTATCTATGGCAGTGCAGTTGCTATTACTGTCTGTTTTCAGTTTTACTATTGTTTTAGACTAAAAGTGGAATTTTGGGTTGTAGTATCTAATCTGGTATTTACCTTGGCAGCTAAGGGAAACCACAAAAAAACCTCAACCAGATTGGTTGGTCCTTGGAGTTTGAACTCCGAATGTGGGCCAGACATTACTACCAAGCCATCCTGCTCAGTATCATAATTTTTTTAAACCAAATACTTTGCTTTACTGCAATGAAAATAAAGTTGGATGTGTGTAATGCATGGTCACCTGTGTGAACAAGAATATATTTTCATGAATACCATTACATATAAAAACATACCAACAAGAACAAATGACAGGGAAGGAGTAACAGAAAAAACACACACACACACAAGCTGAAGTCAAGAGCTTATATATAATCAGTGAATGCTGATGGGGTAAACTTTCATTGTTAGTGCTAGCAACAGAGCCATATTATCACAGCAATGTGGTTTTCGCTAACTTGTTTTCCATTAATCTGATTCCTTCAACTCTGAAAATTAGCATTGTAATTCCATCCATAAGAAATATGATTTAACCCGTAATTGGTAACTAGACATCTCTTGGACATAGCAGATGTTATGAATAGTGTCTCTCGATCAGTAAGCACAGCTATCCAGTGATGTTTATAGTACCTTCCTATTTTAGTTTAGCAAACATTTTGCTATCACTTGTATCAACTACCATTTTGTTATTAATGGGCTAGGAGAAACCAAAGTTTTCAAGGCATCTCTGAGGTATCATGTTCACTGGTTGCATGATTTTTCGTCAGTCCTCATTTTAATAATTATCGATGTTTACAATGGCACATGGTGTTGGGTCTTCTCAGTACCTGAGACTAAACTATCCTGATTTCATTAATAACCTTAATGGTCAAGTAAAGATATCAGTGATAATGAAAATCATATGAGTGCGAGTTTGATAGTGAACATGATACAGTCACAGAAACCTAAAATGTGCATCTAATGAAGAGACAGAAATAAAAATAACAGCATAGAAAAAACTGACATAGATGAGGAAAAATCTGAATACCAGATCTGATATATATGATAAAAACTGATATAAATGGACATTACAGAATTTTGTAAAATGTGTATACATAGTCATTGTATCACTTACCAGCTTTGTGCACTCTTAGAGGAAATGAGGACAAAATAAACTCTATAACTCCATGATTATATATTTTCTTCTGAAATCATACAGTGAAATAATGTTAAATTGGGAAATACGAGAGAAATATTTTTATAAGGACCGTTTTGAAATTTAGGATGTTATTCAACTTACTATTGAAATATGAAAAATTTGTTGATTATTCCCAGCATCAAAAAGAATATCTTCCTAAGGCTGTACAAAATGCAAAATATCAGTGTGCATCAGAAACACATGCATAAACTTGTTTTAGATGACTAGCTTCATGTAATATGCACCTCACAAGAGGGAGCAAAAATTGGCACTTAACCTTTTGCAAAAATCTAGACAATATAACATAAGCATGCATGAATTTATATGCTGTGCGATACTTAATTTTTACAAATTTATGAATTGTTAGCAGCACAATTTATCAAATTGTTACTAAAAGAGTGCTTCTTCAATTAAAGCAGCATGAATTAAAATAAAAATTATCTGCTGCATTTTTAAAGGGATACACACCATACATTTCTAAGATGTCATATCATCAGTTGCGTAACAAGTTTATCACGTCACCAGTTAAGGGTTAATTAATAATTTTATAATTTTAATAAATTCTGTCTAAAATAAGTTTTAGTTGATACTGCTTGAACTTGAATTGTCATCCTGATTAAAATATCCTTAAAAAATAAATAAATATGCCCACATCCCTGATTATGATTAAAAAGAGTTGTAATTATACAATGTATTTAATGTGTAACTTGAGTGTGCCATTCCTTGCCTGAGACATGTCTTTCTGCCACTCCCTTTTATGGAAAGCCATCTATATGTATGTATAGTAAACTTTGCAGGTTAGTTTGTCTCAAAGCTGAAAAATACTTTCTAGTTTTTTCAAAACTATATATAGCATATTTGGGCACTTCTTGATTTGACAAATTGAAATGTTTGAAACTTAAATATTAAAAAATTATTATAGCTGGAAGCATTTGTTAACATTAATTAAATTATCAAAAAACTATCAACTCTTGTGATATTATTGTTGACAATCCTATTTGTATTATAAATGGAAATTCAGATATATTATGAATTAATTACACTAATAACAAGATACACTACACATAAAATGCTATACATGAATGTAAAATAAAAGAAGCAGTAATAAACAATATATGTGTTAAGTAGCCATGTACATAAATATAATTAACATAACTTATTCATAAAGTATATTGTAAATGCAAACATTTACTAGGTGAATCAGCAACCCATATAATTTCTTAAATTAAATAATCTGCTGAACAGTACATATACTGTATGTTAGTATTTTTGTAGTCTCCTATTAAATAGTTACGTATTTAAATACATAATGACTTAAAGCTTCAGTGAAAAATAGTTAAAGAGCTACTAGTTTTCTACCCAACTTTTAAACTTTTTATATTTTTTTATAGAGCTACCCTATTACCTGAAACCTCCCAAAAGAGTATACCATCTCTCAAATGAAATCAATGTGAATTCTTCAAAAGCAAAGTTACAAATTTACATAATTAAAAAAGTCACAGTACATACATAGGGATCAATCTATACCCCAAACAAAGGTGTTAAGTTAATATATTTTCATCCTGAGCTATGTGGTGTATATTTGCTATAGCCTAAGTATAAAGGCAAGTAATAGGTGTGTTTGTTATTTGATCAAAAATGGTAATTTTTCTCAAAAGGAATGTTTCTTTTTTTCTGAATTTGGTGTTTTTTTAATGCAATTTCATTAATTGCCAAGTTAAGGAATAAAGTCAAAGACAAGCCCATGATAACCCATTTTAGCATAAGATATTGTGTTATATATAAGCCAACTAATCACACAAACTTTTCGTGTTGATCCATAACAAACATATGTTTATATCAATAAAATATATATATATATATATATATATATATATATATATATATATATATAATACATAAAATGAAGTAAAAGACCACAAACTTGGGCACAACATTGGTACACACAATTTACATGAACATCTAAAAACAAAAAGTAAAAACTAGGTACATCAGAACACCAAAAAGTAGGCAATTAATATGGGTCCTAGGTTACTTGTCTTTCTAGTGTAGCCAAATTTCCCTCTTTCAGCATTATTCACCTGCCTGTTGAACTCAGTAATAGGAGGAAAGAAATGCTTCAGAGCCAACTTTTCAACGTGACTTCCATATTACTAAAGTGTTTTTCTGTGTGATATGTTTACCACTCAAAATACTTCCACTTACGAATAGTGCTGTGTGACATCTACTTGCAGAGGGTTTCTTTCAACTCACCAAAATCTGAAACTAAATTTTGAATGTCCTTAGCTCGCAGATCAGGAACTTTTTGAAGACTTTTAAACACATCAGGGTCATGTATTTTAAAGTAATTACTTCGGATAAAAAATACCAAATATATCTGCTTGAATCAGCTATTTTTAAAAAGTTTGTTTGATATTGCTCTTCATTTCTTTCTTTACATTCTTCATTTCAATTTCTCCACCAGTCCAGATTTATTTTCTGTCTCCAGGTTCCCCATTCTTCATTTCACCCTCCATTTTCTCCCAGATTTGATTTTTGGCTCCTCCATTCAATCATTTTTTTTTAAGCATTATCATTGCACTTAAATCCCATTTCTTACTCTAGTATGTGTTCAGTTCTCAATCTTGCTTTATTAATGTGACAGTTGAATTTTCATGTTACTTAAGTTTTCCTTATGATGTAGCGCTGTTATGAAATACTTGTGAAAGAGCCTCTTCTTCCTTCCACATCACTTACTGGGGCATCAAATGCAGACCTCTTAAGTCTCTCCCAGTAGCAGCAATTGTATATGACAATTGTCATTACAACCTCATTCATAGAATCAGCATTTTTTTGTTTCGAGAAACTCCCTATCTTTTTCTCGTTATTTCACTACCTCACTGTTGCAAGAGGTTTAATATATAGCTGTTGGAGTTTTGAAAGAATTCTCAGGAGAAAGAGCAAGAAGATTCTAGAAAAATCCTTATATCTGACAATAGCATTTCTGAATTAAATCAAAACAATTTGAGTTGGTTTTTGTAACACAAAACATTGCTTAGCAATTACCTACTGGGACCATTTTGGGAACACTTTCTAAACCAGTCCCAGTAAGTAATAATAAGTGATTCTTTTGATTTAATTTAACCACATCACTGTTACAAGCTTCTTTGCATATTTGCAAGATTTTAGCATTTCTGAGATTGTTGTAGGGGAGAAAGTGCTCCTCCTTATCTTTATTTAACTTCAATTGGCTAGTTGGTAGGTGCCATCCATGTGATAAGTCTAGCACATAGCTGCATCACAAATTGTGCAGGTCTGTATTTAAAAACTCAGTAGTTTTACAGCCTGATCACAAGTAAAGCTTTGAAGCATCAAATCTTGAACCTATTAGTACCAAAGTATATGCTGTCTAAGAACATAAACAAAACTTCCTGCTTCTAAAATGGTATATTTATATAAATTCTGTGAAATATAACACAACAGAGCATTTTCAGCCTAAAAAAAACAAACAAAAATAATATACTATTATACTAAATATACTTTTTTATGAAAACACTCAAATTAATATTATTTGAACAAAAATAGCTAAATTTCTTTAAACATTTGCATTATCACAAATGTGGAAACCTCAGGTCTGTACATAGCTTGTGCTCTTTGACTAATAATATTAAACATATAAATATATAATATACATACCGTGATAATTGAATTTACTTTATTTATTTATTTATTTAGCCTATGTAAAGCTAATTAGTGTTTACAACTCATTGGGTTGAACTCTCAAAATAACAGAGGGGTATCATGGCGTCCCTAAATATAATGAATTGAGAACTGGATTTGAATCTTGCATAGAAACTAAAACTACCCTCCACTGTCTTTCCTTGTGCTTAGGATTGGTTGTTTTGGCATAAAACACTATTATATATATGAAAGTTAGAAATAGGCTATATAAGTTATTTTGGTTTGGATAATAATTCTTCTTCCATACAGGCCATGTATAAGCACTACATGGAAAGTTGAAAAAGTCTTGAAAAGTTTGACCATGACTCAAACCATGGATAGATAAAATTTATGGTATGAGTCTTGCCTATGAAATTCAATTTTTAAAGTCTGATTCCATTTTCTAAGTTTTCCTTTTACCTGCCAAACTAATTTTAATCAACAATATAATTCTTTCTTCTGTATACTTAATAAATCCTCTTGTTCTTTGCTGGCACCATAGCCCATGAAGGGCCTGACCCTACTCGTTCAGTTGAAACTACTAGTGTTTATCTTGTACTTGGTAACTGAATTTTCCAATTTCACATTTCTTTACAATACCCTGTTTAATTAGAGTATTCTCAGCCTTGGTCTTCTTATGTTTCTTGCACTATCAATACATGCTACTGAGCTAAATATCACTTACCTGCAATTTATCACAATGAACAATAAATCACAATCACTCTAATAATCAAACTCCTATATGATTGGAAGTGATTAAATATGATTGCACTACAAAAGTTCTTCGCTGTGAACTGATCTGAGTTTTCATGCAGTGGATATGATTAAAAGTGATGGCAGTGATCACAACAATAAACAAAAATAAGATTAACAATATCAATTATTATTGAGATATCAATTATCACAATTTAGAAGCTATTGGCACTGATCAGCAGTGATCACACTTTAGAAGCTCTTCACTGCCTAGCATTTCTTTGAGCTGAAGTGAGTTGTGATTATAATGGACATGATTAAAAGTGATGGGCAGAACTTTCAAAGTTCTTCACTGCCGAGCTGAGCTACCTGCAAACTATCATATAATCATTGCAGTGAATACTGCTCAGTGGTCACTTCCACCTCGTTATGAGAGCAATGTTCCAGTGTTTATGTAGTCCACAGTTCATGACCAGGAGAGCAGTTGCATTGTCACTCAATTGCTTTCAAGTGAAATGACATTTTTATAGAATGTGGGGCTAAGTGGTTAAGTTAATATTTGCTGTAGACTTTGTGTTATTGTTACATATTTTTATAAAAGTAAATATCTTGGAGACATTAATTTAATTTTGAAGACTATATATTTATTGAATAATTCTGATCAATTGAAGTATGCTAAGAGTATGGCTTAAATTACTTGTCCACGTCTAAATTTTGTTTTATATAGGTGGAGTCAATGTATTAAAATACTTTTTTATAAATAAAATTTTAGAGCTACTACCACATTGATTTATATCCCTATGGTTGTTAAAATTAACTTCAGTGTAATAATAACTCCATGGCATGACAGTTCACAAGGAATCTTGGCCTACCTCCCAGCCGCTATGTCCCCCATCTTGGTCATGGATGGGGTGCAGTTTTGGAGCGTGAAACGTGTTCAGCACCTCAAACCCAGTTCACAAGGAACCTTGGCCTACAGACCAGCTGCTGCATCCCCCCATCTTAGTATTGGAGGGTGAGATATGGTCAGCGCCTCGAACCCCCTCTGGCCAGTTAATGCGATCCTACATCAAGTAGCTCCTCAATTTACCCCCCCAGAGACCTCACAAGGCTGAGTGCACCCCAGGCCAGGTTTCCCAGCAGGGGAAAAGTCCCCTTGCTGGTACCGGGAGTTGAACCCAGGCCTCCCACTTGGTAAGCAGCTGCACTACCACCAGGCTAATGATTAACTTCTGTGTATTTTACTTTATATCTAGATTTTGATGCAGTTATCAGACTCAAAAACCAAGTTAAAAACTTTTAAATTAGGGAAAGTTCAGTATGAGCTTAGCACCATGAAATCTGTTTTATGTTTACTTTCTCTACTGCTTACCTAGGGTAAGTAGATGAAATATTTTACTTCATCAAGAATTCTAATCTATATTTCACTGGAAATACATGTTTTGAGGTTCAATTAATAAATATTATATTCGTATGATTTTTCTCTGCACACTGTAGTTTATTTTTATTTGGTTTCTACAAACTATTCTTACAAAGATTTAATTTTTATTATTTTATGTTAGCTAAAATAAGTTTTTGAAAATATTTACATTTATGAATTTCATTGTAGGCATAACGTGAAGAAAGGAAAACAATCCACGATTTTTTAAAACCAGAACACTATGTATTGACTTTAAATCTGTCCATGACATCCTGAAAAACAACTAAATGGTGAAAACCTATTGAAAATATTAAAAGTTTATGAAAAAAACCAATCGATAATAATAAATAAATCCTAAATGAATAATACCGTGAAAATATTATTTGAAATAAATTGTATGTTTTAAAAAATTCTGCATTTTTTGTGTAACCCATTTTGTCTGTCTCTTAAATACAAAATTCCTATCCAATAAAGAGGACTTCACAGGCTATTTCCATAAAATTCAAATTTGCATTTTATTTGTAATCTAAATATCTTAAAACATATGGTAATTCAATCAACATTACTAAAGACATTTTTGAGAAAGTAAAAAAAACATCAAAAGTTTCTCCATGTGAAGTGTAGTTGAAAATCTTTGTGTATTATTTTTGGAAGATACTGAAATAAATATCAAGTTTGGTATTTATTGGATTTTTTAATGTTTAGTTACTCTGTTCACAGACGCAGGGATCTTTTTATAAATTTATTTTTATTGAGTTTGTGGGGCCTCAAAACACGTGTTTTCAGTTAAATCTCATATGAAATCTTTGGTTCTTTTACTGTTTATACTCTACTATTGTATGTAGAGGAAGTAGTAGATATGGTATTGCACCCAGAAATTTAAAATCGAGATTTCACCGAAAATACATCTTTTGAGATGCCTAGGAAAGAAGAAGAAAAAAAGACATTTGTAGGAAAAGATGTCACACCACATAATTATACTGCTCGCCAGTTATATACCAACATTGCATTTTAGCTGTATAAATATTTCTTGCACATACTTCAGCAGTATAAGAAGTAACATAAATCTTTTCAGCAAGATAAGATGCCCCTTCCGTTGGAGACGATGGCCCACAGATTAATACAGTGGCCCATCTAATTCTGGTAAGCGGTGTACACATTATTATCATGTTGTTCACCCTTACACCTTATCACTGCCTATCACTTGCACAGTGATCATGAATTGCAGGACATAATCACTCCCAACCACTGTATCACTGTCTAGGATCACTGTGAATGTTAGTGAACATCGAGACTGATCACTGTGATTGCAAAAGAGCTGTTTACCTTATTGCTAATACATAATATAAAATAACCTTGTATCTTCTTACATGTGATATGATGACTCATACATTTTAAGTGACATTTCAACTGATACCTAGGTCCTGTGTTTGGGTCCTTATGCATTTCCATAAAATCTTGATTAATCATATTTCTGAACTGAACATTAACAATATGTGACCCATATATTTTCACCAGTGTTTTCATTTCCTGGATTAACTATGTTTCTTAATTGTTTTTGGTTAGCACCCAAGTCTCACTAGCAGAAACTGATACCCATTTTACTGCATTTTGCATTTCTTCAGTGACCAAAATGGAGCACTAGACTTCATAACTTCCTAAAATGAGAAGAATCATCTTTTACATGCTATCATTGCTGTAATTTCAAGTGTTATACTATAAATTTCAGATACCAAGGAGACCAAAATATAAAACTTTTCCAATTTTCAGATTAATGCTACAGGAGCTGATTTTAATCTGTTTAGATCGGTTTGTTCTAGATATTTCATGTATTTGAGAAATGTTTAAAATAAATAGAAGCTCATAGGTCAAAATAATGCAGCACATAGTTAACATGATAATTATTTAACAGAGCAAGATAGCACCTCAGCAATGTGTGCAGCTGCCATTTAGGAGACTTCAGGTTCAAACCCCTGAGGCCGACCAAAGATTTTGTGGTTTTCCTCAGACATTACGCAAATGCTGGATTGGATAATTTATCCACAAATGTTCCTATCATCCCTTTTGTCAATGAATTTAATTTCCTTCTTCACCACCATACCAGGCATTGATCACTCATCCTGCATGAGGTATGATATAAAGTTTGCTTGCTCCTCAGTAGGCTAAAGGTCCAAAGCACCAGTTTGTGAGTGCAAAGAGGAGGGTAGTCCACAAAAAAAAAGAAGATGAATGAAAGAATTTATATAGTTATAGCCACAAATCCATCTTGGGCTTCACTTTGAACTTGAGGGCCTTCCCTTCTGCCATTGGATAGCCCTCCATGAATTTTAAAGATGATAGTAGCATGTATGTGTGCCTTCCTTCATGGCCAACACTGAATTTTGGTCTTCCCTTTCACCACTTTTATACTTAATAGTCCCTCTTTACACTCTAAATTCCTAAATTTCTCCTTGCTTTAAATCCCTCTCTCACTTTTACTGCCACTACTCATTTATGCCTTCCCCACTTATTTCTCTTTCCCTATCTTACACTATATTTCACTTTCTAATCTCACACTTTATTGTCCTGGCTATTTCTTTTAACTCACTTTCCCCCTAGCTATGACTTTCTACTTTTTCTTGCCTTGCCATTAATTGTCTTTTCCTCACTATCCTCACTTTTCATTTATATTATAGCAACTATGCTATTACAGACTCATTTCCCCAATATATCATCTTTCCAGACTCGCACCTTGTCTAACTTCATTTTCATTACATACGCACATCCTCATCTTCCCATAGCATCATTGTCCTCACTTCTCTCCTACTCTCCACTTGATTTTGGTATTGTATTTTGCCCTTAATGCCTACTGCCCTTCAAACTTCTTTCAGCTGTTCTCTCCTCCTCACATTCAGCAGCTATCTTCTCCTCTTCTTCTCTATACCACCTTTTCCCCTCTCTCTGACATGTAGTCCTGCTTCTGTTCCTCTTTTTCTCTGCCCTCTTCTCAGCTAAATGTTGCTGCTCTGGTCATTTGCTTCTTTTCTGGCATTTTTGGTAATTTCCGTCACATGTCATTGTACTGCCCTGGAATTTTGCCTTTGTCATTGTTTTTTCTAATTATCTTCCATATTCTCCCTCTTCTTCTGATATTTGCTCTCTCTTTCTTGATTTCTTCCAATTTTCTTCTTATTTCCTCGCCTTTTCTATCTTTCGTCACTGTTTGTGCATTGTCCACATGTCGCCGTTCATTTGTCTACCTCAGAGTCGGTCAGGATTAGCACCCGTGAAATACTCTATAAACGAACATGTACATACCTATGAAAAGTTCCTTGGATGCACCGGCTTTGCTCGTTCCTGTAGAACACAAGTTGACTCTCACTCAGGGAGAGAAAGAATGACTAAGGTATGCAACACTGGGGTAGACTCAAAAATGAAGGTACTTCACTTAAGATTCCACTAAATGAATACTTTTATTCTCCTTTGTTATTTGTTGAGGCACTAATCCTATGAGCGACTCCAACCATAAGAATTCTTGATGATGTAGAAATAATAATAATTAGTGCTATTTTCTGCTGTTGCTAAGTTCTTGTTATCGACAGTCATTGGTAATTACTGCATACTTTTCAGTTACGCGACAAATTAACTGGTGCAATAACTATAATATCTTGCATAATAAAATTACATACTTAGGCACTCACACCTCCGCTTTCATGTATGTACAACGTACAGCCTATAGCGTATCGCATACAGCATCACCCAGAATCATCATGCAGCAGCATCATCTATCACACAGAATAAGCAGCAATGGCAACCATAATCATAACAACAGTAATAAGAATAACAAATCACCTAGTTCCTTGTAAATGCAAACGCATCGCTCAAATACCTATAATCGCCAATATTGGACCCATTCCTGATTGGCTGAAAAGAAGTGCAAAAATAGCATTGTCATGTGACTAGATTTGTAAGTTCTTTGTATTCAACTCATGTGACTGCTCTTTATAATGAAGAATTCCCAAGCTGCTGACTTTTTGGGGACTAACCTTTCTCTAAACTTTACCCTGTTACTTATGTCTCTAATGTGCTAAAAGCCTTGCTCCACAAAGGCAATTGTGTTACTAGCATTAACAAAGAAAGTAACCTTGGCGTGCACAATAGCAACTTCTTCGCCCTAAGATTTTGCATTCTACAATCTGCTCAGTCTTGGCTACTGAAGCAGATATTTCCTATATGAAACCTTACAAAAATAATAATTAAACTAATAAAATACACAGTGGGCTAATATACTGCTGCACTTTTTCCATTCCTATACTCTGCTTCATTACTTCTTCTAACTTTTCCAATTCCTTTAAGTACTCTGCTCATAGTGCCTTTGCTCTTTACTATCTTCTACCCTCAACACATGTAAGAAAAATATAGTTATGTAATGAGGATGAGTGATCAGTCTAGTGTGAGAGTGAGGAACAAGATCTGAAATTTTGTGATATAGGTGAGAAGAAAGGTGATTATGGAGCAGGTGGAAAGGCCATTATGGTTTCTGGTGGAACCCGGAGAAAGCAGCCTAGTTGTCACTTTGTTTACCACAAATCATACACGAGAGTAACCCCAGGACACCTTGGTGAGAGGCAAATGGTGTAATACTCTGCTATGCGACCATGCACTAAAGTTGAATAAATAAAGTTAGGACCATTGATTCTTCAAGTTCTTCGAACAATAATTAATCAGCTACGTGGAACTTTTACTGAGGCTCTTTCCGAGAAATTTGTATATCACTATGCTTTCAGCTTTATGAATGTCTTATTGCATTTAAGTTTTCGGCTGCTTCTTTGCAGCTTTATTTTATGTCCTAAGATGAGGCTTTAAAATAACATAATCAGTTATTCCAGTTACTAGGACAGCTGTGTTTTGCCCATTTCAGTGACTGAATATAGAGAGCTTGGTGTAATATTCTGGGATAGTGAGAGTGAACATAAGGAGATTTAAAATTCATAAAAAAAGGGTATGAGAATAATAACTGGAGCAAGAAATTGGGAGCAAAAAAATCTTCAAATAACTTTTAAGTTACATCTTCATCTTCGTTTTCTTCTTCTTTCTTTTCCTTCCAAGAATTGGGTTTTTTGGCTTAGCTGTCCCACATCTTGTCATTCAATAGGTTTGTATTAAAATACTTGCTTTTGCACTCTTTTATATGATTGTTTTTGATATTCCATTATATCTTCTATGATTGTCATCATTAACGTTCACAGATTAAGTTTTTTAAGGATTTGGATAGGATTTTCAGTTTCAGAGTTTATCAAAAAGTTGGATCCAGTTGTTATTTGGTCTGCCAGCATTCCTATTACCCTTTAGCTTATAGTCCATTATAACTTTTGGTATACACTGTTCCTTCAATCTTTGAACTGTACTTTCTAATTGTTTATAAATTGATTTAATATAACCATACTCATTTTTCCTTCTATCCAAGAGTGTATACTGGCCATACTTCTCAAAAAATCTAATTTTCACTGCTGCTATGAATTTTATTCCTTCTAGACAAAACCTAAAACTTGAGCTGGAACTGCATCACTTTGTAAAGCTTAAGATTAGTTTCCCTTCTTGTGCTTTTAGCACTTTCTTAACTGTGTTATTTTACAACAGGAGGTATCATAACCCAGATAATTTAAACTGTTTACTTTTTAATTGGTTACTCTAGATCTTATTTATAATTGTATTCAAATATCTTCACTTTTAGCTTATCTCTCAAGAAGCTACAAAGATTCCTTATGGGTATCTCATAAACCTCATTTCTGATGCTTCACTTCTATTTCTATATAATTGTCTTACTTTTCCATGTTTCACCCAGGTGCATCTTACATCTTTATTTTGGAAATTGTATGCCTCACCAGATTTCACTTAGAGCATTTAGAAAAATATATGGCTATGATAAGAGAAATAAATGTGGCATACATTGCAGATAAGAAATTTACAAAATCAATGTAATAAATATAGGATCCTAACTGCCCAACAAATTGCGAATCTCTATAAACAGCTCAATGAAGCAGTTAGATTTAAAAGTAAAGTAAAGTTTGATCCTTCCAAATGCTACATGCCTTTCACTCAGTTATTGATAAATGCCATATAACAATTAGTTGTTTTGGTACACTATTTATTTTTATAGTGTATTTTAAGTTGTATATAATCTTCTGTAAATAGTATTCGTTCTCTGATTTTGTAGTGCTAATCCATATGTTTTGTACTGTATTTTGCGTATTCTTCAGGATGTACATATATACAATACTTATTTCTATATAGGTATTCCATTTCATGATATATGTATTAAATGAGAGTCATTAAATTATATTTAAAAATTTCAAATAGTGAATAAAACTCATACACTTGTTCATTTGTGGAACTATTACTATCTAGTGCTGGTTAGAAAGAGAAAAATATAACTATATTGCAACAAGCATAGCTGCAGAGGAACTATCTTTTGACTAAAGGTATGGTGTTTTCACATAATATTATAAACTGCAGATGTATGGATATTAATATTTAGATTTCTAGAGGTAGCTGATTCACTTGGTATACCTGTAAAACAGTATCTAACATCTTTCAGATAATGTTTAATTCAAAATAACTATTTTATTTTTTACTTCTTAGGATGTGTTCTTCACCTTATAGTTTTAGAGAATATTAAGGTACTTAGTAAGAGTTTATTGTGAAGGATTAAAGCATTATCCATATTTTCTATATTAATGTGACTGCATCCTTCATTAAGAACAAAACCATTGTAATTGAGATTCAGTATTAGTGTTTAATGCATGCAAAGGCTATAGGCTAAATTTTATTAGCTAATCTCAGTATTTATTGTATTGTTTTTCTAAAAGGTGAAATATTTCACCTGCTTAACTGTTTTCAGAAGTATTTCATTTTTTAAAGAGCAATTTTTGCTTAATAGTTGTGTGTCGCATGTCAGTAAGTAATATAATGTAAATGCTACACAAATACAAATTCAAATTATTTCCCATTGGCTCATCAAAAAGTAAATGTATGAACCTCTCCCCTAGCAGTAGAACCTGGTGCAAAAAGCTCCAGCAGTCTTTCCCTTTAACCTGGTTAGAAGTCTTGCATGGCCCATGCCTACCAGCAATTTTTTATCTCAAACAAGAATAATCCTGTTGTCATTGGAAGAGAAGAGAGAGAGATAAGGACATGGAACACTTAGGCCACTGATTGGCAGATCAAAGATCATGGGTCTTTTCTTTTTTATTTGCTATCATATATTAACGGTTAAAATAGTTAAAAATAAATAGCACTAGAAATAATTTTCATATAACTACTCTGCATGAATTGGTGTCAGGAAAGGAAAAGTACCTACATAAATATTTGTATTCATTTTTCTGTATCATGTACAGACATTAAGATATGATCTAGGCTTGTATTTTGAAAGGAATGCTTACAACAGATATATACATAAGCTATAATGATATAGATTAAATAGAAATTAGCACAGTTAACTTATTATTGTTATTATTTAATAATTTGCAGCCTAGATTTGTATTACTAAAGAAAAATTGTATAAATTGTTTTTCTATAATATATGGCCATCCTCAGAATAATGTAGACCTTGAGTTAAATGCTGATTCAGATGCGAATATTGTGCAAATCGCTTTTATATTTATTGCATATCTCACAAGCGCAGAACACTTGTATGCAGTTTAAAAAGTAATTATATTTTGTGGTGTTTATGAAACAAACTCAAAACGTAACCATTTACTAATTAATTCTGTAACATGGGTTTAAAACTTTGCTGGAAATGTCTTATTGTGAAGAAGTTAGCACTGCTATTACATCAGGATTACTGTTGTCTGAGATACAATAAAACCTTCCTGCTGGAAGTCTCATGCTGGTGACTGGGCATAATCCCTCCTTTGTAACTATCAGGTTTACATGTAAAAATTTTAGCCAGGTTGGGGGCTGCGTCCAACCAATGCATGCCTTAGTAAGAATATGATATAGGTAGAATCCTTAGCTCTGAGAATACTTGTTTTCTTGGGGTGCAAGATACCCTTTATTTATTCTTACAATTCTTTAGTTATGAGTAAAAATGTAGACATATCCTCAGAGAGGAATTCTATAACATAACATCATATAAATGTAATTAGCATAAACTACTGTAAGGACCTTAGGGGACTGGATGCAGGCTAAAAATTAAGAATATAATATGGATTAAATCTTTAGCACTGAGTACACTGGTATCCTTGTAGTGTAAGAATACAGTTTATTAGTTGTTCATAATTATTTAGTTTTAATTAAAACTGTGTACATATCCTCAGAGAGGAATGTTTTAAGATAATATTTAATAAACATAATTAAAATACTTCAAAACTTCTCTAAGGACATCTGTAGTACACTCATCAGTTTGCACTATATTTTATCTGCTAGCAAGTCTAATATGCCTTATCCAGAAAATCTCAGTTAAATTACATAGTTAAGCAACTGTTAAATAACCTGTTACCTCTAAAACCACATGCAAATTTTAGTTGTTCAAACATTCAGTTTATTCAGCGCTCATATATGTAATAAAGTTGTATTGAATCAAGAATTGCACCCTATAAATGCAGTTCATTTTTATAAGTAGTTAAAAGATATAGTTTGAATTTGTGTTTTCAAATTAAGAGAAAAAAGAACAGTAACTGCAGAAGAATCCAGGCATAACAAAAGTTCCTTTTTCAATGCAAGAAATACTTGAGCTATTATTGAATTAGTGCAAAATAAGTTATGGCTTTGAAAATAACTACATACTATGATTAAAAGTTAATGCCAGAATATTTTAGTTTGCATTTCTCCTGTACGTGTGTCATTAGCTAAACATTGAGACTGGAATATTGGCCACCCTTGGGGAAAGCATTCTTGCTGTGTCAAAATAGCTGACTCATTGGTAGGGATGGGAAACTTCTGTTTAAACGATAAGACCGAAAAGCATTAAAATCATGAAGACATCATTGGAGTACATTTTAGACATCCAAAATTAGCAGAATTTTCCAATTTTAAACTGTGAAATAATGCAAAAATTGGGTATCTATGCAAAATATTGTACTCTGATATTTTCTAACAATATGAGATTTATTCAGCTACAAAAAAAATGACTTAGTTGGTTTACCAACATGAAAAATTCAAGTTTGGTGCTGATATAGCACTACAAATACTTTCCGGCAGAATAAGTATTGTATTTATCGAATACAAGACATTGCTTTTTTACAAAATATTAATGTCCAGATCTGGGGTCGTCTTGCATTCATGATATATGTTTTACAAATAACATGAGGCAAAAAGCAAGTTTCAAACTTTGCATGGTCAGCAAACTAACTTCTCACCCGGAGGTCCCGAGTTCAATGGCTGGGGTGGGAATTTTTTTCTTTAACCAGAATTATTCTCTATCCCCCCACAGAAATGATTAACCTAATGACAATAATCAAATGAGTTGTTTCACAAGTCAGAACCCCCAATATGACCATAGAAGTTAAAGGGGGCTATACAAAGGTAACAATAAAAAGAAACTTAAAAAAACTTTGCAGTAGCGAACCCTGGGGGAAATGGTAATGCTTTCCACCAAGGTCGTAACCAATGAGCAGATTTTGTGCCTTGAAGGCACTGCCTTCATTTCACACCAAAACTTTTGCTGTTGACGGGCCTTATCAGGAAAAACATTTCTCTCCGAGACTAAAATATAAATAGAGGCCTTTCTTGCTCATAATACTGATTGGGAACCAACGATCAAGCACAAAGAGAGAGGTTTAGCTGCGCACTTCCCTCCTCCCATTCCGTTTGTTCCTCTGTTTCTCTCTGCCACCCACAATGTTAATTTACACAAATTTGAATTAGGTAAAACCATACTAAAACTTATTACAATGATATGCTATATTTGGTAATGTTGTCTAAATAGAAAATTGTGTTCATCGGTATTACAGCTAAGCTGCTGCCATCGCCACTGAGCAGACATTTACATTTTTCTCCCTCTCTGGCCTGCTTATAAGTGAGTTTCTGTGCAAATTCGAATTAGGTATCTTTTACAACAGTGCAGAAAATTCTATGTTGACTAAATAGAAAATTGTATTCATTGTCCTAACAGATAACGCTGTCGCTGCCTTTGTCACATTATCCCATTGCACACATACCATACATTTCTGTATTCCTCTCTCTCTTGCATCCAAAGTGTTAATTTCCACACAAATTCTGATTATTAATTTGGGTAAAACTTATGGTGGTGTGTTATTTTAGGTGTTTCTAAATAGAAAATCTTATCCATTACATTGTCAACAGTTGCGCTGCCATTACCATCACCATCAACCCTACTTAATGACAATCAGCTTAAGTGTCTCTTAGTTTGTTCAAAATATATGGCAAAACTTGAAATTTCATTTAAAAATTAAGTTATTTTCTTTTTATGTAGATGATACACTTAATTGCAAAACTTAGTTCTGAAAAATGGGGGTTGTCTTGTATTTGGTTAAATATAATATGCATTCTACCATTGGTTGACTATTTAGCAATGTAGGTAGTAATGGCCAATTTTCTCATTGCACTTTTCAGTATTGCTCCATATCTAATGATGTGTTAGTAAGGTGTTTTGAACCAGTCTTCATGACAATTTTTGTAAAATATGATTTGTGATTCTTCTACTGAGTTTTAACTTTTTTATGTTTTATAACGATTTGACTTAACTCTGAGCTTCAACTTAAGTTTAACAATGTGACTTTAATACATTAAAGTTGAAGCAGTGTTTTATGGAATGTGCTCATCACTTTACAGCACTTTTACAGCTTCTTGAGGGATTCCCTACTGCCCATGATTTAACTCAAGGTTAAACAACTTGGAGCATGGTTTCAAATTGATCAGCAGGGTGAAATAAATCAACTTTTAGAAAGTGTTGGCAACTAGCTGCTTCAAACAGAAGTTAAGCATTCTCTTATGTGAATGGGCTTACATTTTCAAAATAAACTCTCAGAACTTTGGAGTTCTAATCCCTCAAAAGCTTGTGTTTACAATGCTGAACAAAATTTTTAATCCTAAGAACATTGTGATAAATGCTGTAGAGGAAGGTCTTGTGAAGACTGTGTCAGTTGACAGTGAATACAATCACTCAGTGCAGTCAAAATTCTGAAAGCATATAGACAGCGGCAAGATGCAGTCAAGTTACAATTTTCAATTGAAAAAGTTGACATTGAAATGCAAACAGGCAATGAAATTAGATAATCCTGTAGCTGCAGCTCTACAAGCAGTATGGTTTCCGTGTTCCAACGTGGACAGTGAACAACTATTTTCACAGTACAGTGAGATTCTGACTTACTGAAGACATGTTCTAAGCAAAGAAAATTTGGAACTTGTGACCATGCTAACATTTGAAGTGTGACTCAGTGAATCATACTGATAAATATGTAGCGATGAAAATATTTCATAATGATGATAGAAGTGCAATTAATGTGCAAGTAAAACTGCATCATAATTCTTGATAGTTTGATTACTGAAGTAAAAATAACATGCTTGCTTTCATGACTTGATACATAAAATGTTTGTTTTTAAAATGATTTATACATTAACTAATTTTCAGTTATAACCAAACTTTTAAAATGATGCATCACAAAAGTGTCACTGAAATCAACTTCATTATACTAAAAGTCACTGAAAAATAGCACCAAAAACCATGAAAAATAACACTCAAATGTTCTAAAAAATAAAACAAAATTTTCTTGTCCCTACTCATTGCTAATACAATAGTAGCAGGAATTGTGCATCATTTGTTTTATGTTTGAAGTGAAAAGTGTGAAATTTCTTATAAGTGTAATGAGATTTCGGTCTTTAAGGCAAATGTGGCATAAATAAAACATTTAAGTATTCAGGGGCGGGGAGGGGGGGTTTGGAGACTATCCTCCTTCACATGCCACTGTGTTCTGCTGTTTTGGAGAATTCAAGAGGGGGCAGCAATCTCTTAAAGATGAAGAGAAGAGTGATAGACTAATAATAATGGTATACAACTAAAAGTTGCATGTGGGTGATAGCTCTGATAGAATTGTCAATAGTTTAGTAGTTAATAAACTTTAGCTATACAACTTTGTTCACATATGGACAAATTTTATTGCCATTCTTACACTGTTTCATTTTTGAGATAGCACACTAGTTCATGGCTGCATAGTTTGCTTATTGCAGAAAATAACTACTGTTGAGTTATTGAAATTTAATAGCTATAGTGTAAGTAAAGACATATGATTAGAGCTACCCAAAAACAATGGACTTTTTATCTTTCACATCTTGTAGCAATTACGTCTTTATATTTATTTTTAGGAACAACGATTTTCCAAGAAGCCTGACTATAGGGATCTATTTTGTCATGTTTTCCTCCTTTTTCCCCTTCTGATTTCACATTTAGTATAAGAAGTACTGAGTAATAAATTCTGGTTTTCTCCAAAGGTTGAAAAGGGAAAGAGAGAGGGAACCCATGGATCTGGAGGATGAGATGACACAAACTTCAAGCCCTGGTGGCTGGCAGAGTCGACTTTCAGCATTCCTTCATGTCCATCGAGGCAGCAGAGCTTCTTCAAGGAAGTCATCCAGAGCATCAGATGCAAGTGAGCTGTCAGAATTGGGTGGAGCATGGCTCAATCTTCCATTGTTGTTCCTGTCAAGCACCCACCAGGGGCCAAGTGAGGAGGTTGCAGAGCCTGCCGCCACAACCACAGCAGCCACCACAAGTGACAGCAATGCTAATGGTGGCAATGGTGTATGCATTATGGTGAGTGAGCCCTCCCCAGACACAATTCCACCACAAAACGGGAAAAAAGTGACAGAGACAAAACCTGTGACTTCTGGGAATGATCTTGCTCTACCTGTGAGCTCAAGAAATGAACTGCAGGACCCATTTGGTGGTGATGTGAGTATCTTAGTGACACAGCCCTCTCCTGACACAGAGAGACAGAAAGAGAAGGACCTGAGTGATTCTAGTGGAGAGCAACAGGCAACAGCTGATGGTAGGAACATTGAAATGAACCTTTCAGCAGCTTTGGATAGACACCCATTAGGTTTGTTGAGGCCTGTGGGCACAGTGTTGTCACTGTTTCCAATGCACCTTGGAAATGGATCTGAATCAACAATACCCAGAAAACCAGCATCGGAGGCAGTTACAGGACCCGTGGACATGCATCCTTTGAGGGTAAGACCTGGCACAGGACTGTCACTTCCTCCTTCAGAAGCTGTACCACTCAGAACTGGTATCAGATCCTCACCTGATATTTCTGAAAGGAGGAGAGCAAGACTAAGGCGCCAACAGAGCGATGCTAAGCTGGTGCAAGTGTTGGTTCATAGGGAATCAGAAGAATCTAATGAAGATAAAGGAAGCTGATGGGAAGATTTGAGCTAAGCATTCATATAATGTTTATCTCCCTTCTGTGAAAAGTAGGGATGTTATGTTTGAAAAGCCCCATTCATACACATGCATCAAATTTCTACAGACCAACTGTTAATGCAATAATGATAGTAGTAAATAAAGTGTTGGTTATGTTGCTTGTATATGAGTCTGAATGGGGTTTTTATTGTTTTATTACACCATTCCTGGGGCAAAGCCCATGCAACAGGTATAGACATTGTACCTGGTTTACCTTTAATATTTTGTAATGTGGACCAAGTTAGAGTTTGGAAATCAGAAGATACAAGTGACTATTATGCATTCAGGAAGAAAAGTGTACTGATGGTGAAGATAAGGCTGTGTTTAGAAAAATAAAATACTTGCGGTAATACCAACATCATAATTGTTCTTCAGAATCAACATGGCATAGTATATGTACATGTGTGTTGTACGTACATTAGTCAATTACGGCAGGTATAAAAGTCTAGTCAATTTACAAAGTCGATTCCTTTTGTCTCTTGACTCTCAATTTCGTACAATCAAATGAACCCCATTTTACTATGCTTGAATTTATATCACAAGATAATATGGGTCCTTTGTGGCTTGTTGCAGCTGCTGCTTTCCCAAGTTTGAATTGATGCAGAAATGTACACTAAAATAAGACCTTTCCTATATTTTTATTCACATCACATCTTAGGGTAGTTAGGAGCTTAAAGCTATTTATCTTATTACATTTAATATCAATTCATACTTGCATGAAATTCAAAAGGCTGCAAAGAAGCACTAGCAACTTCCACTTTTGGGGACCCATATTTTTCATGGTGATAGTAGGGGCTATAGGCTCATAGAAACCACAGATTATCACTGTATTTTTTCTTACTGCTCGAATATCTTTCCTTTAAAATATACTTCATGTTTTAAATTTAGCTAACTCTTATCAATCCAATGCTAAATTTAGGAACAGGAGAGGCCGGGGTACATCATGAGCATATAATTAAAATACTTAAAAAAGGAATAATAATAATCTGTAAATCAGGTGAAATAAATTCAGCAGTTTATTATAAGAAGATATTCACATTAAACTAAGTAAATTGGTAATAAGTCTGCCGAAATTATTTTGATGTCGGTGCAAAATGTAAATATTGATAGCTCATTTTGTTTAGGAGATGTCAGATTGTTTCTGATACAACATGCTTTCCATACATTATTTTGCCAAAATTGTGCATAATCAGCGTTGACAATATTGTTATTGTATAAACTTGATTAAAATCAAAGGCCTATATAGTTATAAAACATTTTTACCATAGCATATCTCAAAAGAATAATAAAAAAGACGTTGTACTAGGGATATAGAGCTGTTATGGAATTCTGCATCTATTATGTGGTGAAATGCCAAAATGTTGATATTTTGTACAGTTGAGTTGACTTCCATAACAGTACTATTATTTTCTTGACAGTATTTTAGGACTCTAGTGAGAAGATAGAAAACTCTTTATTGTCTATCATAAATCTCATTTTATTTTAGATAATCAAAGCAACATGTAATCTCATCAGTGATCAGAACTTTTTAAAGCCATTTCAGAATAAAAATGAATTTATATTTTAGTTTGAAAAAATTGTTTCTCCTATCTTCTGACTTGACTTCTAGAGGTCAAGGTGTTGTGCAAAGTTTTTAACCTAGTCTGCTGTTGCATTTAAATAAACAATACAAAATATGAATTATTATTTCTTTGTTGTTATTATTACACCTTGTATATAGGTCAGTTAATAAATAACTGGTATTTCCATTTTAAATGTAATTTATTCACAGCTGTATACTTAGCTAGTTAACCTTTCCTAAATTTGCAGCTGATGACATTCCTCTGTATTTTTATGCTTTCCACTCTCCAGTCTTAACCATCTGCTGTTATGTCACATTATAAAATAAAATAGGTATCTTTTATTGTACATAAATAATCAATCATAATAATTGTTAAATGTCTATAACATTCATATGGACCGCTTCCACTCAGACATTTACTTGTTTTTATTCATCTTCTCCTAAAGCAAACAGAAAAATAATAATAAGAGAGGCATTGCTGCTGGTGTTGGCTTATAGTACTTCTCAGATGAACACTTTGCTAGATTGGTAAACAGACTGGAAGCAGAGGTTGAAAATGGGATAAGGGATAATTTATAAAAACTATGAAGCAGCTATAATTTTCAGCTCAAGTAATCAAAGCTTTGGTGAAGTCCGATGGTAAGAATTTCTAAGCAAAAAGTTGAAATTTAGGATAAAAGTAATTTTGAATGCCATAGTTTATAATTTCCATTAGATCCTAAGGTGTGTCCAAAGTTGAGTGGTATAGCAGCTTTTAGACCATCAACTATCTACAAGGCATGTAATGACACAGTACACAACTGCGTACAACTACACATTTCAAAATGCTACAACCAGAATTATTCCAATGCTAAAATGAAATATGTTTAATAAATACTGTGGTTTACATGCCATGAGATAGTGTAAGAGTATATAAATATATATATATATACAACTCTCTATAACTTACACGCTGAAGCAACGTGAAAACAGAAATGTATTATTGAAAATAATACTTATTAATAGAATCCAAAAATTTAAAAACAAATTTGGGATTGAAAGGTAGAATCAGACTAAAAAATCGAGCACCAGAGATGGGATTTGAACCCAGAATGGACTTATTTTTACATGCATTGTTTTAATCCACATTCTACAAAAAATAAAATGCAGGTTATCATTTCTCTTTGCCTCTCTCCTGATAAATTTCTGAAATATACCATCATCAATAGTGCTAGTGTATCTTCATTTAGTAAAATAAATTGGTTGATATCCAAGTCATAGTGTTCTGCTGTTGATGTCCATGTGAATGCCTCCACTCATAAGTCATTCAGTTGCCAGTGCAATCATTTGTATGATTTCTGCAGGTGCACTCAGTTGTAACAGTTGATCAGAAATTTTTCTGAACTTTGTCGTTTGATGCTGTGTCATTGCATGCTGTTGCAGATAGTTGCTCATCTGAAAGCTGCCTTAAATTTGTATGCAAGGGGTGGAAAATGAAGATACGGAATAGATTTTGAAAGTAGTATAATAGTGCTCAATTTTTGCCAGGTTCCGAAATGTAAATGTAACTCTACAGTTCAGAAGTATATTCCTAAAGAATACCCTAAAGTTCAGGGGTGGGGGTGCATTTTTACAAAATTATAATATGCTACATTGAACATCAATGGAAACCAGGAATGGAGAAGTTAGAAGAATTGTTATTTGCAGTAACGTAATCTGCCAACATAAATTTCTCAGCATAAATCTGTAAGCTAAATATTATAAATTACAGTGAGTATATATAGGGATATACCTATACCTATGTTGGGTATTAACCTCTACTAAAAATTTGTAATGTTTTAATCTAGTAACCATTTTACTATACTAATTTGGTGTTCCGGTTAACTCCAATCATCGAAATATTGAAGACTCTCTACTGACATCACCCTGCAATGTAATTCTATTGATATCTTGGTTGATTAGCCTTGGAAAAGGAATACTTTGTATAAATGAAAAAAATTAATCTACACAAAAAAATATAAACCTCATGAATAGGTACTTTTATTCTTTTCATATAGATATATTATATTGCATGGATGGCATATATCTAATACTACCTCATAATAATATTCTCTTGCACATGCTAGAACAGCATGTTTTAAATGAGCGCACACATGCCATTGAAATCCTGTAATGATGCAAGCTATCTTTTAATTACCCAGCATTCATAGTTGTACAACATGAAAATCTGTATTATTTTACATTAATTTATAAGCTATTAACTTTACATTTCAAATATCTGAGGTGACATAACAATGTGCACTGAATTTAACAATATATATTTTACATTCATTATTTTCAGAATAATAAATTCTGCTTTCTCCATCATTATAAAGCAAATCACAATGTTTCTGGCACCTAGCCACTAATGGAGGCATCACTTTCAATATTCTTGCATGCCTTATCATTCTCCTACATACTTATCACTCATTGTTGGTTATACATACAGAAAAATCTGATGTGTACCATTCACATGACTTTCTCTACATCTCTGCAACAAATTATTGTTAAACAGCTTATGCCTCTATTTACTTCCTGCTACTTGAGAACAAATTAGCAGAAATAGTCTTATTACTTGTTTACTTGTAAGTAGAAGCGAAATATGGGAGTACCATAGATTAAAGTGATAGTCAAAAGCTGGTTCCTATGTAACTGAGGTTTCTTTGCTTATATGGATAAGAGGTGACAAATTCCTATACGAGAAATGTAAGTTTTTCATAGCTGAAACCAAAAACAATGAATATCTCAAAAATGATCAACTCCACGAAAAAATCTATATAACATAAATTGTGTGTATTAACATGCTCTATATTTCTTGTGTAGTACGTTTTTATCTAAGTCTTATGGTTTAACAGTTATACAAAATTCATCCAGAATAAAGTAGTCTCCAGAGGCTATTCCCAGAAAATTCAAGATATACATTTTGTTTTTAAGGTAAATATCTTTAATATATGATATTTTAATCAAAATCGTTAATGCCATTTTTGCGAAAATCAAAATTTTCGAATAAACTTCCATATAAAGGGTAGTTTGGGGGTGGGGGGATTTTTCTCAAAATCTTCATGTCACATCCCTGAAAGATACTAAACTTAAATACCAAGTTTGGTATTTTACAGACTTTTCGTTTTGAGTTATCATGTTCACAGACACATGGACACACACACACACACACACACAAACATGGACCTTTTTGTGAAAATGCTTTTTTTGGATATAAGGGATCCTAAAACATATATTTCTGGTGAAATCTCGGTATTAAATTTTTGGGTGGAATGCAATACCTTCTCTATACACTATGCACATAGTGCATATAGAGAAAGTAAAAATGATATGTTAGCCGTTGCTTCATTAAAAGTGTCTCAAATCTAGACAGCAGTGCAGAAAATAGTGTTCAATATGCATTACCAAGTATCAAAATTTGACTTGAAAGATGCTTGCATAAAGATTAGGGGGGGGAAGGTGCATTTGTGAAACAAATACTGTCTCACATGAGACAGCATAAAAAGAATTAAAATGTAGCACTATCCTAATAAAATCATAGGAGAGGTGGTATCTGAATTGTAGTTTATTCAGTAATTAAATAAATATTTGATAATACTCCATATTCCCAGGTTTTCACTGTCTGTTGTATTGTATGCAAACAAAGATACGTAGAGAACAAGTTTGAAACAAAAGTGGAAAATTGTGAATAGGAGAGTATTAACCAGGAAGGGGAAAATAATATAAGAGTTCAGGAAACTATCTGGGTAAGCTCAGAAAGAAAACCTTATCTATTGATTGGCTATGACTCCAATACCTACCACAGCATTTGGGGTATTAAGGACATAAATAGCAGAAGGGAGTTTTACCTGATTTCCTGAGCTTTACAGATCTGAGGGAGGCATTCTGACTTTTGTTAATTTTCAGAGGGAGGAGGTCCTAGACTTAACACTAGTATCCTTTGGGATCCTATTGGTATGAAGAATTGGATGGTCAATCTGAAATCCTCCTTATTTGTTTTGGTCCCAAGAGAAAAATAAGGAACCTTGGGAGGACCAATTGAGATACCTCTCAGGGAACCTGAAGGTGGGCTTAAGAATGAATCCCAGATCAGACTGAGGAACATGGAGTACCAGAAGTATTATGTGAATTTTTTCACCCACTCCTTGGTCTCTACTTATAAAAGGAAATGCCCTCTCTTGCAGGAGGTATGGACAAAAAAAAAAAAAGTTGAATTGGAGCCCTTTTTTTAGGGCCATCAACTTAGACATGCATATAAGTTAACTAGTGTTAGGCAAGGTTGCCTATAAGCAATCCCAGAGATGGTATAAAACAGAGACCAAGATGCTTTGGAGGTACTTCTGTGGGAATAAAAAGAAGCAATCAACTGCTGCTCAATTGCAAAAATTGCTGGTCCACCAAAGGTGGGGTTTTGGCCTCTTTGGAGGATCCCTCCAGTGTTAAGATGCAATTTGAAAGGGAGATCCTGAGGCTGTTGCTTGAAACCTATTTTTACTAGGGACCTGCATTATGGATCAAGGATTAACCTCATTTGAGGCATACAGTACTTCACAAAGAGGCTGTGAGTGGCATGGTGATTTTGAATGGGCTGTTTTTACTTTTCAACCATATAAAAATACACATAAGGACAAGGTATTGTTAGCTCTCCTACAAGAGAGCTGGTAGATTGTTTCTTTTCACCTAGTGAGAATTTTCAGGGCCTGCCTTGCCATGAGGTATGTATTTAACCTCTGGAGGCAGGCCAAGGTGGTTTTATACCTATACCAGCAGACAGTCATACTTCAGGCTTGAGATTTTTCAACCCATTGTGATGTGGAGAACTGGTCATGACTGTTTTCTAGACACTGAGAGTACCTCTGGGTACCATTAGAAATGTTTGGAAAATAGAGGCATCATTCCAAACATATCTGATTTGATCACACCCTCCTTGAAAAGCAGTCAGGCAGTGGCAGTTCTGGGAAGAATGACCCTCAGAGCATCAGAACTCTAGGGCTATCCACAAGGAGCAGCCTTGTCACACCTGGTGATGGATGATCTGCTAAACTGGCTTAACATGCTCAGGGCTATGCAAATGTTTAATGAAAATATTTCTGCAAAGGTTCTGGATTAGCTGAAGTAGATAGAAAATATCCTTTCATTAGAATAGTTAGTTCTTCAACAAACACGAGTATGTAGAGAAATTCATGTGAATATAGCAATCAGAAACACTTCTGCAGAGCTCTCTTCTCCAGAGGAAACTTCTCAAATAAAGTGTCTATAGAAATGCAAACACTAGGAAGGAAAATGTTAAATTCTCATCTAAGTTCTGCTTATGCCACTAGTTTCAGGTAAACTATCACAAGAAGTGAAGTGAATTGGTGAGGTGAATTGTAAATTAGAGCATGTATTCTGCTTTCAAGCATGCAGTCATGAGTTCGAGTCCACCCATGCAAATACAGATATTTTGGCCCAGTATAGCATCTTGGGGAATGAAAAGAGCCATAATAATTGTTATAATTGCTCTCTTCAAAGTCAGAGAGAAATGGTATAGAGTTAAGAATTGCTAAGAAGAAGATGGGACTAAAGGAAGATGAAATAGAATAATGTAGCAAGTAGACAGAGGGTCATCAGTACTACGAGTTCTGTGTATTGTGACCATAAATTAACGTAGGCAAGCAACCAAGAACTGAATACTTAGTGAAAATAAGCAGCTATTTCCAAATGTTATATAGATTAAAATGTATGTAATCTAATTATGGAATTATGAATGATGAGAAATAAATATTCAAAATTGAAACTCCTGCTGCTTCATGAAAGGTCAAGTCAATCTAACTGCCGGTGTCATGTCTATATGTTCAATGTATAGATGGGGGGGGGGGGATATGGTCAGCACCACACATATCCCAACCAGAATGTTGACATTGTCTACAGATTGCTACTAATAATTGATAGCGATTATAACAATTAATAACAATTATTATGGCTCTTCTCATTCCTTTAAAACCTTTGCGTTGCATGTTTGGAAGAGCCATACCTAAATACCAAGTTTTGTAGTTATTGGACATTTAGTGCTGGCATTATGTTCTTCACAAACACTTTTCTCTCTTTTTATTTCAGTAGTCCTCAAAACATGCATTTCCAGTGAAAACTTGATATCAAATGTTTTAATGGATTAGAATTATCATGGATTGGGCCCCCAAGCAATTGCGCAGAGGACTGACTGCACATAGGCCAATGTGGCTCTTTGCGACTAACGTGACTTATGGGAGGGAAGAATGATGGGAGAGTTCCGAGCTCGGCGCACCTCCAAGTCCCTAAATCTATGGTGGTGCTGCAAGATGGTGTCCCATCCAAAGGACCTCAGAGGTAGGTCCTGACCGTGTCCCCTGCAACTGCGCTAGGCACTGTCCAGCTCAAAGTTTAAACAAGAAAGTGATAGGCACAGGAAAGTCATGGTAGAATATGAACTACCCCAGCAATCGCCTTTCTACCAGGAAAACCCACAGAAATCTATGGGTGAGAGTCGCCAAGGTTTGATCCCAGGAGCTGTTGAAAACGTTACCGCCTGAGCCATCTCGCTCGGTAATGTTTGAGAGAAATAAACTCGCGTGCATAAAAAGCGTAAATCATCACTTTTCAAATGTCTAAAATCTCAGTGTGCAAACCGAGGTGCAGAGATGAGGAATGACGAAGGAGGCTGTGGTAAGGAAAGCGGCGGGGCAAACGCGACAAACGTAAGGAAAGGAGGGGGAAGGAAGAGAGATCGCTAATGTTACAAATCGAGGAGTTGGAGTTTGCACTGACGTCAATCTAGCCAATCTGATTTTGCATCCTGCGTCGTGCAGTGCTTTGATGCATGCACCCTAAGAGACCCTGTTCTAGATTGTAACAGCGTTTCCCCGATTGATTCCTTCCAGCCGATAATAGTTATCTATATGTCTGGCCTACAAAACAATTAGGAATATGTGAAGTGACCAATGGTAACATAAATACAAGAAATTTACCTTAGATTGTGATATATTCGTCGTTATTTTTATTAGATTTGTACACTCTCCAGCACGTATGTACAATGCATATAATAGGTAGAGAAGGGATTGTATTCCACCTATGAATTGGATACCAAGATTTTACCAGAAATACATGTTTTGAGACCCCCTGAATCCAAGGAAAAAATCATCTGTGCGTGTGAGTGTGTGTCTGTGGGCAATATAGTTCAAAAACGTTTAGTTAAATATCAAACTAGGTATTTAAGTTCATTATTTTTCAAGAATACGACATAAAGATTTTTGAAGAAGTTCCCCCAACCCCCAAAAAACATGGAACATTTTAATTTTTTCTTCTCAAAAATGGTACTAACGATTTTGATTAAAATGCCTATGTTTAAGATATTTTCATGTAAAACGAAATCTTGAATTTTCTGGGAATAGCCTTTGAAAACCTGTTCATTCTGAATGACTTTTGTATAACACGTTAATTAAACAGACACACAAAAACTTATTGCATAAAAATGTAGATCTTATCAAAACACACAAATTATGCCATATAAAATTGTTTTGTAGAGTTAACCGTTTCCAAAGTATTCCTTGCTATTAGTTCAAATTTTAAACTACTCAAACTTTTCTCAAGTGGGAAGTCAACTTGTAACGTTGCAGGAAATGTTGATAAGTTTCCTACAACAGATGGCGTGGTAGCAGAGAATTTTGGGAGGCCCGAAAGCTGCTAGTTTGGTGGTGCCGAAATGTTGGCAAACCTGAGACGATCGGGAGAAAGGGTCGAGACTCGAACGCCTAATACGGATTCTCATTCTGAATTTCTGAGTCTGATTCTGGATCTGACCGAGTCAGTCAACATTCATTACGTGCGTAGCAGCAGAGCTACGATTGAGTCAGCGATGAGTTAACGCTGACGTGATACAGCCCCGTTGTATGCGGTTCAGGGACGTGGTGAGGCAGCTATTGACAGTAACTCTTCAGCAAAAATATATACGTCACTGGCATTACGTAAATGTAATGTCCTTTGAAAATGCTCGGTTACGCAAATGTGTAAGTCGTCTAAAACCCCAACGAGAAAATTATATTCTCGATTGGGAAGGAAAGAAGTATTTCTTCCTTTGTGTTGTGTGACCGGTACAAAGGCCAAGTTTCTGAAGGCCTGTTGCTGGTGGTTTAAGCATAACCAGTTTGATGTTAGTCTGCCTGGACGTGTTAATTTCTGTTCGTCGGAATGCTGTGAAATAGCGGCATTCAATCTTGGTTTCTTCGATGGAATTCGGTGCTGTATGGATGGAATCTTATAGGAGCAGAACGAGTGATTCTTCCACACAGAATTTTCCTGGTAGGGACGTGGATCCTCTGCAGCCACCATGTTGGGAAAAGCTACGAATTCGACATGGGTTTCCGAGTTAGATGAGGTTTACGGAGAGCTACTGAATATAAGGTAGGAAGTAAATGTTGCTGTTTAGAGTCCCTGGCCAAGTCTCGCAGGAGCAGTGCAGTGGTAGTGCAGTGCGCGAGACAGTAATTCATGGCATGTTGTCGGCCATGTATGAAGAAATATTGTTTTATTTCAGTTTATGAAGTATATTCTAATTCAAGATAAAGTACATTCTGCTAAATCTCTGATGCTCAAGCAAGAAAGTGGTGCATTTAGAGTAGAATTCACAAGTGTAGTAGAAAGTTAATATTTCCCCCTTTTTACTGTAAAATGAATGTTATCGTGTAAACGATTACAGGTCTAGTTACCCATTATTAATACCTTTTAGTTTAATGTATTTTATTATTTTATGTGTGGTGATGGTGCTATTTAGGGAAAATGTACCTATATGCAAATGCAATGTTAATTCCTACTCTTACGTGAGTGATCCACGAGTGAAAGTCATATTATTGTAACATTTAGGAAAGCCGAATACAAGAGTCTTACTTGAAAGGTGGACTGTGTTTAATTTAAAGAGTGTAATTTCCTCCGGACATCCAGTCACTTAGATATTTGTTTAGACTATGATGACCGTTAGACTTGGAGAACGAACTTTGGTTCGCGACGAGCAATCTGGTCAAATGTATTTTGTATCGAGGTTGAATGGAGAACGTGTATTACTGCAATTCGCGTTAAAAGTATGGAGCCCGCCTGGGTAGTGTGATGGTAGCGTATCTGCTTCACATTCAAAAGGTCGTGAGTTCGAATCTTGCTTAGGGCGAGTAGCTCGGATAAGTTTTTTTTTTTTGGGGGGGGGGGTTCCCTTAACCTGAGAAGACGAATGTCGCGAGATCATTTAAGCATCATTTCACCAATTTAATTCATCGTCCGATATGACCAACCAGGTTAAAGGACGTTAAGCTACAAAAAAAAAAAAAAAAAAAAAAAAAAAAAAAAAAAAAAAAAAACTGTAGTGCAAAAGGGACATAAGTTCTCATTTGCTGGTTCGCCAACGTCACAAACAAATGACTGAGGCGAAAGTTATTGAAGCAGCTGAACCCGTTAGAAACTTTCGTTTCATCTCTTCCGCTTTACTCCCGGGAATGCAAAAGAGAAGCGAATTTCAATTGTTTCACATAGCGATGGCATTTAAAAGATTTACCTAACAATCCCTTTAGTCCAGGTATTCCCTTATTTTCCTTTTACTTACAAGGAAGCAAGTAATAAAACAATTTCTGCTAATGTTTATCTCTACATAACGTAAATAAAAGAATAACCTTTTTTAAGGAAAGTTTCCTTATGGAAATGAAATGGCGTTTTATTTATGGACGCTCTTTAACTTCTGAGGTTCTCAGCGTCCCATTCTATACTGGGCGTGAAAGACCGCTTAATTTTGCTCAGAGGCCCCTCTATCAGGCTTGAGGTTCTTTTACGTGCCGTAAATCTACGACACGGGACCAACGGCTTTACTTCCCTTCCGAAGGAAGCCATGCTAAGGATTTTTACACCCGAAAAAATCCATCGTCCTCCGGCGGGTTTCCTTGTGGAACAGCTAGAGAAAGTCAAGTGAATGGAACACATCAAATTGCTTTTATTAATATTTGTTTTTGTAGATCCTATTCATTATTAACACTTTTTTGATTTTTTAGTTATCCCGAAGTTTACACAGATGAATAAGTAATTAAAGCATTTATATCACTTACCGTAAACATATTAATTTAACTAAAAATCCTCCAATTTTGTTATAACCGTGTGAAATGAAGAGGTGGGTCCTATGCCGGTTTTATGAAGGAATTTTGCGGTATAAAGAAAGGCTGCTAAGACCTTAATTATTTTTCGTTCAGGCTTACTTCACCGGTAATGTAAACAAAGGCAACAAGTTGCAATGGCTATGATTGGCTACTGAAAGTTTTACTGTTTTTTTCTATCACAAAATAACGTCTCTTAAATTGCTGAGTGAGTACAGAAATATCGTATTAAACTGTGCAATGTTGTCTAAATAATATAGTATGAATGATTAAGGAACAAATTTACTGATCATTATTTCTTTTAGTAAAAATGGGTATCCGTTATGCAGTTCGTTTCCAACGGCTGCTTTTTGTCAGCAAGTAATGACGGAAAACTGTACTTTGTAGTGAAACATAAGCAAGGAAAGAATTATTTCTGGTGTATATAATAAATTTTGTGAAAAGTGCCTTGCCTTTTCATTAAATAATGTTCTTAGCTTAAGAGTAGACTTCACTGGTGTTTCCGAAAGCAGTATAAAGTGTGCAAAACTTTTAAATTAGCCGAGGTGCGACATCTTGTGTAAGCAGCTTTTCAACAAATGACAGCCGAAAATGCAGTGAATGTTCAGAATATTGTTAGGGAAGAGCAAACAAAGTAAGGTTTGGAGGGAATAGTGGGCATTGTCACCCAATAATTATCAATTTCTGTGATGATTCAGACAAATTGCAACTGCCACAAATGACTCATATCCTGAAAAGGTGGATTCAGTTCATCTTCAGATTGAACTCTTGTAGTAAGTCACTGCATTATGGCACTATAGTAAAGAAATGTGCACTGTATAGTTATGCATATGTCAATGTTTAAAAAAAAAAAAAGCTGTTGGATTGATGTACGTATACAAACTTTCAAAACATGTCTGCATTTTATAATTTTACGGGAGAATTTTACATTCCCTACCGAATATATAATAACTCTACTTCTTTCTGTTTTATTTATTATGCATTTAATACAGTTCATCAATGTCTGTGAAGACTGAAAATAGGTAGCTATTTCTTTTCCCGCCAAACGTAGACACGCGGTTTTACAATTGTACTGCAGACGAACCAACTTGGTAGCATTTGGAGTGTACACGTGCGTTCGCGGAAGAATACATTCTGATTTGTTTTCGTCGCTAGTGAAGTATGGATGGATATAAATAGCTAGATGCAGATTTATTGTATATATTTGTAAGATACAAACCTACACAAGTTTAGCTGGACTACAAAGATGCTTATTTTCTGATGAAAGAAGGATGGACCGAGTAAGCAAGGATTGGCGTTTGAGGCTCAGCCATGGTATTGGGTTGCGTGCAACCAAATCACTAAGAACAGGGACATTAACTAAACTATAATAAACAGGATATTTTCACTTGTGTGATGGTGACCAATAAGGCACGAATGCAGGAGTGTATTCGCTATGACGACCAATGTTGGTGCCAAAATATAGCCAATAACAGAACAGAACACGAACTCCGAGTTCTTGAGGAGGGGATTTGGTTTGCTACACTCTCTGCGATGTAACATTTGTGTGTTAAGTCCATGTTGAGCTCTGAAACTACACAATTTTAAGTGATGTGTATACTTTTTGTGAATTTTTGTGTGTGAAACCAGTGTTAATATTCTATCATCGTCTATTAAAATCATAAAAGATCTTGAATGTTACTGGAAAAAGCAAACAGTGATTTTTATTTAGGTACATTTGTTCAATCAGCAGTCGAGGCAAGAACCAACGATACAAGTAGCAGCAGCGAGAGGGAAGCATCTTCATTAAAGGCATGTGTCAGCCATATGTTACCAAGATGAACTTTACCGCAAAAACAAAATAAATTAAGAGACAATTAGAAGCACCATTTCGCCACATTATTCGGCATTCTAGAGGAGGGGTGAAGAATTATTTGCATATATCGTTAAATTGGTCAACAGCTACGACACTTACATATTGCCTATATGTGAGCTATCATCAGCGATATGTAGTCGAAAGTTAAAGTTATTGTCGTTATGAACGGCAATAGCCAAACTTATATTAAGAAGCTGGTAGTGTAGCATGAAAATTCAAGGTTTAAGTTGTACGAATAACGTTACTTTTCGGTGATTCGGCCACATTTTAGGAGAGGTAAAGCGCCCTATCAGAGGCTATAATTATATTCGGTAAATAGGTGCTCACATTTGTAGATGGTGGGTGCAGTATCATCATAAACCACATTAAAGTAAGTGAGTAAAGGTAAAGTTAAAGTATAAAAAACCATGGCGGAACACTTCACGCACTGCGAGCCAGGAATATCTAATGCTTGCTTATACGCCCCCCCACCGGGAAGAAGGGATGCAGTGAGGAAAGCAAAGGTCGCTGGAGCCCGGTGACAGACAGGCCACAGAGATACGCGGAAGTCCCTATCTCAGTGACTGAAAGTTCTGCATCCCGCCGATTAGCCCCCAAGGGTTCCGGGTGATAGCGACCACGACGCCGCCTAAACTCTGAGAACAGCATTTACAGTGCGTATGCATCAACCTGCCATCTGCCAACATTGCCACACAACGCGAGTCTAGAATTATAGATACCGAACATTTCATCTGAGACGGGCATATTTTTCGGGAGGACGCGTGATTGATTCCCCCGCCGCCGACCTCTCTGAGCCATGTTTTTTTCGGAGGTTTTCCCGGATCGCTAGACAAATTCTGGGGAGGTTTTTTCATTCCCCCGAACTTCCTGCCCCTTCATTTTATCTCCATTTCATCTAACCGTTCTCTTTCAGGATTGTAAGTATCGGCAAGGACTGCGGTGGTGGCGACCTTCCGTGGTGGTGACTGCGCTCTGGAGGTATAGTTCTCGGCTACGGAATAGCGCCTGTAAGCCCAGTGAGTTTGGTCAGATCTGGAGCACAAGGTCCTAGCGCTCCCCGCGTCGGGATGAAGAATTGCTTTGAATATGTTGGGACCCTCAGTGGTGGCTCTTCCTCCGCCGTTCAGTTTCGGCCATCCTTTGAGATTACTCCCATCTCATCTTATCCTCCAATGGTCTAATAGGTGTAGATGATGAAAGGTTGAAAGATGAAGGAATGGCTCGAGAAGGAAATGATGGAAAGGAAGTCGTGGAGAATAAGCGCTCCAACATTCGCCTATGTGATAAGATGGAACTACAAAAAACCCTAAGTCAGAGTGCGAGGTCAATGTGGATCGAACTCATGACCTATCGAATCGAGTCGCGTACGTTTTCGCAGCACCACCTCGTTCGATTTGTACGAGAGTATACTTGGTACAGTATGTAAAAAGTAATTGAGAATATTTTGCTTAGTTTTCTCCTCCAGGATGTTCACGCATGCGCATTTACGGAAGTACGCTTTTCTGTTTCTCTCTAACGCGTTTCCCCGTGAGCACCACTTCTCTGTCTGAAGGGCCATTCTTATAGTTTCGCTCGTTAGTTTGCGTTAAGCTGTAGTTGGCTTCTCTTCGGCTCCGATCGCTCCCTTGGGGATAGTTCTAATGTTCTTTTTTGTAGGTAATGTCGGAACTAAACCTCTTTTTATTTTTAACAACTCCTTTGAAGTTTTCAAGATCCATCAAGCTGCAAAAAATAAAAGTACCCTTTGAGTTTTCAATTCATTCAGGTGTCTACTTTTACGAAATAATTTAAAGTAATAGTTTCACTCTGAGCATGCGTGTGTATTACACATCTCTACCATGTACACCGATTTATCCTATCTAAAATATTATCATACAAACGGGATTAGATCACAGGTGGTCTGCTCCAATTCCTTTCTCTTCCCAGACTTTGTAGTCCTCTTGGTTTATAATTTAGTACTCTTTGGAGAATCCTATCCCATTCTGCACTAGTTACTTTCTCTATACGTACTATGTACATAGTGTATAGAGAAGGTATTGCACTCCACCAAAAAAGTATTTTCAGAAAAAGGTTCGTGTGTGTGTCCGTGTGTCTGTGAACACGATAGCTCAAAAATGAAAAGTCTATAAAATACCAAACTTGGTATTTAAGTTTAGTATCTTCCAGGGATGCGACACGAAGATTTTGAGAAAAATCCCCCCACCCGCAACTACCCTTTACATGGAACTTTTTCGAAAATTTTGATTTTCTAAAATATGACTCTTAACGATTTTGATTAAAATATCATATATTTAAGATATTTACCTGAGAAATAAAATGTATATTTTGAATTTTCTGGGAATAGCCTCTGAAGATTACTTAATTCTGGATCAATTTTACGGAATTTTGCATAACTGCTAGACGCAAGAGAAGTACAGAAACTTACAACACTAAAAATATAGAGCACTTTAAAACACACAATTTATGTTATATATATTTTTTTTCGCGGAGTTGATTGTTTTTGAGATACTCTTTGTTTTTGGTTTCAGCGATAAAAAACTTATACTTTTCTTATACAGGACTTTGTGAACTCGTGTCTATACAAACAAAGGAACTTCAGTCACATTGCAACCAGCTCTTGAACCTATAGTACTCCATTATTTCGCTTCTACTTACAAGGAAGAAGGTAATAAGACTAATTCTGCTAATTTTTTCTCCATTAGTAGGAAGTAAATAGAAGCATAAGTTTTTTAAAAATAATTTGTTGCAGAGATGTAGAGAAAGTCATGTGAATGGAACACATCAGATTTTTTTTCCTGTAATCTGCTATTTTGTCCATTAGTTTAAAAATTCCCAGTGATTCCCAGATGACTTCACTTCTCTATGAAAAGTAAAACCTGCTATGAACTTGTGAAGAACTTCTATCCGTATCAAAGAGTGTTTATTTAGAATCCAACAATTGAAATGTGTATCTTGAATTCCTGGATTTAGCTTCTGAAGTCCTGTTTATTCTGGACGAGTTTTGCAAAACTAGTAAATGGCAATAGATACTTATTACACAAACATACAACTCTCAAACCACACAATTTGTCAAACACATTTTTATTTAACCGTAGCCGGGATATTCCTAGATATTGGTTACACTTTTAAAATATTCATACATTTCTTAAATGGAAAATCGTTATTCGTTTTTCTTTCTCCTGATCTAGCAAAGAGAACGGAATGGCAATGCATCACAGAGCGACAAGCTCTTGAAAGATTTGCCTATTGCTTTACCTAAAGTTGCCCTAAGTGCTAAACGTTAGGCGTGCCATTGGCTATTGGTGTGACGTCATCAAAAGAACACAAGAGCAGACGATTGCAACTAGCACAGCATAACAGAGGCACTTTTTTTTTTTTTGTAGTGTTTAACGCCCGTTTTAACTACTAATGGCAACGCAGGTGTGACACTGATGATACATCAATGATGATGGAGCACCAGTGGAATGCGATGGCGGGGGAAACCGGAGTACCCGGAGAAAACCCGCCCCAGCGCCGCTTTGTCCACCACAAATCTCACATGCGGTCGCTTGGGACCGAATCCCGGCCGTCTAGGTGAGAGGCGAGTGGTCTAACCACTCGGCCACGGCGCGGCCAGAGGCGCTTTGAAATATATAACTTTTAATATATGAAAACATTCTTGCATTGTAAATTAACACCAAATAAGAAAATAAAAATATTATATACAGATTTCTAAACATCTTATATGCTGATTGCAGATATATCGTGGGGAAAAAATAATTTAATGTTAACATCTACTTATAAGTTTTATCCATAAAAACAATCCTACAATGCAAATTGGCACAAAAATCCAAAATGAAGTGCAGGATTCTGATAATGTTGTGTGCTGATTGCCGAGGAATACTATCGTATTTATAACATGAGAAGAAATTTATTTAATCTCTAATATTTATATAATTTATATCGATAAAAAACACAAAATCCATATGCAGGCATCTGATACTAAGATATTGAAATGATTACAACGCTAAAAATAGTAATATCTATTTATATAATGTATATCGATGCACATAAAAAAATCTGTGTCCCATTCAGATGACTTTCTCTAAATCTCTGTAACAAATTATTGTGAAAAAACATGTTTTGTCTACTTTATGATAATGGAGATAAACATTAGCAGAAATTGTATTATTACTTGCTGCCTTATAAGTAGAAGGGAAATAAGATAGTACCATAGTCAAAAGCTGGTTGCTATGGGGTTGAAGTTCCTTTTTTGTATGGACAACAGTTGAAATATTACAATAAAAAATCAAGTATTTTGAGACTGAAACCAATAATAAGGAATAACTCGAAAACAACCAACTCCACGAAAAAATGTATATAACATAAATTGTGTGTTTCAGCGTGATCTACATATTTTGTGCAGTAAGTTTTTGTCTATCTCTTACGGTTTACCAGTTACGCAAAATTCATTTCGAATAAAGTGGTCTTTAGAGGTTATTCAGAACATTCAAGATATACATTTTATTTGTCAAGTAAATATCTTTAACATACGACATTTTAATAAAAATCGTTACAGGCATTTTTGAGAAAATCAAAATTTTCGAAAATGTTCCAAGTAAAGGGTAGTTTGCGGTGGTGGGATCTTTCTCAAAATCTTCGCGTAGCATTCCTGGAAGATATTAAGCTTAATACCAAGTTTGGTATTTTACCGACTTTTAGTTTTTAAGTTCTGACACATGGGCCTTTTCCTAAAAATGTTTTTTTTGGATACAGGAGACCCTAAAACGCGTATTCAGTATGGACTTTGTGGGTGGAATGCAATGCCTTTTCTATACATTATGTACATAGTACATAGTACGTATAGAGAAAGTAATAATATGCAGGGTTCTGATAATGTAATATGCTAACTACCTAGGAATATCATAATTATCACGTGAGAAAAATGTATTTAAAGTTATTTATCTTTACTTATAATAAGAGCAACTTGCTCGTAATTCAACTTTCAAAGTGAAAAAAAAAAATCTTGTGTTTCTCACATGACTTTCTCTAGCTGTTCTAGAAACTTCTTAAATAAGACTATTCTTCTTTCCACACCATGCTAATTGAAATAAACATTAGCAGAATGTTCTTATTACTTAGTTCCTTATAAGTAGGAGAGAACTAAAGGAATACTCTAGCTAGGCTAAACCGATAGTCAAGTGTTTTAAAAGCTATCGTTATGCGATTGTCACTGAAATTCACTTCTTTGCTTGGCCAGGAGTAGCACAAAAGAAAAAGGGACACTTCCTGACTGAGAAAAGTATAAGTATTTCACAATTGAAACCAATGACAAGGGATATCTTGGAAACGGTTACCTTCACAACAAAAAAGTAAAGGACATAAATTGTGTGTTTTGACGAGATCTGTATTTTTTTGTGCGCTGAGTTTTTTCCTATCTCTTAACAAAAGCAGTTAAGCAAACTTCGGCAAAATTCATCCAGAATAAAGAGGTCTTCAGAGACTATTCTAGAAAATTCAAGATATAAATTTTATTTGGGATGTAAATATCTTTAATATGCGGTATTTTAATCAAACTTTTTACAGCCATTCTTGAGAAAATCAACATTTTCGAATAGTTTTCCAGTAAAGAGGCGTTTGTGGTGGAGGGTTTACTTGAAAATCGTGTCTCATCCTTGAAAGATACTAAACCAAAATAACAAGTTTGGTATTTAACGATCTTTTCGTTTTTGAGCTATGTTGTCCACACACACACACACGCGCACACACAGACCTTTTTTCTAAAAACCTGATGTGTTCCATTCACATGAAACAATCTCTGTAAAATTATTGTTAGAAAGCTTTTTCTTCTATCTACATCATGCTAATCGAGATAAACATTAGCAGAATGGTCCTTATTACCTGGTCCCTTGTAAGTAGAAGGGAACAAATCTAATATGTTCCATCCACATGATGTCATCTAGGTGTCCGGCAAACAAACCTTTTATTCAAAACATTACTATTTTATCCACACTATGCTAATCAAGATAACATAAGAAGAATTAGTCTTATTACTAGCTCCTTCTAAGAAGAAGGGACATAAGACAATTCACAAGGTAAAGTGATAGTCTCGTCCTTTAATAGCCGGTCGCTGTGTGAAACACTTGAAATTCCAATATCTTTGTTTGCCAGGGGTAAACAAACGAGAAACAAGAAGAAAGATGTCTTCCTGTTTGAGAAAAGTTTAAGTGGCTGAAATTGAAAATAATAAATCGGATTATCTCGAAAACGGTTAACTGTACAAAAAAGTATCTAACATAAATTGTGTGTTTAATGAGATCTATATTTTTTGTGAGTAAGTTTTTGTATATCTATTACGGTTTGCCAGTTATACAAAGACCATCCAGAATGAAGAGGTCTTCAGAGACTATTCCAGAACATCCATTACCAGATATACATTTGGTTTGTCATAAAATATGTTTTAATCAAGTGTCAGAGCCATTTTTGAGAAAATAAACTTTCGCATATGTGCCATGTAAAGGGTAGTTGGGGTGTTTTTTTTTTTTTTAGAAAATCTTCATGTCACACTCTTGGAAGATACCAAACTTAAATAACAAGTTTCGTATTTAACGTCTTTTCGTTTTTGAGCTAGCTGCTCACAGACATACATACATACACGGACATTTTTCTAAAAATGTTTTTTGGGGGATCCAGGGGTCTCAAAACATGTATTTCCGGTGAAAACTCGGTTTCGAATTTTTGAGTGCCATACAATACCTTCTCTATACACCATGTACATAGTACGTGTAGAGAAAGTAAATAATCTGATGTGTTCCATACACTTGACTTTCTCTACATATATCTCTATAACAAATTGTTAATAACCTTGTTCTTCCATCTACTTCATGCTAATTGAGAAACGTTAGCAGAAACGGTCTTATTACTTTGTTGCTTATAAGTAAAAGGGAATTAAAGGAATGCGCTATACTAAAGCGATAGTCAAGTGTTTTAAAATCTATCGTTACGCGATTGCCATTGGCATTGGCTTCTTTGCCTAGCCAGAAGTAGTACAAAAGAATAACGGACACTTCTTGTCTGAGAAAAGTTTAAGCTCATATTTTAAAATTGAAACCAAGAACTCTCTGTATCGAATTTTTGGGTGCAATACAGTGCCTTCTACATACACAATGTACATAGTACGTGTACAGAAAGTAATACTACCAGTTTTCGATTCGCGCAGCTCAACCCTTTAACTGCTTCCCTTCTTCCCGCCTTACTCGGCCATATTCGGAAACGATAAGAAAGATAGCGATGGAGGGAGAGTTTGCCATCACGCCTGTATCATTGTTACTATACGCGCGTGCATGTCCATGTAGGATGAGAAGTACTTGTTTTCGCAAGTAAGAGCAACTCTGTAAACAATCTCCCTAGCCTGTCCTGTAAGGGACTTACCAGAAGAGAACTTATTTATTGAAGATTCCGACATTCTTTATAGTTCTCAGGTTATATACTCTTACAATGAACAGTACACTATGATTTTTGTGATCCCTCACTGCCGCTTGCTATCTCCCACCACTGACAAAAACCTCGCAGCCCGCCTGGGTAGTGGTAGCGCGTCTGCTCACATTCTAACAGCTCGTGGGTTCGAATCTCGCTTAGGATGAGTTACCCGGATCAAGTTTTTTTCGGAGTTTTCCTTTATCCTGAGAAGACGAATGTCGACTAACTTTAAGCTCCATGGATCTCGAGGTCATTTGAGCGTCATTTCACCAATGTCAATCATCGGCTGATATGACCAGGACATTCAGCTACAAAAAAAAAAAAAAAAAAAATTGAGATGGGCATGATGTCACAAGGACACGCGGGAGAAGTCGCTCTTCGTGGTGTAAAGGTTACCATGCTAACTTCATATACTCAAGGTCGCGGGTTCAAACCCGGCGGAGTACGATGGATTTTTTCGGGAGTAAAAATCCTTAGCATGGCTTCCTTCGGAAGGGAAGTAAAGCCATGTGTCCCGTGTCGTAGATTTACGGCACGTAAAATAACCTCAAGCCTGATAGAGAGGCCTCTGAGCAAAATTAAGCGGTCTTTCACGCCCAATTTAGAATGGGACGCTGAGAACCACAGTAGCTAAAGAGCGTCCATAAATAACACGCCATTTCCATTTACATGTGGGAGAAGGGAGAATGACGAAATCGGCGATAGTTGCGCATACAACATTCTGATTAGCTTTTTCATTACTCAGCCAGAAAATAGCTTTCTCGAGTCGGTAGGCGAATGCTAGGGTGGTCTCTACCATGGCATTCCTGTTCCTATCACCTCATTATTGGTTGAAGGATTAATCGGCGGTGTTCGGCAAGTTACGTCTGGGCGGTAAGTTGTCTCTCTGAAGCTTTCTTCCTAACATCGGTTGGACTGCTAACATAAGTCTTACCTTCGGGTGGTATTCTTGGAGCTGGTTCCCTTCAGGGACAACCGGGGGAGGGGGTCAGAGGCCTGACGACGGCGTCGGGAGCGTTTCCATACTTAGGCATTATTTTCCAGTCGTCTTCGGGTCTCTCCTCTCATCTCCTCTTCCAGAGGTCACATACAAATAAAAAAGAACCGTTGAGCCCTTTGCGGTACTCTGGGGCTCTTCCGTAATATATAACTTTATCCCATTTGTACGTATTTATGTTACATCTAATATACACGTACTTTTACCGGGTTAAACCCATGGGACCGCGTGTGGAATTTGTGGTGGACAAAGCGGCGTCTGGGCAGGTTTTATCCGAGTTCTCCAGTTTCCTCTGCCAATCAATCAAACTCTTCATTATCACCTTTCCTATCATCCATTTTGCCTTCATATCAGCTACTTCCTCAATCTCATCTGATACGGGTCAATCTGGGTTCTTCATTGTATAATTCAAATGAAATGGCGTGTTATTTATGGATGCTCTTTAACTGTGGTTCTCAGCGTCCCATTCTAAATTGGGCGTGAAAGACCGCTTAATTTTGCTCAGAGGTATATCAGGCTTGAGGTTCTACGACACGGGACCAACGCCTTTACTTCCCTTCCAAAGGAAGCCATACTAAGGATTTTTACACCCGAAAAAATCCATCATCCTCCGCCGGGTTTGCACCCGCGACCTTGGATATATGAAGTTAGCATGGTAAACATTACACCACGGAGGGGGAATGTATGATTCAATGTCGGCTCCTCAATAGGTTTCTGACCCTAGACATCCGCGTGTAAGTTCAAAGGAGTTGAAGTCCTCCTCCATGCGTGAGGGTTAGCCGACTAAGTTGCGTTTACTCTTGTCACCTCTGTATATATAATTACGATAACTTACTTTTGATAGGATATTTAAATTCAAGAAATAAAGTATTCTTCAGGCCAAATGTATCCAAGATACTCATGTAAAAACCTTGGAAGCGCTTCAGGAAATTTTGACCTTTCCTCCATGCAGACATCGAATTGACGCCCATGCTAACAAGAGTACGATTGCTGTGTAATACAGATGTATATATATATATATATATATATATATATATATATACACACACACACGCACACACATATGATTACGTGTCGTACAAATGCTATACTTCGTCAAAATTTCCTGAAGCACTTTCGAGATTTTTACATGAATTCCTTGGACACATTTGACCTGAAGAAAATTTCTTTTATTTCTTGAATTTAAATATTCTATCAAAAGTAAGTTTCACAATTTCTACTTTCTGTACCACGCATGTAGTAGATAGACAAGATGTTGCAATCCACCAAAACATTCGATAGCGGAAGTACATATTTTGAGGTACCCTGCATAAAAAGCAATTTAAGCATAAGGTCCTTGTGTGCCTATCTCTCTGTGAACAGCATAACTCAAAAATGAAATTTGGATTTTTTATGGTGTTTAACGCCCGTTTTTACTGCAAATGGCAACGCAAGCGATGACTGATGATACATAGAATGAAGATGGAACACCGGTGAAATGCGATGGCGGGAGAAGCCGGAGAATTTGGAGAAAACCCGCCCCTGCGCCACTTTGTACGCCACAGGAGTCCCGACGCGGCTCGATATTTAGATAAATACCAAAGTTATTTTTTAAGTTTTGTGTCTTCCATAGTTGGGACAGAAAGATTTTCAAGAATATCCCCCCCACCTCTCTCATTTTTCAAAATGTTTTGATTTTCTTTTTCTTCTACTTCAGGATGACTTTAAAGTCTGTTCCGCCTCATTAACTATCTTCTTGTAGCGATCTCGGTCTTCCTATTGAGCTTCTGTCTCATTGGGTGTAAAGAAACATTTGTTTTGTTATTCTATTGAGATTCATTATTTCAATATATCTGTACCGTTGTTGTTCTTGTTTTAAAAGTATAATTCTTTTCTTGCAAGGTATTGATGTTTAATTGGTCTCTTATATCTGTAGTATGTATATGATTTCTTAATGCATGTCCGAATGTTTGTCTTAAAAATCTCATCTCTGTGAATTTAATTGGACCCATTTAGTGTCCAATTCTCACTTACGGTGTGGCACGACTTTGTAAAATCTTAAAACTATCTCTATTCTTGTTTTCTTTCTTCAAATGTCTGTAAAAATAAATGGAGTTTTATTTATGGGCGCTCTTTAACTACTTTGGTTCTCAGCATCCCATTCTAAATTGGGCGTGAAAGACCGCTTTCGCCCAGAGGCCTTTCTATCAGGCTCTACGACACGGGACCAACGGTTTTACTTCCCTTCCGAAGGAAGCCATGCTAAGGATTTTTACACCCGAAAAAAACCATCGTCCTCCGCCGGGTCAAATGTCTTTGAATAGTACCGCACATAGGTATATTCAAATTTAACTGATTTGTGTTCTAAATCATGACATCACCATATGAAATTAAACATTTTTTAAAGTTTTCTAAATGTAACTCATTTCATTAAAATGCCATATATTAAAGATATTTACATCAAAGATAAAGTGCAGATATTGAATTTTTTGCCAATAGCTCCTCATTCGGAAAGAATAATGTATAATCTTGCATAACTGGGAAACATTACCAAAACGTGCGTTACAAAAATGTTCTCTTTAAAACACGTAATTTATTTCAGATAACCTTTTTGTGGGCTCAGCAATGTCCAAGATATCCGTTATAACCGTTCAAATTGTTCAATACTCATTATTTTAAAGTCCTGTGATGTCATAGCAAGAGTAGGAGAGCGTATAGCGTTCAGCATTTGAATATCACTATTCTCTTATACCGGTCGTCTCATTAGCGCGGTGGTAGCGCAGCGTGAGACCTGGGTTCGATCCCCAGTACCGGCGTGGGGATTTTACCCCGCTGGGAGACCTGCCCCGGGGTGCACTCAGCCTCTGTAAGGTCCCTGGGGGGCCAATTGAGGAGCTACTTGATGGAGAAGTAGCGGCTCTAGGTCATGAGGACCACATTAACCAGCCGGGAGGCTCGAGGCGCTGACCTCCAATACTGCACCCCAACCATGACGTCTGTAGTGGACCGAGATGGGGATACAGCGGCCGCCAGTAGGCCAAGGTTCCCCGTGAGCTGTCATGCCATGGAGTTATGTTATTCTCTTATATCTATAGATATTGAAATGCATAATGCGACTATTTCTGGAAATATTTATCAGGATGAAATAGAAAATGTGGAAATAAACATATTAAGACATTGAAACCAAAATGTTTGACTTGTAGAACAAAAGTAAATAATAAATACAAATTAAATTAAATGAAAGATTATTATATGAAGCTGAAGAATTTCAATACCTAAGTAGTAAAAGAACATCTAATGGAAGAAGTAAAATAGACTTTGCTTTCAGTAAGAAAAATAAATTATTTAAATAAAATAATATATGCATTATGTATGTTTTCAACAAAGTCTCCCTAGTTTCTAAACTAATATTTATTGGATGTAAATGGAGCATAATGTTAAATGTATGGTTGTGAAAATTTCTCAGTACTAAAATCAGAAAGAAGAATTGAACTTGAAAATGGTACTAAAGGAAAATGCTGAATTGATAAACTCCTATTGAGAGCAAAATCAGAAAGAGAAATTTAAAAAATAATAAAATGTTTATAACATATATTAGGAAACTAATATAACATACAATGTACATAGTAGGTAGAGAAGGTATTATTTTCCACCAACAAATTCGATATCGAGATTTTGCCGGAAATATGTTTTGAGGTCCGCTGAGTCCAAAAAAAAAAAAAAAACATTTTTAGAAAGAGGTCCGCGGGCGTGTATCTGTGGACGGCATAGCTCAAAAACTAAGACAATTAAATACCAAACCTTATGTTATTGTATTTGTGTTTAGTATCTTTCAAGAATACGAACGAAGATTTTCAAGAAAATCCCCCACCAAAAGCTACCCTTTACATGAGTTGTTGTTTTTTTTAAATTTGTATTTCTTAAATATGTATCTAATGATGTTGATCAAAACACCGTATACTAAATGGGGTGAACAACCACACAACTTTTCGGATAAAGGAAAATCTTAGTATATAAGAGGATATTAACATAGTTGGTATGTTCGTCTGTTGGAGGCTCTGTATACAAGTAGTTTAGGATAATAAACAGATGGCGCCACCGTGCTAACCAAAGAAAACAGAAGGCGAGACAGTCGTAACTATATAAGGCGCACGGACCAGAGGGAATGCGTCTTTTTACATCCTTCAAGGGTTGCTTGGATTCAAAATTAAAACTTCAAAATAAACATGTTTGAATATACATCACACTTCGGTGCCCAAGGGCCGTTGCACCATAATAGACAACCGTCGAGGAGCAATACTTGCCTCCTCCTGTCACTCGCCATCCTGCAAACCGCACAATCCCGTCAGTACGTGGTTAAGTTCTCTCCGAGAACAGGGACACGTCTAACACACCTCGGGGTGCCCTCAGCCTGCCAGCTGCTCTGGTCTGGAAGGCGTCACTGTCCATTTGCTTACTCTCGCTCAAGATGCCGAAGCGGAAACAACGCACACCCGCTGCCTCTTCTGCCGCCAGCTCTCCCCCGGCAATAACCGGTAAGGAAGCCTCTGCCTCATCATCGCGATCACCTTCGCCGTCTACCGCCGCTGCATCACCAGCAGCCAACGAAACTTCTTCGCCGCGTTCGCCGCCACTGCTGAGCTCCACGCCGCCGCCCCGGTACAGTGCTGTGATTCGGGGGGTCCCTGGGGATCTCTCCACCCGGCACCTCCTCGCCGCTGCTCAGACTTGGTGGCCTTCTTGTTTGAGGGCCACTAGGATTACCTGCGACCGGAGCCCAAAAACATAGTCGGAGTGGAGCTGCAGGACCGAGCAGATCTGGACCCTGCCTTGGCGTCTGGGTTTCCCTTATTAGGACGTCTCCTGCACGTTGAGGCCAGCAGACAGGAGTGACACCGGCCCTATCGTCGCTTCTGTGCCTACGGGCACAGCCAAGATGCCTGCTCCTCGCCGCCGAGATGCCACTACCGTGGCACCGATGCCTACACATCGAAGTGCACTGGGCACGACCTCCACCGCCCTCGCCGGTTCTGTGCCACCTGTGGGTGGCATGGGACACTTCACCGGGCAAGCCCAGTGTCCCGGCTACCCAAAGAGTAGGCAACCACAGCAGCATGCCCGCACAGCACCACCTACACAGCCAGCGTAGTTCCAACTGACACTGACACCACAGGCAAACACCTTGCTGCAGAAAATCCAGGGCCTAAGGGAGGCCGTTCAGGACCTCTATTCGGAGTTGCTGAATCTCACGGCCAAACTACAGCCCTGGAAGAACGGCAGCAAGATTACCAGGATATAACAGCCTCACCTATCCAACTTCTCCAACGATGCTAGAAGAAATCTCAGACAAGACTTACATTAACACCTGCATATACAAGAACAATAGCCTCATCAAGCTGATCGTCATAGAGGGGGTGACATCACTCCAGGAGACGCTCGAACGACCAGCAACTGCGCCGGGGAGGCCCTACAATCTGAAGGGTCGCCCACTTTAACACCACCAATTCCTCTCACCCACACCCTTAATTCCACAATCCTCACCCTGAATTCGCTGTGGTGGCAGTCTGGGCCTCGGCAAAGTAGGTCTCCCGGCCCTCACCTCCTTCACCCCTGGCCGCTACTTCCGACCAGATACATTTTTTTTGTCTCGAATTCGCGGGTGCATCATGCGGTAACGCCTATCCTTTTTCCTTTCAATTCCGGTGGAGGGCTTTCTTAGTGGGTGTGCCGCTGAGGAGCGGAGAGCCCCACATATCCTCCCAGCCTTTCCCGGTTAGGAGTTGAATGCATTAACGCATTTTCCCCTTCCAATTGGGGAGAAAAAAAGAAAAAAAAAAGAAAAAAGGCAGTCAGTCTGAGCTGCTTGAGAAGTAACATCTTCGTAGCATGGTGGCCTGTCTCAGTCTACCTCGATGTCCTGGACTTATTTATACGACCCTGCCTCTGTGCTCCCGGCCGAGGTGGCCCGTGTTCCAGTAGGCGACCCGTCTGCATTTGAGTTCAAGGTAACCCCTTGTACCATGTGTCTCGATGCGGAACCTGCTAGGCACCACCTGTACTGTCACTACTTCGCTTGGCATCTCGAGCTCGCTGAGAAGAAGTTGCGTGCCTCGATGTCACCCCGTGGAGCCCGATTACGAAGCACATCACCTGCTACCTACCTTCCGTTCCTCTATAAGGTAGAACCGACTCACAACCGCACAGAATTACTCACCAGCAAGGAGTCCACAATACTAAACATATCTATATCACATATAAAATCTATATCTTGAAATTTCTGGGAATAGCCTCTAAACTTCTTTATTCTGGATGAATTTTGCTGAATTTTGCGCAACTAGTAAACCGTAAGAGTTAAACAAAAACCTAAAACACAAAAAATACATATCTCGTTAAAATACACAATTTATGTCATATATGTTTTACTTGTAGAGTTGGCCGTTTTCGAGATATTCCTTGTTATTTGTTGCAATTTTCAACTGCTCAACTTTTCTCAAACGAAACCATGCAAAGCGTACTGAACCTCAATTGTTTCACATAGCGATGAGCTTTTAGAAGGTTTGACTATCTCTTTTGCTTAATGTATTCCCTTATTTCCCTTCTACTTACAAAAGTGCAATTAATAAAAAATCTGATGTGTTACACTCGCATGAATTTCTCCAGTTGTTCTGCAAACAAACTTCTTACGGAAGATTCTTCTTCTTTCTAAACCATGCTAATTGAGATAAACATAAGCAGAATGTGCTTATTAGTTCCCTATAAGTATTAGAAAACTAAAGGAATGCGATATGTTAAAGTGATAGTCAAATGTATTAAAAGCTGTTTTATGCAATTGTCTTTGCAAATCGCTTCTTTGCTTGGCAAGGAGTAGAGCAAAAGAAAAACGGGTGCTTCTTGTCTGAGAAAAGTAAAACTAATTTACAATTGAAACCAGTAATAAGGAATATCTCAGAAGCGGTTACCTCCATAACATAAACGTAAATGATATAAATTGTATTTTGACGAGATCTAAAAGTTTTGTTTAGTAAGTTTTTGTCTATCTCTTACAGTTTAACAGTTAAGAAAAACTCAGCAAAATTATTCCAGAATAAGGAGGCTATTCCTAGAAAATTCAAAGTATATATTTTATTTGGGATGTAAATATCTTTAATATACGGGATTTTAATCAAAATCGTTACAGTATTTTTTATAAAATCAAACATTTCGAAATTTATTCCATGTAAAGAGGCATTTGTGGTGAGGGATATTTTTTAAAATCTTCTGTAGCATCCTTGGAAGATACCAAACCCGAATACCAAGTTTGGTATTTAACGGTCTTTTAAGTTTTGAACTATGCTGCCCTGAAAATACTTCTTTTGGATTCAGAAGGTCCTAAAACATGTATTTCCGGTGAAATATCGGTATCGAATTTTTGGGTGGAATACATTACTTCCTCTATTCAGCTAATGTTTATATGATTAACATGAAGTATACAAAAGAATAATCTTTTATAAGAATAGTTAGTACATGGAACAGCTAGAGAAATAGAATAGAACACATGAGATGTTTATACATTTTTAACAGTTTTTTACTTTCTCTACACGGAATGTGTACATAGTGTATAGAGAAAATATCGATACCGAGATTTCACCGGAAATACATGTTATGGATTTCTCTGAATCCAAAAAAGCATTTTTAGTAAAAGGTCCATGTGTGAGTCCGTGTATCCGCGTGTCTGTGAACACGATAACTTAAAAACGAAAAGTCAGTAAAACACCAAACTTGGTAATTAAGTTTAGTATCTTCCAGGAATGCGACACGAAGATTTTGAGAAAAATCCTCCCACCCCAAACTACCCTTTACATGTAAAATATTTCGAAAATTTTGATTTTCTCAAAAATGATTAACGATGTTGATTAAAATATCGTATATTAAAGATATTTACCAGACAAATGAAATGTATATCTTGAGTATTCTGGGAATAGCCTCTGAAGACTACTTTGTTCTGGATGAATTTTATGGAAGTTTGCATAACTGCTAAACCGTAAGAGATGGACAAAAACCTGCTACACAAGAAATGTAGAGCACGTTAATTTATGTTGTTTACATTTTTTTCGTGGAGATGATCGTTTTTTAGTTATTTCTTGTTTTTGGTTTCACCTTTAAAAAAACTTACTTTTCTTATACAGGGATTTGTCAACTCCTGTCCATACCAAAAAACAAAAAAACAAAAAAACAAAAAAAACAGCAACTTCACATAGTAACCAGCTTTTGACTATCACTTTAACCTATGGTAGATACTCACTCCTTTATTTCGCTTCTACTTACAAGGAAGCAGGTAATAAGACTATTTCTGCTAATGTTTTCTCGATTAGTATGAAGTAAATAGAAGCATAAGCTTTTTAACAATAATTTGTTGCAGAGATGTGGAGAAAGACATGTGAATGGAACACATCAGACTTCAGCCTTTTGAAAACAGCAGAGTTTACGCTATCGGCTCAAATCGAGCGCTGCGTGCATGTGGGTGATAATGAGATTTAGAAGTGATTGTTGGATCCGCAACCCTTGGGTGAGGCCGGGTGAATGCGGCGCTGTAGTTGGCACCGCTGCATCGTGCTGACATCTCGGGAACATTTCCACAAGCACACTAACCCAACTGTTAGGGGGACCATTGCAAGACTCCACTCCAGGCCCAGGAACCTAAGGACCGTATCTGCCCTGTCGTACAGAAAATCTCATGTAATGAGAACTGCGTGAAAGTGATATTTATGCTGCTATAGGAAGTGCGTGCTTAAGAAGCCCAACAAGGAGAAATCGCCTTGCAGGTAACGTAGCTAGCTGTAATCTACCAGCCACCTTCAGTATTGATTGTTGTGGAGGCCTGCTATCTATCTCAGCGCCCTGCCAGTAATCTAATATTTTCACCACGTTTTTCTGGTTCTCTGAATTTTTCTTTTTTATTTAGGTAGCAATGCTATTAATAATAGTGCCACGTTTTAGGTAAGAGAGTGTTAAATTCTAACTTTAGCCTTTGCAAATGCCCGGCCATGTCCCGTTATCAGTGGCGTATCAATTTGCTTAAATTCAACAATTACTGGTAGCCGGGATTTCCTCGTGTTGAGCGCCACTAGCAGGGGTTGTTGCATTTTCTAGAGGTATGGTCAAAAACACCAGGCGCTCTGGGCGCTGTAATCAGATCGATACGTGTTTTCTAAATACTCGTGTATCGCAGACTTAACCCCCGTATTGAGCGCTGATTTTCTATGCCTCGTGTGGTCGAGAAAAACTATTTTAACAACTCTAAATTATTTTATCTAGTAGTTTAGATATATTACAAGTGTATCTGTACAAATTAATCAATCTCAAGAAAGGAAGATACTGTACCTCAAAATTTTGTTCCATTTCATTGCCTATAGTCTAATAGTTGTAAACTTTTCCTACATAAAATACAAAGTTGTTCAGAAAACATTCAATTTTGTCTCTGATCTCTCTTGGGAAACCCTAACCTAGGGAGTCGCTCAGGCTTTGACTCCTGGAGGCAGAACACAGAAACCGAGATAAGTCGATCGATTTTAGAGATGTTTAATGGAGGAGTGAGCGCGATGAATGTAGGTTAGGATTTTCTAGGGCACTGACGCCACGCCAAACAGATCAATTTGGGAGCCCTTTTCAAAATGGCGGTCCGGTAAACTTTTTAATTTCTGAATATTTATATGCACTTAGGTTTTGTGGCGCTCATACAAATTAAATACAATTTAGTAATCGTCTTCCAAACTGGCATGTGTTTAAGAGTTGTTCCTCTTCTAATGTATAACCTAAGGATATTATAATTGTTCGTGTGCCAAGAAACAATATTATTAGATAAAATGTATTCCCGGAGACCATATTTTATTAATAAATGGACAGTAAAATAAATAGCTGGAAGCTCCATGTACATACTGTGGAATAATTTCTGTGCTCAAAAACGAAAATTAAGATACATCTTGTGTGCTACATCCAGTTATTAATGTATTAAATTCATTTTACGCATTTGAATTTTATAAAATTATGTATTTATAAAATATATTTAAATTCTAAATATATGAACTAATTGTCGTTCTTATTATTGTTCTATATTTAATGTTTACATATTTATTTCGGCTTGTCGTTCTGATATTAATTTATTTTTGGGGCAAACTGTAAATACGAGGTCTGTTTATTATTTCGGTAAGATGATAAATGCAATCTTAAACCCTTCTGTTCCTCATGAATGAACACGAGTTAGATTTGTTATTATAACAGCACATATTTTGGAGCTATTCCTTCTCTAACATCCTAACCTAAAATATTCAGATGCCATGGTTAATATCAGAAGTATTTAAAATATGGTTTTCTGCGAGACATATAATTTAACATGGCAATATCAGAACGAGCACATTTATTTATTCTTCAAAACATTTTTGCACTATCAGCGATATTATTGAACACGTGCAAAAGTGAAAAGAGTCCTCTGCGAGTTGCACACGGACAGGTGCACAATAGTGTACAAAAAATGATGTGCGAGATGGGGGATATTATATTATTGCTTCTTTCTCTCTGAAATTGTATAAATACGAGTATTGATTGTAATCACTCAATATACGGATAAGATAATATAAAAATCTACATTGAGTCTACATTGATACATGTTATAACCAAACATTTCGTTAAAAATTAAAATTTTTTACAAAGAGCAGCTTCATTTTGACCTTATGAACTAGACTTAAAGTAAAATAAAGAAATCAAAAACGTAATTATATAAATATATTACACAATAAGTGCTTCTACACTAATTAAATTCATGGAATTAATTATATACTGGTGACGATATTCAAGTTTTTCGACTAGCTTTAGTAGTTATAAAGAGATACTATATGAATAATCAAAACTTAACTCATCTGAGTTGATAGTCATTCGTTTAGCATATTTTCCTATATAGCGTTAAATTCACAAAACCATTTACGTTACTGTGGAATTACACTAATTTTAAAATATTTGTGGTAATTTTATAAGCCTGTCTTGATACTGATCTGAGATAATTCTATTCAATTACATGCATTCACATAGATTAATTAGGTATGTTTGGTACTAAAGTAAACTAAAATGTCTCCTTATATTTGGGAAGATATCCACAAAAAAGAGAAAATAATCCAATAAAATGGTCATTTGTAATGGAGTAGATTAGAGCTAGCGATCAATTAAGTAGCTTAAGAAGTTTTTTTTTTTTTTGGGGGGGGTACAAAAGAGTTAAATGTATAGGAATGTTGCTTGGATATTCTTGCTCTTTCTATAAGTAATACGGATTAAAATAGTTTTTGGACATTTTCAAAAACTAACCTATTATCTGAAATTACTCCCTTAATTGATATTTATTATTATTATTATTATTATTATTACTACCATTATTAATACAACTACTGTTATAATTATATGCACATTTCTGTGTATAGCGTTACGTTGCATAATTAAAATATTTAAACGTTGATTAATCTTACAAGTTTTCTCTTATCCATGGTGCACGCGTTTTGTCCACTCGTTTAGTACCACGCTGTCCAGCAATATATTCAACCTAATTATTATCCAATTTTCTTTGTTCTACTCTGATTTTAGTTTCAGAGCAGGAGACAAATATTCTAGCACCAGTGAGCTTACTTTGATATGCGTGATCCAATGGTAGACTTGGCAAATTGTTGCTCTTTATTGTTTTAACCATCAGATGAGATACGAATTCAAATGGTTAAAATTAATTTTATTATAAAATATTTATCTTAAAAAGAATTTCGATAACCTTTGTGTAGGAAATAACGCATTGTTAGAAGTGTAACTGCTCAATTACTGTGTTTGTCCTGCTTATTTTCATTTATTTATCTCTGTAACTTATAGGCAGCTATTCAGATTTGTTGATACCTTTACTTAAAATATAATGTAGAGTGTACTAATAAAAGACCATAAAACTTTGTGTTATTGTTATTATTTATTAATAATATTGTAGAGTTTACTAAATATGGCTAAAACCTCGGCATCTCTTGTTTTACAATTTATAAACTAACTTTTAACAGCCTCTTCTTGAATATTGATTAAAAATAAATTAATTTCTTAGGGACTCAGTTTAAAATATTGTTGTTTATATAAATGAAAATATATCCATCTCTTAGGGTAACTATTAATAACTAACTTACTTGGTGCTGTATTGTCTGTATGATTTTTCTTTCTACTTGATTTCCTTGGGTTTTCCCTTTTCATAGAAAGGAAATCATATGCTTAGGACCATACCATTGTGTAAAAAAAAAAAAAAAAAAAAAAAAAAAAAAAAATAAAAACTGTGCTGCAAAATAAATCTCTAAGTTCATACTTTTCTAACACACCATTGTGATTTTAAACTGAGAAAATTACAGAGAATCATTGTTTTAATAATTGCTATTCATTAAATGCATTCAAGAATGGCTCTTAAAATTTTAGGCATGCTAGATCTTTTGGTCGCAGATTTACTTGTGCGTTGAGTGATAATTTATAATTTAATCCATCAACTATGTAGACTTAATATATTAAAGAGAATAAAAAATACTTTTAAAAACATCTGATGTTCAAACTCTCCTAATTTTCTCTACCCATTACAAAGAAAGTACATTCCTTATATAATACACAATCCATACAATTCTTACATTCTGGTTATTTTATTCATGATAATGTTTCTTTAGAATGTTTTTTATTATTATTTTTATTTTAGAACAACGTTAAAACATTCAACGCGTTATATTATAAATACAAATTTTGATAACAAACTATGCAAAAGAACTCGTAAGAAAAAATGTTCAGAATGTTCTACCAGTTGACCTATTTAACATAAAAATGCAAGAATAAATAATATACGAAATAATAAATAATATATGAACTTACAAAAACTTTGTGTAATTCAAATTGTATATTTTAACGAGTTATATAATTTTTCTTAAATAACGTTTTTGCCAATACCGTATGATTCCTCAATGTTTCAAAGTTGTATCAATATGAAAAGGACTTCATGGAAATTGACAGAAAATGCAATGTATAATTAATGTTGTGACACAATATGAGAAAAAATTGATGTCACTCATTTGCGTGACTTCATCTATTTTATCAACAACATTTTATCTAAATATACTAATCGAGATAAATAAAAATTTTATCAACAGAAACGATCATATTCTTATGCTCTTGTAGGTAAAGAGGAAATAAAGGAATACACTTGGCTAAAATGACAGTCAAATCCGTTAAAAGTTGGTTGCTAAGTGTGACATTGAAATGTGGTTCTTTTTGCATGGTAAGTATCAAAAAGAAATAAAAGTAAGAAAAAGTAAATAAAAACAAACTTTATTCGTTTAATAAAAATGAGGTATTGATAAATTTAAACCAAAACAATGAATATCTCGGAAATAACTCCACAACAAACTATATTTGACATGAACTGTGTGTTATAACGAGATCTGCACGTTTTTTTAGTAAGGTTTTGTGTATCTCTTGAGGTTTAGCAGTTTTTCAAAATTCGTCCAGAATGAACAGGACTGCATAGGTTATTCCCAGAAAAATGAAAATGATACATTTTATTTCTTATGGAAATCGTTAGAACTATTTTTTAAAAAATCGAAACTTTCGAAACATCTTTCTTAGAAGATACTGGGCTTAAATACAAAGTTTGGTACTTAGCCGATTCTTCGTTTCTTAATTATGTTGTACTCATACACATACACATACACTGACAAACACACTCGCGCGCGCTCACACACACACACACCCTCAGGCAGATAGGCACAACAATCTTTTTCTAAAATTTCTGTTTTTCGGAATCAGGAGCTTTCAAAATACGTATTTCCAATGAAATCTCGAGATCGAATTTTTGGATGGAGTGTAATGCCTTCTCCATCTTCTATATACCTTGTATGTGGTAGGGTAAGTAAAAATAACATATTACTCAAATTATTAATACAACAATAGAAAATAAACAGTTTGTTTTTAAATAATTGTTTGACGTGCAGAAATTTTATAAATATCTTCGCTTTGAATTTGAGAGACACAGAACTTAAACACCAAGGTTTGCTTTTTACACACTAACATTTACATTTTCCGGTTTCAGATTTCTAAGAAATTCTCATTTTGCAATTTTGGGGGAAGGCAATATTTTCTCTACCTACTACAGACAAGGAGTAGAAAAGTAAAAAGGGAAATATGACATTGCAATTCCTTTCGTTATAGTTGTAGCTTACCATTAGCAAGAAATAATAATAATAATAATAATAATAATAGTAATAATAATAATAGTAATTGACCAGTAGTGTTAATCGGCATCTATGTTGCAAGATTAAGAGCAATTTAAAAAGCTATCCGCTAATATTTGCTTTCAATGTAATTTAACGTTTACTTCAATACAATAATATTTAAGCAATGCAACGTAGTGAAAAATTGTGACGCATGTATTGTCTTCATATGTCACTCCGTGATTTTGTCTTCCTTTTCTAACCTCAACTATCCAGCTACTTTTTCTTTATCCGTGGAACTTCTGCTCTAACCACTTTTTTTTTAAAGAAAATTGGATCATTTCGTAATGTAGCAATTAAATGTAAAAGAAACATACTATAACTACCATATATACATAATGGTGCATATAAAGTGTTACAGGTGAATATCTCTTAAACGAATACAAAAGAAAAATGCCAAGAATTCCAAATCTTAAAGGAGCAAAGGACCTTCCAAACTGTGATATGGAAAATATTTACTTGGTGCCCCTAATGGGGCCTTTAGGCCCAACCTTAGAATTTTAAATGAAAACATGGTAATCATTTTGTATATTATGGTTTCCCACAAAAAACTTAGCAACTTTAATTAAAACATTTTTCTCAAATAAATTGTTGAGCTGTTATAGGATGTTCTTTAAGTACCTAAAATTAGTAGAAAATAGTACCAAATTAAATTATTCAGGAAATTTCTTTAAATTAATTTATTAAATGTTCAAATTTACCTCCATTAGCATCTTGGTAATTCTATATAGGCCATCTTGTATGTAATAATTACTGTACACAAATTCTTACGTAACTCTTATGGATAAAATAAGAGATGAACAAATATATCATTTAACACTGTGGACAGAATAAGTATATTTTATTATACTGGTTTGAACACATAAAAAGAGTGGATTTTAATCTCTGCAATTTGGTTTGGTAAACTATAAACCGAAAGGACTCGGAAATATGGGAAGATCAATAGTTAGATGAATCGATCACCTCTCTTGATTCGAATCAGGTTTAATGGCTGAAGTCCATGAAGTAGAAGAAGAAGAGGAAGGAATTAAAGTCGGCTATAAAACATGCATAATACAGGTGTTCCTGAATCGCCGTCAATTTCCTGAAGTTATACACCGTAAAAGCGCATGGCGCGCCGGTAATGTGGGTTGCATGCTTCAGGGGTTTAAAGGGTGTACAACGCATACTTTACTCAGTTACGAGTAGTAGCTCGTTAAGTGTAGTTGTGTGTGTTTATTAAAATAAGCTATGACGATTCGTAAAAGGACTAATAAAAATCTGAAGTGTTTCATTCACATGACTTTCTCTACTTCTGTGTAGCAAATTATTGTTAATAAGCTTATTCTTCTATTTACTTCAAGCTAATTGAGAAAAAATTAGCAGAAATAGTCTTATTACTTGCTTCCCTGTAAGTAGAAGCTAAATATGGGAGTATCATGGGCTAAAATGGAGTCAAAAGCTGGTTACTAGGTGACTAAAGTTCCTTTGTTTGTATGGATACGAGTTGACAAATTCCTGTATGAGAAAAGTACCAGTTTGTCAAAGCTGAAACCAAAAACAAGGAATATCTCAAAAACAATCAACTCCTCGAAAAAAATGTATATAACATAAATTGTGTATTTTAATGTGCTCTACATTTTTATGTGGTAAGCTTTTGTCCATTTCTTACGGTTTAGCGGTTATGCAAAATTCCTCCAGAATAAATTAGTCTTGAGAAGCTATTCCCAGAATATTCAAGATATACATTTTATTTATCAGGTAAATATCTTTAATATACGCTATTTTAATCAAAATCGTTAGAGCCATTTTTGAGAGAATCAAAATTTTCGAAAAAAAATCCATGTAAAGGGTAGTTGGGGGTGGGGAATTTTCTTGAAAATCTTCGTGTCGCATCTTTGGAAGATACCAAACTTAAATACCAAGTTTGGTATTTAACGGTCTTTTTGTTTTTGAGCTATGCTGTCCACAGACACACACACGCACACAAGCACACATACGGACCTTTTTTCCAAAAAATGTTTTTTTTTGGATTCAGGGGGACCCAAAACATGTATTTCCGGTGAAATCTCGGTATAGAATTTTTGGGTGCATAATAATACCTTCTCTATACACTATGTACATAGTATGTGTAGAGAAAGTAAAAATACTTCATCAAATTCAATTAATGTCGTACTGAGGACAGTGCAAATAGTTTGTTACGCGATAATACTTCAAAGCAGGTTTTACGGTAAACTGATACAGTTTGAATATTTTTACAAAACAAAAGTCCTGTTTTATTTCCTTAGTACAGTTAATACATGATTTTTAATCAGCTAATAATTTTGTCTTTGGAATCTTCCGTCTCCCACTTTATTATAATTTGAAATTCAAGTTATTAAATAGTGGAATTCCACTATGTGTAACATAGGCCTTGATGCTGTCGTTCTCTATCCTTAGATTTCAGTGTATGTAGTGGGGAAGACATCTGTATGCTGGTGTACCTGTCGAAGCATCTTCAGTATACGCCTAGACTAAAAAGACAATCTTTCTTGAAATACCCAGAAATATGGATATAATTACTGCAGCATACTTGGCAAGGTAATTAAAAATATTACTACGGCCGCGCCGTGGTCGAGTGGCTAGACCCCTCGTCTCTCACCTAAACGGCCCGGGTTCAATCCCAAGCGACCGCATGTGAGATTTGTGGTGGAAAAAGTGGCGCAGGGGCGGGTTTTCTGCGGGCTCACCGGTTTCCCCCGCCATCATACTCCACCGGTGCTCCATCTTCATTTCATATATCAGCAATGTCATCGCCTGCGGTGCCACAAGTAGTAAAAGCGGGCGTCAAACACTACCCTTAAAAATACTACCAATTCGGTTCACTCAGCTCAAGCCATCAACTACTTCCCCTCTTCCCACTTTAGCCGGCTGTATACAGAGATGGTAAGAATGGAGAGTTTGCCATCCCCCCTGTATCATTGCTACAATACACGCATGCATGGTTGAATGTAGGATGAGAACAAATAATTCGATTTCCCAAGTAGGTGGCAACATTGTAAACAATTTCCCTAGCCTGTCCTGAGGGACTTACCGGAGGAGAACTTGGGTGTTGAAGTTCCCGACATTACTGTTAATAGTTCTCAGTTTATATACTCTTATAATAAACTGTATACTACGATTTTTGTGTTCACTCACTGCCGCTAGCAATGCCCTCTCTCCCACCACTAACAAAAACCTCGCGATGCGTATATGTCTCATGCGGGAGAAGGGAGAATGACGTAATCGGCAACAGTTGCGCCCACAAGGTTCTGCGTAGCTTTTTCATTACCCTGAAAGGGTATAGTACGTATTATTAATGATTATATAAACTTTGGTACAGGTTCAAATATCTAAGATCTTGGAAGTACGTGGACGGGATAAGACGATGTGTTTCCAAGTTAGAAAGTAGGAAAAATGAAGAGGTGAGACTGATGATGGATCTGGATGAGACAGTGGTGGAAAGGATAGAAAGAAGAGCTCTTTAGTGGTATGACCATGTTAGAAAAATGGATGAGGGTAGGAGGCCTAAAATATGTCTGCAATGGTCTCCTGCTGATAGAAGGAACAACTTGGAGAGAAGAGATTTATAGAATGATGAGTGATCGGTGTCTGGAGAAGGATGACTGGATTAGATCGTGAAGAATGGCAATAGGGAACACAGGGTAACTGCTCAAATGTGGACAAGACCTCTAAAATAAAACGTAAGTACGTATTAGAGAAATTAAAACCTGCAGATGGGAGCGAGATTTGAAATCGGAACATCTTCAATAGAAATCCGCCATTCTAATCAGTCGTACTCAAAATACATCTGCGGATATGTAACTACGTATAACAAGTATATTTCTAATTCATAACTGACGAAGCGTATATTATTATTACTATGGTTATTGTTATTATTATCATCGTTATTATACTGTAGATTTCATGGAATATTACCTTACCGCTAAAACAATTAGTAAAAGTAGTTCTATGGCACGACAGTCCACAAGGAACTTTGGCCTACCGCCCGGCCACTGCATCCCCCATCTCGGCCCGAAGACGTCATAAATGGGGTGCAGTACTGGAGGGTGATATGTGATCAGCGCCTCGAGTCCTTCCCGACCGGTTGATGTAGTCTTCTCGACCAAGTATCCCCTCAATTGGCCCTTCAGGGACCTCACGAGGCTGAGTGCACCCCGAGCCAGATCTCCCAGTGGGGAAAATTCCCCACACCGGGAATCCAACCCACGTCTCCCGCTTGGTGAGGTCCCTGGGAGGGGGCCATTGAGGAGCTACTTGATGGAGAAGTAGCGGCTCCAGGTCGTGAAGACCGCATTAACTGGCCGTGGGGATCGAAGCACTGACCGCGTCTCACACCTCAATACTGCACCCCATCTATTACGTCTGTAATGGACCGAGATGGGGGACGCAGCGGCCGGGTGGTAGCTCTTAGTGAGCTATGCCGCGCAATCGGAGTCTCCCTCATATTGACATGTGGGTTGCCTATTCAAACAAATGGACGCGATTCGGGAGCACTCTGTATAAGTACTGAAAACCAGGAGATGAGTGCTGAAAGCAAAGGCCTAAAACAGTATTTAAGTTACTGGAGGATACCGTTTACTTCGTAAACCTTATTTGTAATTGTTTGACTTGCGTACTCTAAACCTAGTTTTACTCCTAAATGAAATATATATTTTTACTTTCTCTACATAGTACATGCTACATAACTCAAAAATTCGATACCGAAATTTCACAGGAAATACAGGTTTTAGAGCTCCCTGTATCCTTTAGAAACAGATCCGTGTGTGGCTGTGAACAAGATAACTCAAAAACGAAAAGTCGGTGTAATACCAAAATTGGTGTTTAAAATTAGAATCTTCTAAGGAAGAGACCCTACCCCAAACTACCCTTTACATGGAGAAAAATTAGAAAATTCAGATTTTTTCAAGAATTGGTATCAAAATTTTGATTAAAATGCCGTATATTAAAGATATTTACATGACTAAAATGTATATCTTGACTTTTCTGGGAATATCCTCTGACGGCCTCTTTATTCTGGAATAATTTTGCATAACTGGTAAACCATAAGAGACGGACAGATTTACTACACAAAAAATGGAGTTCGTTAAGACTAAAATTTGTCATACACATTTTTCCGTGGAGTTGACCATTTCCGAGATATTCTTTATTTTATGTTTCTGTTTTAAAATACTTAATAGTTTTCTCATACGGAGATTTGTAAACTCCTGACAGTGCAAAGAAACTGATTTCAATCACATAGCAACCGGTTTTAAAACGATTTGACTATCGCTTTAGCCCAGGGCATTTGCTTATTTTCCTCATGTTTACAAGAAAGAAAGTAAAAAATCTAGTATTTACCTTGATTAGCATTAAGTAGATAAAAGAATAGTTTTTTAACAATTTACCAACGAGATATACAGAAAGTCATGTGAATGGAACATATCAAATGTTTTATTGTTTCATTTATATAGCGCTTTGGCCACATCGTGGGCTTTGCTTTAGAAATAAGAAGTGGTGTTCTCTAGATGAACTGTAGGGTTTATTAACTTTAGATTGTTTAGTATTATACTATTAAACACACACATTCACTCTCGTGGGCATACTTCCAGACTCTGTGGGGTATAGGGAATGATTCTATTTAAAGAAAAATATCTCGCCCCAACCAGGAATTGAATCCGGGTTTTCTGAGTGAAAAGCAGAACGATGACCACTCGAAATAAAATAACTGTTTTTTAGTTTCCGCGTGGAATTTGTTTACGTTAAAAATCATACTGTGTCAAGTTCTTAAATTCTGTATAAAAGAGGCTTAAATGTTTTTTTTTTTTGTTTCATTTAGATAGCCCCCTTTAACTTCAAAGGTCATATCGGGTGCTTTGACTTGTGAAACTGTAGGCTCAGGATATTAGGTTAATAAATTTTATATTACTAAACACACGCACATGTGCTCTCACATACATACTTCCTGACTCTATGGGGGATAGGGAATAATTCTGGTTAAAGAAAAACTCCCCGCTACAGCCGGGAATCGAACCCGGTACCTCCGGGTGAGAAGTCAGCTCGCGCAGTCAGGAGTTGCTGGAAAGATGCCTTGGTAGCTCAGTGGAAGAGCAACCGGCAAGAGACCGGGAGATCCGTGGTTCAAATCCCGTCTATGGCATTGAATTTTTCAGTCTGACTCTACCTATCCAACTCCTGTCCTACACACGGCTTGTGTGAAAAAAGCAAAATAAACCAATAGCAATTGACCATAATAGTGAAATAAATCTTGGGACTTAAGTACTTACAACTATGTAACTCGCCTTTGGGGTTGTAATCTCAAAACATTTTGAGAACACTTTGTGGTTTACCGGGAAACATGCGAGTCAGTTGAGAAATTCAATGCTAGGCCGGAATGTTGCCATGGTAGCTCAGTGGAAGAGCAACCGGCTAGAGACCGGGAGATCCGTGGTTTAAATCCCGACTATGGCATTGAATTTTTCAGCCTGATTCTATCTATCCAACTGTCAAAGTTTACTACTTTATCAGTGACATGAAAAGCTCTACTTAAATATATATGTGTTGGGCTGTAATGAAATAGATATTTAGTTTCTCAGTTACTGAACTGGGTAACCGTATATGAATTTCAAACCCTTTCATACTCGAGAAGAGAATGCAATTTCTGAAAGAAAGGAGAAGCTACGATTTGGTTAGAAAGAAGGGGTTGTGAGAGCTTTCTCTTCTCTCTTTCCTTCGGTCTCTGTCGCTCTTGCTACTACAAGCCTACTTTAGCACTACACTCCGCTGACAGTATCTTTTGCCTTGAGTGTACTCATCCGCCTAGCGAAGCCAATTTGTTAGTTTCTGTTATTTGTATAGCTACGCTTACAGTTTACGCTATAGGGTCATGAATGAGCGCATGCGAAGCTTAAGAGAGACTCTGCATAGTATTTCTTGCTGCATTCGCGGTATTTTCTCCCGTTCTCTCTATAATATGCTTCCTTTCATTTTTTCTATATATACCTTACTTAGAGGAAGCACGCTGCATATGATTAAAAATCTGATGTGTTCCATTCACATGACTTTCTGTATATCTCTGCAATAAATTATTTTTACAAAGCTTATGCTTGTACTTACTTCCTGCTAATCGAGAAAAAATTAGCAGAAATAGCCTTATTTCTTGCTTCCTTAAGTCTTTATAGCTTAAACCATAACAAGAAATATCTAAAAAATAATCAACTCCGGGAAAAAAATGTATACACCATTGTGTGTTTTAATGTGATCTATATTTTAGTGTGGTAAGTTTTTGTCTCTCTTACGGTTTAGCACTTATGCAAAATTCCATAAAATTCACTCAAAATAAGGTAGTCTTCAGAGGCTACTCCCAGAAAATTAAAAATATACATTTTATTTGTCAGGTAAATATCTTTAATATACGATATTTTAATCAAAATCGTTAGCCATTTTTTAGAGAATCAAAATTTTCGAAAAAAGTTCCATGTAAAGGGTAGTTTGCAAATCTTCGTGTCGCATCCCCGGAAGATACTAAACTTAAATACCAAGTTTGGTATTTTACCGACTTTTCGTTTTTGAGTTATCGTGTTCACAGACACACGGACATACACTGAACTTTTTCTGAAAATACTTTTTTGGATATAGGGGACACTAAAACATATATTTCCGGTGAAATCTTGGTATCGAATTTTTTGGTGGAATGCAATACATTCTCTATACACTATGAACATAGTGCATATAGAGAAAGTAAAAATCTGATGTGTTCCATTCACATGAATTTCTCTACATGTCTGTTACAAATTATTGTTAAGCTTATGCTTCTATTTACTTCGAGCTAATCGAGAAAAATCTGATGTTTCACTCACATGACTTTCTCTAGCTTCTCTACAAACACACTTCTTATAATTCTTTCAACACCATGCTAATCGAGAAAAACATTAGCAGAATGTTATTACTTAGTTCCTTATAAGTAGAATGGAACTAAGGGAATGCACTAGGCTAAAGTGAGAGTCAAATGTTTTAAAAGCTGTCGTTATGCGATTGTCATTGCAAATTGCTTCTTTGCTTGGCTAGGAGTAGAACGAAAGAAAAACGGACACTTCCGTCTGACAAAAGTATAAGTGCTTCACAATTGAAACTAATAACAAGGAATACCTCGAAAACGGTAAGCTCCATGAAAAAAATGTATATTACATAACTTGTGTATTTTAACAAGATCTACGTTTTTTTGTAAAGTAAGTTTTTGTCTGTCTCTTACGGTTTACTAGTCATTCCAAATTAAGCCAATTTCATACAGAATAAACAGCTATTCCCAGAAAATTCAAGATATAAATTTTATTTGTGATATGACTTTAATATGTGGTATTTTAATCAAAATCGTTAGTCATTTTTAAGAAATACAAAATTTCGAATCCTTTTCCATGTAAAGGGTAGTTAGGGGTGGGGGATTTTCTTAAATATTTGTGTCGCATCCTTGGAAGATACAAAACTTAAATACCAAGTTCGGTATTTAACCGTCTTTTCATGTTTGAGCTATGCTGTCCGTAGACAGGCGCGCACACACACACACACACACACACACACACACACACACACACACACACACACACACACACGGACCTGTTTCTGAAAATGCTTTTTTTTTTTTTTTATTCAGAAGGTCCTAAAATATATATTTTCGGTGAAATCTTGACATCGAATTTTTGGGTGGAAATGTACTATGGGGCTAGAGAAAGTAAACATAGTTACGGTTTACCGATTATACAGAATTCAATAAAATCATCCAGAATAAAGAGGTCTTTAAAGACTATTCCCAGAAAATTGAAGATGTACATTTTGGCAAGTAAATTTTGATTTTCTTAAAAATGGCTCTAACGATTTTGATTAAAATCCCCATATTTAAGAAAATCAAAATTTTCGAAAAAAGTTCCATGTAAAGGGTAGTAGGGAGTGGAGGATTTTCTTAACAATCTTCGTGTTGCATCCTTGGAAGATACCAAACTTAAATACCAAGTTTTGTTTTTAACGGTCTTTTCGTTTTCAATGCTGCCCATCCCGCCACACACACACACACACGGATATCTTTCTAAAAATGTTTTTTTGGATTCAGGGGGTCTCAAAGCATATATCTATTTCCGGTGAAATCTCTGTATCGAATTTTTGGGTGCATTACAATACCTTCTCTATACACTATGTACATTGCACGTGTAGAGAAAGTAAAAGGTCTGAGTGTATTATTCTTCTATTACTTTCTCTATTCTATCTTTTATTAGTGAATATATAAACTATTCTTACGAAGCTTATTACTTTCTCTAGCACGCATATAGCGGGTAGCGTAATGGTTACCATGGTAACTTCATATACCCCAAGTCACGAATGCAAACCCGGCGGAAGAGATGGATTTTTTTCGGGCATAAAAATCCTTAACATGACTTCATTGGGATGCGAAGTGAAGTCGTTAGTCCCGTGTCGTAGATTTACGGCACCTAAAAGAATTTCAAGTCTGCTAAATAGGCCTCAGAGCAAAATTAAGCGGTTTTTCAAGCCCAGTATAAAATGGGACGCTGAGAACCACAACAGTTAAAGAGCGTCTATAAATAAAACTTCGTTTCCATAGTGGGTAGATAAGCTATTGCATTCTATCCAAAGATTAGATACGGAGATATCATTGCCAATGCACGTTAGGGGGTCCCTGAGTCCGGATAAGGCGTTTTAGAAAAAGATCCGCGCACGTGTGTACGCATGTGTCTGCAGTCCCATAGCTCAAAAACTTAATGACAGTTAAAATGCCAAACTTGGTAATTAAGTTCAGCATCTTCCAAGGATGCCACCAGGTTTGCAAAAAAATCTCCTCACCCCAAATTACACTTTACATGGAACATTTTTCGAAAATTTTTGTTTTCTCAAAAATGGCTCTAACGATTTTGATTAAAATACCGTATATTAATGATATTTACATGAAAAATGAAACGCATATCTTGAATTTTCTGTGAATAGTCTCCACACCATCTTTATTCCGGATGAATTTTGCTGACTTTTTCATAACTGGTAAGCCTTAAAAGATAGACAAAAACTTATTATACAAAAAATGTAGAACTCGTTAAAACACACAATTTATGGAATATACATTTTTTTATGGAGTTGATCAATTTTGATATATTGATTACTATTGGTTTTAGCTTTAAATACTTAAAACTTTTCACATGCGGGAATTTGTCAACTCCGGTAAATGCAAAGAAACAGATTTCAACCACATGACAACCAGCTTTTAAAATATTTGACTATTGACTTATACTTACAATGAAGCAAGTAATAAGACCATTTCTGGTAATTTTATCTCCATTAGTATGAACTAGAAAGAAGAATGAGCTTTATAACAATAATTTGTAATAGATGCAGAGAAAGTAATTTAAATGGAACACATCAGATTTTGGTAAAGGTTTGTGTGTGTGTGTGTGTGTGTGTGTGTGTGTGTGTGAGCAGTATAATCCGAAAACTAAGTCCCATAAATACCATTTAACGACGCTATACGAAGATTTTCAAGGAAATACCCCACCCCAAACTACCCTTTATAAGGAACATTTTTCAAAAATATTCAATTTCTTAAAAATGGCTATAACAATATTGGCTAAAATATTATATGGTTAAGGTATTTTATGCCAAATGAAATCTAAATCTCTAATTTTTTGGGAATAGCCTTTGAAGTCCTGTTGCATAACTGGTAAACCATAAAAGATAGACAAAAACTTCCTGTACAAGAAGTGTAGATCTCGTTAAAACACAAAAAGTATGTGAAATACATTTTTCAAATGAGGTGAAGTTAACTGATTCCACATTTTGATTAAAATATCATAATACTATATGTTTAAGATATTTTTATGACAATGTATGTCCTGAATTTTTTGGTAATAGACTCTGAAGACCGTTTTATTCTGAATGACTTTTGTTAACTTTTGTATAACTGGTAAACTGTAAGAGAGAGAGAGAGAGAGAGAGAGAGAGAGAGAGAGAGAGAGACAAATTGTACTACACAAAAAATGTAAATCTCGTTAAAACACAGCTTATGTCATACTTTTTTTTAAGAGTTAACCGTTTCTGAGATATTCGTGTTATTGGCTGCAGTTTTAAACCAATTAAACTTTTCTCAAACGAAAGTCATCTTTCTTTTTGTTTGACTTTTGAGCCGAATTTCAATTGTTTCACATTAGCGAACGGCTTTTAAAAGATTTGACTACCGCTTTAAGCCTAGTGCAGTCCCTTATTATTTTCTACTTACAAGAAAGCAAGTGAAGATATCAATTTCCTAATACTTATCTCATTAGCATGATGTAGATACAGTGTGACTCGGATAATTTGAACGTTTATAATTTGAAAGCTTCGTTAATTCGAAGATTGTCTTGGTTCCTCGAATTTTATATTAATGCAATGTAAAAAACCCACATGTAATTCGAATTTCTTTCTCCTTAATTCGAAGTTTTTGTTCAGAAATTTCAGTAAAAAATTAATCTAAACGCGGAAATTTAATATAATTTCGTCCATGTGTTTCTGCAAAAGAGATCACCGCTTGGGATGGTTTTGCTTTGTCGGAATGCAGTTGGAATTCAGTTTTGGAGGTTGGAATAGGTTTCCCTAGCTGCCGACCTTGAGCTTCTATACCTGGTGCCACATCCACTTGTTTAAAACACATGTATCTTTAGTTGTCGCTTGAGCTTCAGTGTGTTGCAAATCAATGCCAAGTTGCTGTCATTCGAGAAGTTGAAAAGGGGTTGAATTAACAATCTGAAATTACGAAATAATACGGATACCACCCACACTTTGTCAACTTAGCTGAAGAATAATATGGTAAAATGTGCGATCACTGTAGGCCCACAATAAATTATTTCGAGTTGTATTGCTTTACTGTATTAACCTTAATGTCAGTACAGTTTCGTTTAAATATACAATTTCTTTACTTTATAGCCTTACTTAAGAATATCCATTCCTGAGTAAGGCTATAAAGTATATGTACCTGTATTGCTAAAATGTCAATATTACACGCGAATTTTGTAATTCGAGGTTTAGGATATTTCGACTTTTTTTTTGTCCTTTCAGCTTCGAATTAGTCAAGTTTCTCTCTATAAGACTAATCTTCTGTAAGAAGAGTTTGTTTGTGGAACAGCTAGAGAAATTCATATGAATAAAACACATTAGCTTCTTTTCTGGTTTAAATTGTTAGCCATCTTGGTAGTAGAATTTGGCTGTAAGATATTTTATTTGAAAGCTAGATGGTAGCAAAAATATTCAACATCCTTTTACCAAAGCCATGGATAATAATCTTGCTTCTCTGCTAAATATTACCTTAAGCATACAGGTTTACCGATTTCACCACTGTTCAAGATTTTGATAGCGCTGAGATTTTGTGTATAATCGTTTCAGATAAACTTGTCTCATTCCCAAATCATCAACGATTCAAATACGAAATTACGGGTTTACGAAAACCCCAGACTTTCTGAAAAGACTCGCTTATTTTAAACACTTTGTATGCAGACAGTGGAAAGAATCGTAAAGGTGTAAAGTTACAGGACACGCAAACAATGAATAAAACAGAAAACAGGAATCTTTTTTATAATATTACAGAAAAGTCTTGCAGAAGTCACTTGTTGAGACTTTAACATCAAAACTTTAGGTGGAAGAAAGAAGATAAAAAATGAAGGTACGCCGTTTGAATGAAGAAATAACCGCTTCAAATTATTGCTAAGCGTGTGCTCGTGTTCCTTCTCAGCGATTTATGAAATATACAGAGAGAATGCGAAATGAGACTTTTCCGGCTGGCCTCTGCAGAATGACTGAGCGTAGCGATTAAATAGAGGTGCGCGTGACACCTGGAATTCCCCGAGGCAAACTGGGTTGTACGATATGCCCTCTCTACGGACAACTTAATGTCCCTTTGCAGAAACATTTAGCAATTTCATCTTTGTGGCTTTTCTTGATTTCATTTCTAGTTACATTATAAAGAGAGGATCGTTTTAAGTTGAGACTATTTAATATCTCGATACACTCTTCATACATAACCATTCAGAAATTTCTTCATTACTTTTTCTACATAATACATGGTACGTAGATAAAGTTTTGCACTCCACTCAAACAGTTTATACCGAGATTTCACCGAAAATACTCGTTTCAGGGTCCCTTTATCCCCCCCAAAAATTAGAAAAATCAGATGTTCCATTCACATGATTTTCCCTATATCTCTGCAACAGATTGTTAAAAAGAATATGCTTCTATTTACTTCATGCTAATCGAGAAAAAATTAGCATAAATGATCTTATTACTTGTTTCCTTTTAAGTAGAAGCGAAATAAAGGAGTACCAGAGATTAAAGTGATAGTCAAAAGCTGGTTGCTATGTAACTGAAGTTCCTTTGTTTGTATGGACAGGAGTTAACAAATTCCTGTATGAGAAAAGTATAAGTTTTTGAAAACTGAAACCAAAAACAGAAATATCTCAAACTATCAACTCCACGAAAAAAATGTATATAACATAAATTGTGTGTTTTAATGTGCTCTACATTTTTTATAAATATCTTAAATATAAGAATTTTTAATCAAAATCGTAAAAATCATTTTTGAGAAAATCAAAATTTTCAAAATAGTTCCATGTAAAGAGTAGTTAGGGGTGAGGGAATTTTCTTTAAATCTTCGTCGTATCCTTGGAAGACACCAAACTTAAATCCCAAGTGTATATTTAACGGCTTTTTCGTTTTTGAGCAATGCTGTCCACAGACACATATGCACAAACGCACATACATTTCTTTTTGTGGATTCATGGGGGTCCAAAACATGTATTTCCGGTGAAATCTCGGTATCGAATTCTTGGTAGAATAAAACACCTTCTCTATACACTATGTACATAGTACGTATAGAGAAAGCAAAAAGGTGAGTCTTTGAACACAACTCTTAAACGAAAAGACGTAAAATACCAAATTTGGTATTTAAGTATATTCCAAGGATGTGACACCTTAAACTACCATTACATGGAACTAATTTAGAAAATTGTCATTTTATCAAAAATGACTCAAACGATTTTGATTAAAATACCGTAAATTAAAGACGCTAAATGACAAATAAAATGTATATATCTTGAATTTTTTGGGAATATTCTCTGAAAACCTCTTTATTCTGAATGAATTTTGCTGATTTTGCATATCTAATAAACCGTAAGAGATAGACAAAAACTTACAACTTAAAAAAATGTAGATCTCGTTAAAATATAATTCGTCATATGCATTTGTTTTGTGGAGTTGACCATTTTTACTTTCTCCATACGCACTATGTACATAGTGTATAGAGAAAGTATTGCACTCCGCCCAAAAATTCGATACCGAGATTTCACCGGAAATATATGTTTTAGGGTCCCCAATATCCAAAAAAAGCATTTTCACAAAAAGGTCCGTGTGTGTGTTTATATATATATATATATATATATATATATATGTGTGTGTGTGTGTGTGTGTCCGTGTGCCTGTGAACACGATAACTCAAAAACGAAAAGTCGGTAAAATACCAAACTTGGCACTTAAGTTTAGTATCTTCCAGGGATGCGACACGAAGATTTTGAGAAAAATCCCCCCACCCCAACTACCCTTTACATGGAACTTTTTTCGAAATTTTTGATTTTCTCAAAAATGGCTCTAACGATTTTGATTAAAATTTCGTATATTAAACATATTTACCTAACAAATGAAATGCATATCTTGAATTTTCTGGGAATAGCCTCTGAAGAGTGGTTTATTCTGGATGAATTTTACTAAATTTAGAATAACTGCTAAACCGTAAGAGATGGACAAAAACTTACTACACAAAAATGTAGAGCACTTTAAAACACACAATTTATGTTATATACATTTTTTTCGTGGAGTTCGTCGTTTTTCAGACATTCCTTATTTTTGGTTTTTGCTATGAAAAACATACTTTTCTCATACAGGAACTTGTCAACTCTTATCCATATAAACAAAGGAACTTCATTGACATAGCAACCAGCTTTTGACTATCACTTTAACCTACGGTTGTCCTTTATTTCGCTTCTACTTACAAGGAAGCGAGTAATTAGACTATTTCTGCTATTTTTTTCTGATTAGCATAAAGTAAATAGAAGTATAAGCTTTTTAAGAATTATTTGTTGCAGGGATATGGAGAAAGTCATGTGAATGGTACACATAAGATTTTTTTAGATATTCCTTGTTATTGTGCTTCAGTTTTAAAATACTCTAAACTTCTCTCATACTGGAATTTGCCAACTCCTTGCAATGCAAAGAAATGGATTTCAATCACATGATAACCAGCTTTTAAACATTTGACTATCGCTTTAGCCTGGTGTATTCCCTTATTTCCCTTCTACTTATAAGAGAGCAAGTAATAAGACCATTTCTGCTAATGTTTATCTCGATTAGCATGAAGTAGATAGAAGAATAAGCTGTAACAATAATTTGTAACAGAAATATAGAGAAAGTCGTGTGAATGGAACGTATGATATTTTTTACGTTTTGATAAGGGCAACTACAAGTACTCTATACAAATACTGTTTAGTGTTTTTGTGATGAGTGAGAAAACAACATAAAAAACCTGATGTGTTCTAATTACATGACTTTCTCTAGTTGTTCGCAAACATTTATTACGAAAGATTATTCTTTATGTTAAACGATATAAATATTAGCAGAAATTATTGGTCTTATTACTTGCTTCTTTATAAGTATAAGGGGAAAAGGTTAGATTAAAGCAACAGTCAAATGCTCTAAAATCCATTCGCTATGTGCAACAATTGAAATTTGGTGATCTTTGCTTGCTAGGAGTAAAGAGTTCAAAATAGATATGAATTCCTGTTTGAGAAAAGTTTAAGTAGCTTAAAACTAAAACCAGTAACAATGAATATCTTGGAAACGGTTAACTCTACAGAGAATATCTATGACTAAAGTTATTGTCTATCTCTTATGGCATACCAGTTATGCAAAATTCATCAAAATTCGTCAGTAATAAAGAGGTTTTCAGAGGCTATTCCCAGAAAATGTAAGATACACATTTTACTTGTCGTGTAAATATATTTAACTTACGGTATTTTAATCAAAATCGTTATCATTTGAGAATTTTTGCGAAAATGTTTGGGGTGGGAGAATTTTCTTAAAAATCTTTATATCGCATCCTTGGGAGATGTTAAACTTAACCCGACCTACTCATTCTTCCACAAACCGTTCTTACAAAATGTTACTATCCTAATTGCTTTTTATTAATCCAGATAAAATATCAATGCATATTTTACACATTTCGTTGCTAAATGAGAAATAAAGAAGGCAAAGCCACAGTATAAAATTCCACAATTTTGCAAGTGCATAAAAGAAAATAAATTGCAATCCATTTGAGAAAGATATAGGCATTTGAAAATTCAAATCAATAAAAAGCCTCGAAAGTGGTTATCTCCGTTAAAATAAATATGACATAATTTGTGAGTTTTACAGAGGTCTCCATTATTTGTGTGTAAGGTTTTGTTTCTATGTTATGCTTAAAATATTTAACAATACTCCAGAATGAAGATATCAGAGAATATTCCAAGAAAATTCAAGGCATATATTTAATCTGACATGTAAATATCTTAAATATGTGGTCTTTCAACAAAAAAAATCTGATGTGTACCATTCACATGACTTTCTCCATATCCCTGCAACAAATAATTCTTAAAAAGCTTATACTCCTATTTACTTTATGCTAATCATAAGAAATTAGCAGAAATAGCCTTATTACTCGCTTCCTTGTAAGTAGAAGCGAAATAAGGGACAACCGTAGGTTAAAGTGATAGTCAAAAGCTGGTTGCTATGTCAGTGAAGTTCCTTTGTTTATATGGATAGGAGTTGACAAGTTCCTGTATGAGAAAAGTATACGTTTTTCTTAGCAGAAACCAAAAATAAGGAATGTCACAAAAACGACGAACTCCACGAAAAAAATGTATATTACATAAATTGTGTGTTTTAATGTGCTCTACATTTTTTGTGTACTAAGTTTTTGTCCATCTCTTACGGTTTAGCAGTTATTCAAAATTTAGTAAAACTCATCCAGAATAAACTACTCTTCAGAAGCTATTCCCAGAAAATTCAAGATATACATTTTATTTGTCAGGTAAATATGTTTAATATCCGAAATTTTAATCAAAATCGTTAGAGCCATTTTTGAGAAAATCAAAATTTTCGAAAAAAGTTCCACGTAAAGGGTAGTTGGGGGTGGGGGGATTTTTCTCAAAATCTTCGTGTCGCATCCCTGGAAGATACTAAACTTAAATACCAAGTTTGGTATTTTACCGACTTTTTGTTTTTGAGTTATCGTGTTCACACACACACACACACACACACACACACACACACACATACGGATCTTTTTGTGAAAATGCTTTTTTTGGATATTGGGGACCCTAAAACATATATTTCCGGTGAAATCTTCGTATCGAATTTTTGGGTGGAGTGCAATACTTTCTCTATACACTATGTACATAGTGCATATGGAGAAAGTAATTATGGAGCCATTTTCAAGAAAATCCTTAATACTTTCTCTATAGGCACTATGTACATAGTGTATAGAGAATGTATTGCACTCCACCAAAAAATTCGATACCGAGATTTCACCGGAAATATATGTTTTATGCTCCCCTTTATCTAAAAAAACCATTTTCGGAAAAAGGTCCGTGTGTGTGTGGGTGTGTGTGTGTCTGTGAACACAATAACTCAAAAACGAAAAGTCGGTAAAATACCAAACTTGGTATTTAAGTTTAGTATCTTCCAGGGATTTGACACGAAGATTTTGAGAAAAATCCCCCCACTCCCAACTACACTTTACATGAGAACTTTTTTCGAAAATTTTGATTTTCTTAAAAATGGCTCTAACGATTTTGATTAAAATTTCGTATATTAAAGAGATTTATCTGACAAATGAAATGTATATCTTGAATTTTCTGGGAATAGCCTCTGAAGACTACTTTATTCTTGATGAATTTTTCATAACTGCTAAACCGTAAGAGATGGACAAATGCTTAACCCACAAAAAATGTAGAGCACGTTAAAACACACAATTTATGTTATATAAATTTTTTCGTGGAGTTGGTCGTTTTTGAGATATTCCTTTTTCTTGGTTTCAGTTTTGAAAAACTTATACTTTCTCATACAGGAATTTGTCAACTCCTGCCCATACAAACAAAGGAACATCAGTCACATAGCAACCAGCTTTTGGCTTTCACTTTAACCTATGGTACTCCCTTATTTCGTTTCTACTTACAAGGAAGCAAGTAATAAAACTATTTCTGCTAATTTTTTCTGATTAGCACAAAGTAAATAGAAGTATAAGCTTTTTAAGAATAATTTGTTGCAGGGATATAGAGAAAGTCATGTGAATGGTACACATCAGATTTTTTTTAAACAATTTCCAGCAAAAGGGTAGTGTGGTGTGGGGGTATTTTCCTATAAACTGCGTCGCATCTTTGAAATATACTGAACGTAAGCATCTAGGTTATGGTCGTTAACCTTCTTAATTGTGATTTTCTTAAAATGGATCTAACAAATTTGATTAAGATGCTATATATTTAATTTCTTACATAAGAAGTGAAACGTAATATTGTATTTTCTGGGAATAGCCTCAAAAATCCTTTTCTTTCAAAATGAATTTTGCATACTTAGTAAGCCGTAAGAGGTAGACAAAATTATACTACACACAAAATTTTAATGTGTTCTCTTCACATAACTTTTCTAACTGTTCCAAATACACACTTTTCTTACAAGAAAAACGTATGTAACAAAAATGTTATGTTTTAACGAGATCTGCATTTTTGTAAATTAAGTTTTTGTCTTGTCTTTTCTTCAGAGGCTATTCCCAGAAAGTTCAAAACATAATTTTCTTTGTGATGTAAATATCTTTAGTATCTGTATTTTAATCAAAATCGTTGGAGCCATTTTTGAGAAAAACAAAATTGTTGAAAATTTTCCATGTAAAGAACAGCTTGTGTGTGTGTGTTTTTAAATCTTCGTATCTTAACCTTGGAAGGTACAAAACGTAAATACCAAGTTTGGTTTTTAACACTTTTCGTTTTTGAGCAATGCTGTCCAAAGACACACGAGCGCGCTGACCTCCTAAAAATGTTTTTCGGACTCGGGGAATCTTAAAACATATATTTCCGGTAAAATCTCGACATCGGATTTTTGGGTGGAATACAATACTTTATTTAGCTACTATGTACATTGTATGCACATACGTGACAAAGAAAGTAAAAACTACACCTTATTCACAATAGAAATGTGAATAGAACCATGGTTAGAAACTATATATAAGTATCATTTACTTCGGGCTCAGTCTGTAATGATCGTTAATTCTAATGTTTTAATATTAAATAGTACGCCATTTTCACAATAGAAAAGTGAAATTTGCCGAATAGCATGGTTATAAACTATATATAAGTATCATTTACTTCGGCTCAGTCTATAATGATCAGTAATTCTAATGTTTTAATATTAAATAGTACGCCATTTTCACAATAGAAAAGTGATACTAGCTGAATAGTAAAATGGCTATAAACTGTACATAAGTAGCATTTACTTCGAGCTTAGTCTGTAATGATCGATAATCTTAATATTTTAATATTAAAAACTACGCTATATTCGCAACAGAAAAGTGATATTCACCGTAGAGGAGCATAGTTAGAAAGTATATTTATGCTCTATACATAAGTACCATTTACTTCCGGCTCGATCTGTAATGATCGATAGCTCTAATCATTTAATATTAACAACTATGCTATATTCGCATTAGAAAAGTGAAATTTGCCGAATAGCATGGTTAGAAACTATACACAAGTACCATTTACTTCAAATAGCAGCCACCAAACGTTAAAAATAAAAACCTGCCAAAAATGTCCTTTTCTGAGGACGCTCTTTTACTTTGTGCAAGGCTGCATTGATTAAGGCTGTAGGGGAAGCAAAAGGAATATCTCGTAACTCTGGGACACTGATGGATCACCATTTTACCGAAAGCGCTATCCCAAGAAAGAAAGGCGGGAGGAAAGCCTCATATTATAACAAAACAGACTATGGTTATTAGGCCCAAATAAAAGGCAGACATTTCCGAAAAGCGAATAGAAGTCAGGCAAGAATATCATTAGATGCTCTCCAAATACATTACTTTAAATTATATCAAATAAATGCATTACAGAGAAAATTGTGAAATTGTATTTAGCATACAGCGGCACGTATGTGGAGACAATTCAGCTCCACTATTAATAGCCGAGATTAGGCAATTCAACCAATCGCGGTCATCTGACCGGAGCGATATATATATGAAATTGGTGAAATGATACTCAAATGATCTCGGGGTCCATGGAGCTTAAAGCTACTCGACATTCGTCTTCTCAGGATAAGGGAAAACCCCCAAAAAACCTTATCCGGGTAACTCACCCTAAGCGAGATTCGAACTCACGACCTGTTGAACACGAGGCAGACACTCTTATCACCACACCACCCCGCGGGCTCAGAGAGATAATGTCGAAAAATCTTATCGCAGCTGATGTTCATTTCTTTGAAATCTTGTCGCACCTGACGTTCGTATGTTTAATCTCCTGTTCTGGCTAGTGGTAACAAGGCGACAATCCAGGCAGCCAACCTTCACTTTTGATTACTGTCAGCTCCACAAGTGTACTCTCAATTAATTCAGTTACAATGTGTATTTAAAGTTTTATCCAGTTTATAACGTATTTAGTTAAAAGAAGGAGTGAAATAATCATTATTTGTATTTCTTACGTATAAAATAACGTTTGTTTCCATTTTATGCATTACTTTTTTTTTTTTTTTTTTGTAGTTTAACATCCTTTAACCTGTTTGGTCATATCGGACGATGAATGAAATTGGTGAAATTATGCTCAAAATGATCTCGGTCCACGGAGCTTTTACTCTACATTCGTTCTTCTCAGGATAAGGGAAAACCCCGAAAAACCTTATCCGGGTAACTCGCCCTAAGCGAGATTTGAATTCACGACCTTTTTAATGTAAGGCAAACGTGCTACCATCACACTACCCAAGCGGGCAGTATCACTTACTAAAATCTGAAATAAAATAATTGTTCCCTATTTCTATTGTTACCGATATTCGTACTTTGTGTGTAGACATGAGAGGCCATATCATAATTCAGGAGGCAGTGAAGAAAGAAAAAAAAAAAAAAAGATTGGCAAATAAACATGCTTAAATGCGTCATCTACCATTTGAGTACTAATGATAGCATTACAATCGTAACTTGATAAAATCTCGCTTCTTATATATTATGAATTGTTAAGTCTATTTCGCTGAATTGTCTTATCAATTACAATTCTTGTTTTCATCTCTTAAGACAGTTCACTCGTGGTATTACTTATAATAATTTTGTCCTTTATATATAATTATAAAAGCATTACACAGAGCATTTACTTTCTCTACCACGTACTATGTATGTAGGGTAAATAAGAGATTGTGTTCCAACCAAAAATTCGATGTCAAGCTGTCCCGAATATATGTTTTGAAATCTTCTTAATTAAAAACAAATTAAACTCTGATGTTCATTCACATGACTTTCCCTACATTTTGTAACAAATTATTCTTAAAAACTTATTCTTCTCTATACGTCATACTAATCGAGATAAAATTAGCAGAATTCTTTAAAATATGCTTCTTTGTAAATAGAAGTTAAAAGAGGGAGTAGTATAGTCAAATATTTCAATATCTGTTACTATGTGATTGAAACTCCTTTGTATGGTCAGGAGTTCACAAATCCCCATATGAGAAAAGTATAAGCAGTTTAAATCTGAAACCAATAACAAGTAATAACTCAGAAACGGTCAGCTTTACAAAAATAAGTAACCTATGTGAGATAAAGTATGTGTTTTAACGAGATCTAAATTTTTGGGTAAGTTATTCTCTATCTCTTAAGATTTACCAGTGATGCAAAATTCAACAAAATTTTTCCAGAATAAAGAGGTCTTTAGAGGCTTTGGAAGGTTAAGGTTTTGTAAGAATAACTTTTGGAAAAATAGATAAAGTCGTGGGAGTTTATATTGTTGGCAGAAATTAGGTAAATTGCTGAAGAGTACTTTTCTACAAGTATTATTCCAATACCTATATTACATTATGTAGAGGACCACCTCCGGTACGTTGGTTAGAATTTTAGCTTCAAATCCAGACATCCTGGATCAGATTCCCGGCTGGAGGATGGGAATTTTTTTAGGAGTATCCTCCGTCCTCCTCAGGCTTTGGAGTTATTGGCAAGAGAGTAAATTTGTTTTAATTTAATGTAAATATGAATCTTGTTGCTAAATGTTCCCTGTTGACTAAAGATCAGAAAGAAAGAAAAGACAAAATTGTAAATCTAATTTCCTTTACCGGGATCAACCTACAGGAATTTTTGAGTTTTGTAAACGTGCAATATAGAACATTTCAACAAAGACTAACTGCACGGTTGTAGATCCTACATTACACTGACATATTCAATATTAAGATGTAATATGAGAAGTTTTGCAGATGTATCATTGGTCAGTATAAATTGTATCAATACAATCCAGGAGTGGATTGATTTCTTTTCCTTTTCCCAAATAAATGTTTTTAGAGAAATATTACATTATGTACAATGCTTAGAGAGAGCTGAAGTTTGGTTGTACAAAAGTATTGTGTAATTGATCAGTAGTAAGTTTTAAGATAAACGGAAATTGAGACGGACTATATGAAGTGTTTACTGAGCAATACGTATCAAATCCAAGTTGGTATAGCTGGGCAAGGTAATTAAAATTACTACCATTTTCGGTCCGCGCAGCTCAAGCCTTCAACTGCTTTCCTTCTTCCCGATTTAGTCGGTCGTGTTCAGAGATAGTAAGAAAGGTAGGGATGGGGGAGAGTTGGCCATCACCTCTGTATCATTGTTACAATACGCACGTGCATGGTTTAATGTGGAGTGAGAACAAGTGCTTGTTTTCCCTAGTAAATGACAACATTAAAAACAATGTCCCTAGTTAGTCATCTAAGGAACTTACTAGAGGAGAACTTAGGTGTTGAAGAACCCGATATTACTGTAAATAATTTATATACTCTTACAAGAAACAATGTATCTTGATTTTTGTGATCACTCACTGCTACTTTCTCTCTCTCTCTTTCTCCCACCAATGGCAAAAACCTCGCGAAGCACATGCATGTCTGATACGAAACGGACTTACGGGAGAAGGGAGAATAGTTGCGCCCACAACGTTCCGCACAGCTTTTTAATTACCCTGACAGAGAATAACTACAACCGAATCATATTGGTTTTAAAATGTAATGTAACAGTTATAAGAATAATAAATAAAGAAGTAGAAGTACAATAAGAAAGAAAAAAAGAAGAGCTGTCGATGGATTTAACATTTTTGTCAGTTAATCAAATGTCTTTAAAAGATAAAGAATTTTATTAATATATCAAGCATTTCTGTCTCAGAATGTATCACTGTTTACACAGTGTAATTTATAGATTACTTATTTAGTCGCACCTCTTTGCTCCAGGATTTCAGACTTGTTAGTAAATTTTCAGCAGCAGCTATTTTCTTAGTAGCAATATTTCCAGCAACACTGAACAAGCCCTTATAAGGAATCTTCCTCGCATCTGTTCATACACACGAACTGAGGTGAAGATTGTCACTTGTTTCACTGGACATTCTATCAATCTGTCCATTCATGCAATGTCTTAATCACAATCCCTTCTGGAACATTCCCCACCCCTAGACATTATGCCGCCTGACAGAGATTTGTAAAAGTTCGCAAAGGATAAGCTGTACATTTCCATTCCTATAGTTTGTAAAACCAGATAATAGTTATTATATAACTTTCTGAAAGCAAGACACGAAAATCTCCTTATTTTTGTCAGCCTGTCACATATACACTAACTAGCTAGTAAATTAAAAGGAAAACACACAGGTTTTGTACCACGCAGACCAAATATGTTTCCTTCCCTACAATACAATTTTAATCAGTTCCATTAATCGACTAAATCAACAGGTGTAATAATAAAAATAATAAATAAATAAAAATGATAGAATGGTTAAAACGAAATGTATAATTCATGAATGTTTAATTTTTCTCTTTTAATGTCCCATTTCTCAGTTTGAAGTGATATTATGCATATACGTATCGGCATAAGACACTAAATTATTTGAGAGTCCATATAATATTAGCATTGTCTGTTGGCATATTAAATATGTAAACTCATTTTTGATCTCTGGAAGCGAATTTTCAGGCGTGTTGAGGCCTATTGTTTGTCAGCCAAAGTCAACGCTTTGCGCAATAAACATACAAACTCCAGAGCTTTGCCTGCCTATAGTTAGCACATGCCAACTGCAACTATGCGGAAGGAAATCGAACCATTTTGGGAAGGTTACATTTTCGCTATTCCGCTATTGTTGAGATGTGCAAGATGCGAAACTTTGTTTCCAAGAAATACACAAGTTATGTGCTCAATAAAAACTGAAAAAGTCGTATTGGGTTAGTTCCAAAAGGAAAGGGGTAGACAAATCCCGCGACCTGCAACAAGCCGTATTCCAGTCATGGCGAAAGAAGTCTCAGGTAATAACCCAGTCATACAACTATCCTTTACATGCAAGTTAGGAACATCATTAAAAACTGTTAACACCATAACCAACAGGAATTTGAACCTGAAATTTGAAAAGCGTTCTAAAGGTAGAGTTCACAAGTTGTTGCCTCATCACATTTCAGAGGCTTTGCACAAACAGTACGAAACCGTTTGACAGACACTTGGCGGACGAAAGATGAAAGTTTGTTGTGACATTGAATGAGGCATACGTCTGTCTAAATGTCTACACAAATCCCGAGCAATTTACTACCACACATAGGTAGAGAAAAATGTTCAAAAATAGTACTCCGAATGTAAGGAAACTTTTTTCAAAGGATTTATAGTTATACCGGATATAGTTGCAATGACAAATTGACAATCCACCGAGTTGCTAAACAGGTCAAAATCAACAGGTAAATAGAAAGTTCTGAACTCAATTTACTGGAAGACATCCCAGCTCTGTATGGGGCAGACACAAATTAGGTCTGGGACCACCAGCATAAAGCTTCCAGTCACAAATTTTTCTAGAGAAAATGGAGCAAAGGTCAGCAGTAGTGCAACATTCCAGTGAAGTCGCCTGATGCATCACCTATTGTACATTTATAACCACTGAAAACAGCTCGGTCCACTTAGTACAGTTTATGGAAAGCTTGCAAAGAGGAGAGGGAAAATATTGACATTACTGTACTCCGTAAAAGCCTTCTGAAATGGATATTAAGGTGCAGAGCTATAGCTATAATGAAGTAAATCCAATTGAGCATGATAAGTGGTAGAGACATGAAATTTCCAAGACAAATTTCAAAGGGAAATTCGTTATCAGAGATCGGAAACAACCTCTGTATCGCAGCGTCAGTCAGCTGAATGTTCTCTAACTCAGAGCTCTTTTTGCCGCAGGCTGAATTAAATTGAAAGTGCAGTGCAGAAGAAGTAAGAGGAAAGTCGCAGTTGATGCGGGAAATTTCTGGAAGAAGAGGTAATGCATGCTGTACTTTTTATTACTCACGTGATTTCAAGACATAAGACCTGTCCTTTTTTTTCTATTCGCACATTATGTTCACCAATGCTCGAAACGGAAGAACTTACATGACTTTGACACGTCATACATATTTGAATTGGTTGACTGTATTATTTTAAGAGTAGTTCCATTCAGGTATTATCTGTCCATTCTTACTTAACCGGCGATGTAAGACCAAAATGTGTTCTTCTGCGAACGCAATGCACACACCACGTGGTGCTAAATTGTGTTCGTCTGCTGTACAATAGTAAAACCGCTTACCTATGATTTGCCGGAAAAGAAATAGCTATCTACTTTCAATCTACTATGGCACAATCTGCCATACTGCCATACTTAACAGTAGTGCCAATTTGTAGAGCAAAACTCCTATAAAATGACTAGTTTATCTCTCTAATCCCAAAATATATATTTACGATATTTTTAGTGAAGTGGGACATAAATTAACAGATGCAGCACCATTTCTAAAAATGCATTTAAAATATAAACATCGTGCCTGCAATGATAAAGAATATCAAACGAGAGGAGAAATCTGATACTGGTCAAAATACTCTATGAAATTTATAATAAAAATCTGATGTGTTCCATTCACATGATTTTCTCTACATCTCTGTAAGAAATTATTGTTAATAGGCTTATTCTCCTATCTATTTTATGTTAATCGAGATAAACATTAGCAGAAACGGTCTTATTACTTGCTTCCAAATAAGTAGAAGAGAAATAAGGGAATACACTAGGTTAAACGACATTCAAATGTTTCAAAATGTGGTTGTTATGTTATTGAAATCGTAAACATCTCTATAACAATTTGTCAATTTTATTCTCCTGTTTCATGCCAATCGAAATAAAAAATAGTCTTATTACTTGCTTCCTTGTAAGTAGAAGAGAAATGAGGGAACACAATAAGTTAAACCCACAATCAAATGTTTTAAAATGTGGTTGCTATGGGATTGAAATCCATTCCTTGGCGTGGCCAGTGTATTCACACGCACTCAAACTCGGAGTCTGGTTACAGAGAGAGAAGAGAGTGAGAGTGTGTGTGTGTGTGTGTGTGTGTGTGTGTGTGTGTGTGTGTGTGTGTGTGTGTGTGATTACCAATACGTAATTGGCCAAAGGCCTTAGTGCGGTTTTGCTGTGATCTAGTCATTCCGTCTAGAATTCAATCCGCCTAGGTTTTTCGCAGTAGCGTATGACTTGTGTCGGAGAAGTTGCCTAACAAGCACGGCGTTCGATATCTGTAAACAAAGTTAACTTCTTGCCATGTTTAGACATGTTTTATCTTGCCGAATAGGTTTGTTATACTGCTATATAATAGTTTGATGCTTTCTTGCATGAAAATAACTAATTTAATTGTTAGTTTTTATCCTTCAACTAATATTATAAACTTGATGTAATCAAGTAATGATGATCCAATTCTTTACAAACACTTATTTTGATTCTTTGGTCACCCAGAAGTTTGTTTTAATTCTTATTACTAACCCCAAATGTTTAATATAGAGAAAACAGTAATTTTCTTTAAATTGTATTTCAGCAATATGATTAACCATTACCACTGTACCGAGGTCGTCTAATTATAGAGAGTGTGTATATATATATTTTAGAGAGTATGTATATGTATATACTCTTTAAAATATATATATAAATGAATGAATGCAGAATGAATGAACGTCAGTAGGATTATGCAAAAAACGTTAGCATGTTTAGTTCTTTGCTTTATTTCATGTTTGTATGCAACATTCCGTTATTTTTTGTAGTGTTTAACGCCCGCTTTAACTACTTATGGCACCGCAGGTGGTGACACTGATGATACATGAATGGAGATGGAGCACCGGTGGAATACGATGGTGGGGAAACCGGAGAACCCGGAGAAAACCCGCCCCAGCGCCGCTTCGTCCACCACAAATCTCATATGCGGTAGCTTGGGATCAAACCCGGTCCGTCTAGGTGAGAGGCGAGTGGTCTAACCACTTGGCCACGGCGTGGTCGTTATTTGGTTGTTTTATAATTATAATACCATGCACAATGAAAAGTAAGCGAACGCTCAGAATAAGTATAAGACTTTGCACGCACATTACTTAATGGAACATTCACATAGTCACGCAATGTGCTACGCTACACAAGAGTTGCAAGACTTACGCTTTGCATTGCATGCATAGAGAACATAATTTTGAATTTCTTTTTCCATGCGTAGATACTTTCTTCTCTTTCACAATTACGATTCGAGATTTAAAGCCATCTACTCTAAAATCGTGGTTCTCTTCCATTTTGCCTTGTCATTTTAAATACTGACGCCAGATTCTGAGTTGTTTGATTAGTACCTTATTCTCAGGTTACATTTATTTAAAAAGATTGGATGACTTTTCATGATAATTAATATTGATTGTTATTCAATTTGAAAGTTGCAGTGTGTTCAGAAAGTTTTCGCATGTAGTTTACGGATCAGAAAGCCCGTACCAACTTTTTGCATTATGTTTACGTCTCCAATGTGAATGGTATTTTCCCTGCGCTTATGCTGCGTTATGTTAGCGTTGCGTCTCCATTGTGAATGGGAGCCGTTACCGTATTGGATTGACCGCCGCGATCTATAGGCAACCTCTCCATCACACGTGTACTATGTTACATCCTTCCCCTTAGAGCTGACTTTCGCTTCCAAAAATTGAAGTTATAGGAAAGTGATAATTGTCAAGCAATTCCTGTGTGAGTTATAGACGAATTCCCTCTCCCCATTCACTCTCTCTCTCTTTCTCTCTCACACACACATTAACTCGCATAAAAGGCCCTTTTTCATTAAATTGCGAATAAAAGTATCTGGTCAGATACGCTTCCTCTATCTTAGAAGGCGTACATTATCCGTTTATCTATTGCTTTATCTATAGTAAATAAGGGAAGTTTGCATTCCATCCACAAAAGCTATACCTAGATTTGAGTATGAATACACGATTTGAAATCCCCCGACTAAAATTATGTTTTATAAAAAGGTACGCTGTGTGTCCTTGTGAGTGTGAACAGCATAACTCAAAAAGTCGACTAAATATTAATCTTGGCATTTAAATTGTCTTCCATTCTCTTTGCATGGCCAATACAAAAGGAATGACATCGCATTTGAGAGAAGTAAGATTTTGAAATGGTTAACTGCACAAGAATGATATAAATTGTGTGCTTTAACGAAATCTGAGTTTTGTGTTTTAGGATTTGATCAGTCTCTTATAGTTTACCAGTTTTGCAAAAAGCATTGCGAATGAAAAGGACTTCAGAGGCTATTCCCAGAAAGTCCAACCCGTTCACATTATTTGTCAGGAAAACATATTTAACATACACTTTATTAAAATCGAAGGGTTTATTTTTGTATAAATAGTGTTCTACAACTTGGAGTTAGTGGAGTTTCTTGATTTTTGTGGCGCATCTTTGGAAGATGGAGAATTTAAATACCAAGTATATTTATTGGTTAATGGACACAGATACACATACGGACCTTTTTCTAAAAGTCTGATTGGTTCCATTCACATGACTATCTCTACTTATTCTACAACTAATTCCTCTTATGAAAGGTTATTCTTCTACTTCAGCTAATCGACACAAACAGAAATTGTCTTATTACTTTGCTCCTTGTAAGTAGAAGGGAAATTAGGGAAAGCTCTGAAATAAAACTGGTTGTTAAGGCATGGCCAGGATAAAAAAGTAAAGAAGAAAAACAAATGAGAGCTTCGTTTTAGAAAAGTTTAAGTACTGGAAAATAACCAGGAAGAAATATTTTGGTAATCGTTAGCTCTGCAAAAATGTCTGATATAAATCATGATCTACAGTTTTTGTGTGGTGTAGCTTGCGTACCTCTTAAGGTTTACCAGTTATGCACAAGTGATTCAGAATGAAGAGGATTTTAGAGAATATTCCCAGAAAATTCAAGAGATACATTTCAATTGCGATGAAAATATATTAAACTTGGTGTTTAATCAGAATCATTGAGTAATTTTTAGAACATCAAACTTTTCGAAATATTTTCCATTTAAAGGGTAGTTCTTGGGGGGGGGTTGTTTTTAAACCTCTGTGTCGCATCCTTGGAAAATGTTGAACTTTAATATAAAATATGGTATTTAGCGGCATTTCTGTTTTTGAGCTGTTACAGACAAGCGCGCACACCCACCCACACCTAAACACGTGCAATCCTTTTAAAAACATTTTTGATAGGATTTAGGCAACTTCAGATCATGTAATTGTGGTGAAATCTCGTATCAAATTTTTGAGTTGAATAAAATTTCCTTTCTCCCCACTAAGTGCATTGGACATTGACAGAGAAAGTAATGTTTTATGTTCAGGAACCTTAAGATTTTTATTTCCGTTGACATTCCGAATCAATTTTTGGACAAAATACAATAAGTAGGAGTTAATTCTACTTGCTATACGTGCCCAGAGAGTGTTGGTTCTAATTTCTTGTTTTATGTTGAAGTATTAATCTGGTCAATGTCATCTGAATTTTGTTTATTACACTTCCATCAGTACTATTTTTGGGCGTATTAACAGTCCAACATGTAGTTTTAAAAGCCCTGTAATTAATAATAATTTTAATGTCACTTATTTTGGCTTTGAAGTATTTGGCTTTCCTTTCTTAATCATTTTTAAAATATATTTAATGGTTAGTTACTGTGTCACAACAGTCTCTGTCAGTCTCTGGTGACGAGACAGTTGAAAGAAGTTCAATTTGATCTTGTCCGTGTTCGATATGAGCAAAAAAAATGGTAGCGTAGCACAGGTGGACTGAGGTTCTGTTTTCTAATTCAAGTTGTTTACAGCAAAAAAGACACTTCCTTCCAACACAGACACACCTGCCCTAGTGCTTCTATGACGTGGAAGCCCCTTCAGTACGCCCACTCTTTACATTTTCAATTCTTGAGCACTCCTCTTTCCTGGTTTCGCATACGAGACGTTTAACTTGTGGCTCAGATACAATATTCTAATGTAAAATATATATTTCGAGGTGTGACTTGTTTTCAAGCGTTTACAATTTAACAAAATTAATGTTGTTTCTTAATATTCCTTTTAATTAAATCCCCCAATTTCAAATAATGATAGATTGCACTCGAACATTAAGTTATGACGTTATTCTTAGTTAAATATGAAATTGCGTTAAGCCAATATCTCGATCCGTTATCTCTCGATATAAAATCAATATATTCACACTATTCATATACAACGCTCGTTGATAAATCTAGTTACGACTTTAACTGATGAACTTCTATTTAGTGTTTCACAAAAATTCTTAAGTTGAGAATACGCTATGGATATAAAAACCAAACTCTATCTATTGCAAAGCTTACCTTATAATTACTAATTATCGATTACCAGTTAACACACAGAGGACTCTCTCACAATGCCGCACGATTTAGTAGTAGATAGCCTATTATTTTAGTTTCTGTACCATCACATGCATTTAGTTATAATAATTAGTATTGTCCGTCGATCAAAAATTGTAATCGATTAACCTATTTAATTTAATAGACTATTCTATGGATTAATCTGTTTTCATCGAGTTGGAAAAAATACTGAAATGCGTTATTTTTGTTCAACTTAATGATGTTTCTTGATAGTAAAATATATAGCTGTATGTAACGTTTACATTACCAAAAATGTTTTGTTTATCTAGACTAATGGAACCACAGAAATATAACAAAATAAACAAGCAGACGTTCATACAAGCATTAAAGGATTTGCAGAACACATAGGTACATATACCTTCACGATTATGCATAACCACCAAAACGACGGAGGACGTTGGATTTTTTCGGGCGTAAAAATCCTTCGGAAGGGAAATAAACCAGTTGGTCCCGTGTCATAGATTTAAGGCACGTAAAAGAACGTCTTTCACGAACGTCTTATATATATATATATATATATATATATATATATATAAGAAATACAGATTAGGATAGTGTTTTAAAATGCTATATAACAATGATTGTAGTACTAATAGTCAACTCTAGTGAAAGAGGTGGGCAAGGAAGGATAACTACAACGCCGCGTGGTTGAATTAGTCACTATGCCACGACGTGTGCACCATTATTTGCCTATCCACGTCTGCATATAAATATAGAACTATACACACAAGAATAAAACTGAGTTTAAGGTATTTTGGGAAATTCTAGAAGCGAACATTTTACAACGGAAGAACGGTAATACAAAGTTGTGATCTCACAAACGTTTGAAAATGTCTAATAAACTTGCTAGTTAAACTTTGCACATGATCTCCAGGATCTCTTTTACACAACATTATTTCAAAATAAACAGGGGCTGAAGACTTATTACATATACTAATGTAGATATGAATAATCTCGTAAAGGGTTGCAAGGGTGGTTATAAAAGGGTCTAGCGGGATAAACACCAAGGGAATTTCAAAGACTTTTGACAAATTGTAGCTCTAAATGAGTACTCAGACTGGTCATAACTTAGCTTGTTAATTTCTTCCGTCACTGCCCCCCCCCTTTTTTTTTTTTTTTGGTCTTTATTGACTGCGCAAATGGTTGGACTGGGTCAGACGCAATAAACACTGGCGCTCGGGTTACGGCGAAGTATGCTTTTACTATCTGTCGTGAGATTTACATTAGATGTAGATCTGCAGTTTCGCGAAAAGAAGAACGAAAAACATCAGGGGAACACAATCAGAGAGTGTTGAATTGAGTGTTGGAGCCACCTCATCAAGATTTCATCTCAATACTGAATTGTGATTAGCTACGGAATTGAGAATGCAATCGCTTCCCGAGCTTTAGACAGCGCAATTTTGTGATAACGATATTTTCCAACAATGACCTATGCTGCACTTCGATAGCTTATTAAGCATAGCAGCTTTGTACCATCTCACATTTTAAGTTAATGGTGTTAAATATGAATATACCATCTATACTGATAGTTCCTAAATTGCTGTAACATGAATAGTTATTGAGACACCGTTTTAAATGTTCATTAAATACTCCCTGGCAAAGGATTATCTATTTAACAAAGCTAGCTTATTTCCCAATATTCCAGCAAGACAGTAGCCCGCCTGGTAGTGTGATGGTAGCGTGTCTGCCTCACATTCAAAAGGTCGTGATTCGAATCTCGCTTAGGGTGAGTTACCCGGATAAGGTTTTTTTCGGTCTTTTCCCTTATCCTGAGAAGACTAGTGTCGAGTAACTTTAGCCCCATGGACCCCGAAGTCATTTGAGCATCATTTCACGGTCTGATATGACCGACCAGTTTATAGGATAGATTACATATTTTTATATATATAAAAAGACTAAGTAATATTAAATGTTTCATAAGCAATTGCGTTAATTTTTTTACCACATGCCTATATTATTTCTTTATCAAATTCTGAAATTTTGAGACAAATACATAAAGTAGTTTCTGAGATTTTTTAACTACTAAAAAAGCCCCTTGCGCTGCAGCTTTCAACCTTCTGTAACAAAGCATCATATTTACATTCCAAGAATATTCACTTTAAAAATTACCGGATGAGTTTCCAGTTTATTAAATATTACTGCAGGAAAATGTATGATAAATTAATCGTTCATACTTTTTTAATTATTTTTGTGGATTAATTAATTTTGTTAAAAATGCATAATTTTACTTATTTGGAAAATTAATTCAATAATTTTTATTTATTATGATAATAAAGTTCTCTGAAAAAATTGATTGGTTGAAATGTCCACCGCAAGGAGTATTTTGAACGTTTACATGCGTTGGAAAATGTATTTAGAGAAACACTCCTTTTAATAGGTATTCAGAATATAATTTACTACCATTAAAGTTTCCATTTTAAAGGTCAAGAGACATCTGTTTAAATTGCAAGCGGCTGAAAATAAGTTCGGCATATTCATCCTCAAGGACCATAGTATATTAATATGCTAAAATCCAAAAATGAACTCAAGAATTTTGGTCAATTTTCACAGGTTGGTCCACTTAACACAAAAAAGTTTGTGTTCAATTCACATAGCTTTCCCTGCCTGGTCTGCAAACAAACTATTCTTACAAAAGATTCTTCTTTTATATACATGATGCTAATCGAGATAAACATTAGCAGAATTTCTCTTATTACTTAGTTCCTTACATAAGAAGAAGAAAAATAGGAAATGCACTATGCTAAAGCGTTAGTCAAATGTTTGCGATTAACTTTGAAATACGGTTCTCTTTGCATAGCCAGGAGTAAAACATAAGAAAAATAGATGATAACTTCATGTTTGAGAAAAATGTAAGTCTCTTAAAATGAAAACCAATAACAAGGAATATCTCGGAAATGGTTAGCTCCACAACAAAAATTTACAATGTATATGTTGCGTGTTTTACCAAGATCTATATTTTTGTAAGGTAGTGTTTCTCTCTCTATTAGATTTACCAGTCATCTGGAAGGAAGAGAATTTCAAAGAATATTCCCAGAAAATTCAAGATAAACATTTTATGTATCATGTTATCTTATGTCATCTTTAATATGCAGTATTTTAATCAAAATTCTTAGTGCCATTTTTGAGGAAATCAAAATGTTGGAGGCGGCGCCGTGGTTGAGTGTTCAGACCGCTTGCCTCCCACCTAGACGGCTCGGGTTGGATCCCAAGCATGTGGGATTGCTGGTGGATGAAACTTTGGGTGAGTTTTCTCAGAGTCCTACGGTTTCCCTCGCTTCTCATTCCACCAATTGCTATATCATCACATTTCCTACCATCCATTTCGCTTTCATTTCATATCATAGACTTACTCACGCTCATTCCTTGCTATGGCCCGACCACTCGATCCAGGTTCTTCATTCTGTGGTTCCATGCCGTTGGCTCCCCGACGGGTTTCTGACCCGTAGGCACCCTAGGTGGTGTCAGTCCTATATACGGGGAGGGTTAGCCGACTATTACAAATTGTTCAAACAATTTTCGTAAAGCGTAGTTTAGGATGGAGGAATTTTCTTGAAAATCTTCATATCACATCCTTAGAAGAAGTTGAATTTAAATATAATTTTGTGTTTAACTGATTTTCGTTATGAATTATACTGTTCACAGACACACAGACATACAAACTGATATTTCGTATAAATGCTCTTCTTTTATATTCAGGGTACCCTAAAACTGTATTTCCATTAAAATCAATTTTGGATGGAATGCAATACCTTTTCTACCTACTTAGTGCTTTTTAGAGAATGTAAAATGGACAATGCGATAAAAACGTGACAAAAGTGAAGACAATTTCCATAAAAGAAATTAGACTCGTACCTGATTGAAAGATAAAGTTCGCTAAGATCTGATCCAGATGACCCTCATAACAAATATAATAAGCAATTGAAATAACACTGTCAAGTTTGTATTATATCAAATTTTTTCTCTTTGTCAATATTCGAACTGAAATTTTCCGTTGGGATTATTGGTAAAATGTATTATTAAACTTATGTGTAAAGATTGAAAAATAGTTGGCAATACTTCAGCAAATTATTTTTTTTTCTTTTAGTGCATAGTTTTTAATTGTGCATACAAAAGGGTGCTTAAGTATAACGAGTTATTTGTAAATTTAGACGGTAATAATGTAGTTAACACTTCTTGATTGAATGGAGAAACTTATTCTCGATTTTAATCCATTAATTCTTTTTCCGTTTAATGCATTTTTTTTTTAATTTTGCATACAAAAGTGTGCAAAGTATAACGCTATTTGTAAATTTAGCACCGTAAAATGTAGTTTACATTATTAATTGATTGGAGAAACTTATTCTCGATTTCAATCATTAAGATATTGCACACTGATTGCTGAAGGTGTCATCTGGTATTTGCACTGGAAACTTTTACATCGTTGACCTAGCCTACCTTTGTTAATAGAGCGTTATTTGTGTTGTTTAGTTATTTTAAAATTGTCTCTCAGAGAAAAGATGGAATTAACTCGTGAAAATGTTCGTGCCATGATTTATGTGATTTTCAACGTGGATTATCAAGACAAAAGTGCATTGATCAACTTACTTCTACATTTGGCGATGTAGCTTCATTCCTGTGCTACGTGAAACGCTGGTATGAGTTTAATCGAAGCCGCCGTTCGCTCACTGACGAAGTTTGTGAAGGTCGTCCAAAATTGTTCTGTGCAAAAACTGAGAGTGCATGAACTTTATGCCACATCCTGTGAGATAGAGGCAACCTTGCATCAGTTCCACCAGCACAGATAAAATACTGCATAATCATTTAGCCATGAAAAACGTGTGCTCTCGTTGGATCACACATAATTTGACACAATGTCAAAAGGATTATCGTGTCGATTGGTGTACACAAATGCTCAAGAAATACAATGGTGAGGCTTCAAAAGACGTACATAAGTTGTAACAGTGGCGAATCATGGATCTATGCATATGAGCCATAACGTAAACAGCAGTCGTTCGTCCTCGAAGCACTTCGAAACAAATGGTCGTCTGTGTTCAGCTGTTTCCTTTTTTGTTTGTTTTTTCTCAGAAAACTGGCCATGTGGTAGTAGTGCCTTTAGAGGAACTAAACGTTCAATTTTGAATGGTACACAACCATTTATTTGCTGGAAGTATTCGGTGAAATAAACAAAGCAAACCAGTGCCGTCAGATCGTTCTACATCAAGACAATATGAGCGCTCACATATCTCCTTTAACAACCGACTATTTGAACGGTCCAAAAATAGAATTGATGACTCATCCGCCGATTGGCACCCAATGACATAAGAATAAATTGCGTGGACAGCGATTTTTGTCGACAGAAGTATCCATTGAAGAGTTCAAAAACCCTGATTTGTAGATGTCTGGTGCAGATTGGAAGAAATGCGATGCCAAATGTTTCGAACACATGTTCAGGTGTATTGATAATAAAGGAGAATATTTCGAGAAACAATAAAGCAATTTTCAATGACAAATCACTGCTTTTTTTATTAGGCTCAAAATATAAATAGTGACTCTGGTAATATATCTGGTTTAATATACGAAATAGTTATTTTTAGTGGCACGCCGTTTATTTATCCAGTTAATTATGAAATAGCCATAAAATAATATATTTAGGTTAAGTCAAAAACGAGTAACTTAAAAATTCAGTACCACAAAATTATTATTATTATTATTATTATTATTATTATTATTATTATTATTATTATTATTATTATCATCATCATCTTCATTTTTATAGCCCCTTTAACTGCTGTGGCAATATCGGGGGCTTTTAATTTGTGAAACAACTCTCTATTAACCTAGGTTATTTCATTAGGTTAACCATTAATCATTTTATACCATTAAACGTATGCTAGTTCACTCTCACATTCATACTTGCAGATTCCATGGGGGATAGGGAACAATTCCGGTAAAAAAAATGCATTATCTGGGAATTGAACCCGGGACCTCTAGGTTAGAAGTCAGCTCCGTGACTACTCGACCACGGGATATAATCTGTACAAAAGTTGTTGCACTTTAGATTGTATGATTTCCCTCAGCTAGCAGTTCGATTGCTTATCTAGATGAAGCAGAAAGACTGAAAGATCGAAAGGCAAGCATTTTTAGCGCATTCTGAAGGGATGCAAATTTACTGCTTCTTTCCTGGAAGCCGACTTGTTTTCTGTCCGTACGTTTCCAAAATAGCTTTCGTATAACAAAATCGATCGGCGCGCACACACAAACAGCGCTGGAGTGACATTTGTGTCCTGTAGTAGACTGTGTGCCCCACATCTCTGGAGTTGTTGTCTCGGATTCATTAATAATAATCATAAAAACTGCTCAACAACAAAGCATGCTGCAAATAATTTAAAAAGTTACCTACTTTATAAAATATATATTTAATTTAAATAAAAGAAAAATGTGGTGAGTTCCATTCACAAAACTTTCTCTAGCTGTTCTACAACCAAACTATTCATTAAAAAGAGTATTCATTTATGTACATGAGATAAACATTAGCAGAAATGGTCTCATGTCTTGCTTCCTTGTAAGTAGATATAAGAGAAACGAGGGGATATAGATTAAATCGACAGTCAAGTCGTTTAAAATTTAAAAGCTGGTCTGAGCAATGCTTAAGTATTTTAAAATTTATATTCATAAAAACAAGGAATATCTCGAAATGGTCAACTCCACATAAAATCTCTATAATGACAAATTAAGTGTGTGTTTTGTTTAATGAATTTTTGTATACCTCTTACGGTTTGTTAGTTATACCAAAATCATTCAGAATGAGATCTTTAGAGGATATTCCCAGAAAATTCAAGATACACATTTCATTTGTTAAAAAACATACGTACTGTATTTCATTCAAAGTCGTTAAAACCATTTTGAGAACATAAACCTTTTCTAAAAATGTTCCATGTAAGGGCAATCTCATCCTTGAATGATGCTGAATTTAAATACCAAGTTTGATATTTAACGGGCTTTTCGCTTTTGAGCTAAGCTGTTCACATATACATGGATACACACGCACCTTTTTCAAACAATATTTTTTTTTTAGATTAAGGAGAGCTTAAATATATATTCGGTATATGTACCGAAATATCTCGGTATATCTTTGTAATCGAAATTCTCGGTATCGAATTTTTGGGTGGAATGCAGTACCTTATCTACCTGCTACGAGTACGTATACATAGTCATTTTACAGCAAGTAAAAAGAAAATTGTAAGTCTATGAGTAGACTCATTATTTTATGCAGTAAAACGTGACATTTAGTCATATTAAACAAATGCAGAAGTATTAAGCGCAAAATTACACTATTTTAAATTTTAAAGTATTTGTGTATATGGCTCTATATCTTTGACATTATATTAACCAAGATTTACTCATATATTTTTCAAAATTAGCCTTTTGGGTACTAAAGCCATTGAAACAATAACTGCTATCTCTACGTCAGGTCGGATACTTCTGGGACAGGCCTCGTATGAATAATAGATCATAGAGGTAATAAAATTGAACGCACCACATTCAATATATTCAGCAGAATTAGTGGTCATAAGAACAGCGATCAAAATTAACCGGAACGATAAATTCTCCCATAATAGGTATAACAGTTTTCTGATTCAAGAAGCGTTTGCGAAGCGAAGCTAGTGTGGATGGGATGGTTTTGGATATTGAAGTAAAATGTTTTCCTTTGAAAGTTCCACATTAAAATATTAAAATAAAGATTGTTTGGCTACCAGGACACACTAACATCTTTTGTACGTTAAAGGTAATTAGTTAGTGGATATAACTTCAGGTATTCTTGCAAAAAAAAAAAAAAAAAATTCAAAGTCCTTTTAAAGATGTTGCTCAAGAAGTTACAAAACTCATTCGTAGATGATTTGCCTCGACAGTAATATATTAACAAAATATGATTATTTAACAGCCCGACATATTAAAATTAGACTGAATGTAGCAAATACGCCAATATATTAATTTAAAATCACAAAATGGAATACAAGTTCTTGTGAGTTTTCTGAATATAGAGAGTTCTAGACAATGAATGCTGTTTGACAACCATTTACACCAGAATGAAATTCATCAGTTGTTAATGAATATATACAAAGTAGGATCCACATTTTTCCTTTGGCGATCCAGGTTTAGTATTTTTTTTTTTTTTTTTTTTTTCCGCGTTATAGCAATTCTATGGAGCGCGAGTGTGTCCTTTAAATAGTAATGCTATACACGAATTGCTAATAAAAGTTCTCTGAGGTTTGTTTTACTTTGGACACTTTTAAATAAACTAATTATTATTATTATTATTATTATTATTATTATTATTATTATTATTTATTATCATCATCAGTATGCTATGTTTTTATTTTACTTATTTATTTATTTATTTTTTTTTTTGTAATTTCCAAAATTTACCCTTAGGTATAAATTAGGGTGTGCAAATAAAGAAATGTTCGTGTAATTTGTATTGTTACTTCCAGTGGTTTCACTAATTCATGCGGGTGAAGCGAGGTTTAGGTTTAGGGTAGCATGTATGTGTGTAAATTGATTTTCGTGCACTTTCTTATTAGTAAGTTCTACTTGTTTCAGCAAAGCATGCGAGCGGGGTGAACTAGATTAGTTTGTATGTAAATAAACTGATTTTCATGTAATTTTCTTTTAGTAATTTCCACTGTTTTTACTGATGTAGGTATGCGAGCGAAGCGAGAAAGCGCTCTGTATGCTCTAGGCTAGTGTGTGTGTGTGTGTGTGTGTGTGTGTGTGTATGTGTGAAATATTTTCATGTAATTTGCCTTTGGTAATTTCCACTAGTTTTCCCAAGGTATGCCAACGAAAGGACATGCGTCTAGCTTAGATTAAGTCTAGGTTAGTGTAAAAAATCGATTTTCTTGTTAGGTTTTAGTAATTTACAGTGAATTCACCAAAAGATGCTCTCTATTATCTCTAGCTTAGTGTGTGTGTGTGTGTGTGTGTGTGTGTGTGTGTAAATAACCTGATGTTCGTGAACAAAATATGTTTCGCAGCGGTCATGCGCTCTATTACGTCTAGCTTAGTATGTGTAAATAAATTGATTTTCGTGTGATTTGTTTTTGGTAATTTTCAGTTTTCACAATAGTATGGGATCGAAGCAATCATGTGCTTTAATAAGTCTAGATTAGAGTGTGTGTGTGTGTGTGTGTGTGTGTGTGTGTGTGTGTGTGTGTGTGTGTGTGTGTGTGTGTGTGTAGATAAACTCATTTTCGTATAATTTGTTTTTAGTACTTTACAGGCCTTTCACGAAAGCATGCGAACGAAGCATTAATTTGCTCGTTTAGATTTTTGCTCTTCGCGGCCATCCGACAGTATGATTTGAACTTGTGTCCTGTGACATGACGTTACACACAACCAGTTAATATACAGAGCTTCAACGTGACCATGTGACCAACATGTCTGGCAAGTCTAATTACAAGTGAATAACCACTGCGAAGCAGTGAACAAATAACGCAAATGAATAAAAATAATAATAATAATAATAATAATAATAATAATAATAATAATGATGATGATGATGATGACAATAATAATACCTAATGATGACAATAGTATTAATAATGTTATTTAATATTATTATTTAATGACTATAACAGTAATAATATTAATAATAATCACCGCGAAGCAATACATAAAGATAACACGAATAATAGACGTAAAGAACGAAACAAAGGAAATGTTGGTAGCTCCGCTAGATATTCTGCAAGCGATTCTAAGTTTTGAATTTTCGTTCAGTACTGTGTCATTATCTAACACTATTTGGTCTGCAATAATGCGCGGTTATCCATGTTTAATGCTGACAAATGCTCGTAACAATAAATATCCGAAACAGAACAAATTGCACCAGAATAGCGCAGTACAAGGCATGATGATATACATCAGCGGATTTTAGCGAGTTTTATTTCTGCCGTGTAGCCTGACACTTCGCGGTACCGAATGATGCAGTCGAGAATGGCGTTAAATTGCCGTATATAACCGAGGTAACAAAGAAGGAAGATGCGTGGACATTATGACTTCAGGATTACACTAGATATAATAATTACCAGAATCCACGAGGAGGATAACGTTTCACAACAAACTGGAGAGAAGCCCATCTGGGTCGTGTAGGGGTATCGCAGATAGTTATAAATGCTACCAATATTATATAGGGTTGAAATTAAATTTGAATCTGTGACCTCGGGACGTCAGTTGAACCAAAGTAAGTACATAATAGCTAACTGTAATATTTATGTTGATCCAAATAAATCATATTCCTTACTTTATAGTTATGACATTAAATGTAATGAATACATTACCTATTAACATAACTCAAAATGTAAAACAGAAATTTATAGTTGGCTGTTTTGATGCAAATAGGAAACAATTCCTGAGGAGTTGTTAAAACAACATGAGCCGCGTAAAAATGAACTTTTGCTCATTAAACGTAATAAATGTTTAGTTGGTAACCGTTCAGTTTTAAACTTTAATAGGTTATGGGTCCTGCGTGTGTTCAAACAATGACGTGAAATCAAATGCAGAGTATTATTCTACACGAAGCAAGATAAAGTTGCCTTTGAGGTTATGATTTCAGTTCACAAGTGCTTCTTATTGACTGCCGTTGAAACGAAATGTAACCAACCGGAATCCAGGCGAGAATGGTGAGAATGATGTGGAAGTACAGGATCGGTTTGTGGTGCGATCCATTCTGGTGCTTTGAAGGTCGTTGGGGGGCATGCCAATTTAGTTGACAGGGCAATGACTGATCAGCACAACATACATTTTCTTCGAGGCGCGTGCCTATGATGGTGTTAGCGAATGTATAGCCGCGCAGTGGCCGAGTGGTTAGACCACTCGCCTCTTATGAGGCCTGGGTTCGATCCCAAGCGAACTCATGTGAGATTTGTGGTGGACAAAGCGGCGTAGGGGCAGGTTTTCTCCAGGCGGTTCCCCCGCCATCGCATTCCACCGATTCTCGATCTTCATTCCATGCACAAAAAAAAAAAAAAAAAAAAAAAAAAAAAAAGGAAAATGTAGTACAGAAGATTGTGCATTTTCAAAATGTAAAATAAAATCTTTTTTAAACGATGCTGTCAATTGTCAAGTGTCATATCAGTGTGACTGGTGTGTAAAAATTTTGTTCTGCAGGAGTTCTTTTACATGCCAGTAAATCTGCTTTATGAATCTGCAGCTTTAAAACACTCTTAAAATCGCCAGTAGGTTTGAACCCATGATCTTAGCATCAGCTGCTAACCAAATAAACCATCCAGGTCAACTTCAAATGCAAGGATTGCTTGGATGTGCTACACAAACTATATAGAGCATCATCTGAAAGTCGGCAGTATGATATTTGTATGCAGGTTTTCCAATCAAATGGAAAGAAAGTGAAGGCATTGCAAGTTATCCACCTAAGCTAAACATTTATTGGAAAGAGTTAAATAACAGTCTTCAGAAAAAAAACTGAGGCTATACTACTAGATAAGATTTTAGATGGGCTGCCATTTGAATTTCACTCATCCAAGTTAAGTTGCCTACTTTTTAGTGAAGATAAGCAAACAATTGATGGACTTACAACACAATTATGTGTTCATCAAAGGGGCATGAAGAATCATGTGAAGTAAAGGGAACAGGAAGCACTTTGTAGTGAAAACAGGAAAACTGAACAAACATCAGAATTTCAAGAAGAGTGGAAAGTTATACTTTTGTGATTCCAGGGAACATGGGTTAAAACATGAAATGGAACACAGATGGCAGAACACCAAAATTTGCTTTGACTTGGGAAAGGCTGTATCAAACAGAAACACTCCCTGTTCAGCCACAAACGAAACTCCTCTATGTTTATTCAACAAAAGATAGCTCACATAGTTGATACATTGATTTCGTCTTATTTGATTTATTTTGTCCAATGGAGCAAGTACATGTTAAGGGTCATGTCAGATTTATACATATAAATTGACAAAATTAAGAAATAAATATTAGAGATTATAAATAGTTAAAGCAGACCAGATCTGTTATGGCCTGTTATTACTACTTTGGTCTATGTTACTCAATTGCATTTGGAAGTTTTAACATTCTAAATGACATCACAATAGCAAATGAAACAATTCTTCAGGCACTAAGGAAGGGAACTGTTAAATAGTCACATTTGTGAATGGTTAAGAACAGCTTACATTATTACAAGGTATTTGGTATATTCTGTAGATCAGTAAGAACTTGTTTTGGGCCCTCTCTTCCCAGGACAGACTTTCTAAAAGCATTTGAGCCAAGTGTAACTGAGTGCTAGTCAAAAACCAATAAAGCTTGTATCCTTCAAAGCTCATAAATGAAAGGAAAGGAGCTTATAAAGCAGCTACTAGAGTTTAATTCCAGAGGAACTAGTAGAAGTGAATATAGATTCTTAGGAATCCTGAATTCTTCAGCTATATCATGAGCACTATGATCACCAAGATAAGAGATATGCGAAATTTATGCTAAGCCATCAAATGAACATAAAAGTTAGCAATAATGTGAACCATATACATCTGGTAAATTAAGAAACTGAGCTTTGGCTCTACAAGTGAATATACCAAACCTGGTCCAGATGTATGCAGACCATTTGATATGGTGTTCTATATGAGATGTTGCTATTTTATACTCTTTAAAGATAATTTCACAAAGTTCCACTGTTCATTTTTCCTTTTACAGAAATCAGAAGTTTTTAAGACTAAAAAATGTCTTGACTTATGTAAAGACTTTGGGCCGTACAGTCAGGAAAATTTTGAGTGTTCATGGGGGAGAATTTGATAATGGGAGTGTTAGAGCACTGGTGCAAAAGAATGGAACAACTCGGAAACTGACAGCATCATATACCTATTTCATAGCAATTTGGTGGAAGTGAAAGGGAAAATTACTACAACAGTAGTAATTGCAAGAAGCTTGAAGAATTCTAATTCCAAAGCAAAGTTTTCATCTGCAATGTGGATGGAACTTGTTAACAACTCAACAGGGAAGTAATCAGTGAATAATAGAAACCTTATGGGATACTGACGGGAAAGAAGCCCAGAGTCAAGCATATGCAGATCATTAGATCAGTTGCTTACTCCCACATTCTTAAATAAAAGAGGAAGAAAATGAACAGTAAGCTTCAAAAGGTTATCTGGTTGGGTATGATGGAGAGAAATAGAAATTTAATTTGGATGAAAGAAACCAATACTGTCATTTGCTCATGCCTTGTTATATTCAATGAAAGAATTATGCTACAGTTTATAATATAGAATCCTTAAGAAGAGGGTAAGGAAGAAGAACTCATTTGGAAAAAAAGAAATACCAAATGGAAGATCTTCAAGAAGAGGGATCGAGAAGAAATTCATCATTTGAAGAAGAAGAAGATGAATTCTCCAATTTTCAAATGCACCAAAATGACAGCTGAGAGACAGCTAGCTTGAAATTGCCTAAACATTTTGAAGATTACATTACAGTAGCTGAGATTTTCATGGTTCACACTGACATACACAGTCAGGGAAATCAAACTTTCTCAGGAAAAGTCAGGAAAATTATTTACAGTATAAAAGAAGTCAGGGAAATTCATGCAGTTGGCAGAAAAGTCAATGCTAAAAATCAAAATGTTAAACTTAAAACATTTTGAAATTAAACATTTCAACAATCATGAAGTTTTGGACTGTCATTCTCTTGTATTAATTCATTCTAATTGCTTTATTATATAACTTGAAATATTTTAGTGTTAAAATCAACTTTTTATACACAAGTAGCTGTTTAAAGATATTTTTATAACTTTGTTCTTTTTATTTCTTAATTAGATTATTTGTATAATCTATAATAATTTTTTAAAAATAAAATCGGAAGTTAGCTTTGAACATTGTGTGGATGGTGGAAAGAAAATTACACTTAAAATAAAATCTGTATTGTCAATTTAAAAACTGGCAAGAAACAAAAAGTCTCCTCACGATAGCATAATGGTTGCTTATTGAAAATTTCCTAAGTGACTCAGTGAAATGAAAATTCAGGGAAAATGAGGGATAAGGATAAAAAATTTTCTGTGCAAGCCTTTTTTGTCATAGATGTTAAAGAAGCTGTTTAGTCCAGACAAAGTATATGCTGGAAGGATGCAATGGATTCAGAGATGAAATCATTGAAAAAAAATGAGTAATGGACCATAGAAGAGCTGTGCTTCCAAGTGGGTATTCAAATTCTGATAACTCATTTGACAAGTGGAAAGCTAGAACTTATTGTCAAAGGATTCTCAGAGCGAAGTGGAATCAACTATAAGTTATTTAGCCCTGTACCAAAATAGTTACTATTTGGTCAGTTCTCAGTATTGCAGCAAATGAGAAAATGCTTCTCATCCAGTTTGATGTCTGCTTAATATTTTATATGGGATGCTTTAACAGTCCATTTATATGTGGCAACTTAAGGGGTACAGTGATGGTTCCCATAGAGTGTTCAAGCCAAAACAAAGTCTTCATGGACTAAAATAAGCTTCACCCTGCTGGAATGAAATGTTTGGAGCATTCTTGTCAAAATCCGATTTTAAGATTTCGATGCACATCCATGCTTATTTATGAGAAATTCAGAGGCAGAAAAGATAAATGTGTGTTTATGCGTAGCTAGTAGTGTCAAATCATCGAAAGGATTCTGAAACACTGATCAGGCAGCTGCAAACATATTCAAGATCATAGCAGCAAACTTCTTTCTTGGTATTGAGATTCAGCATCTTGATAATGAGAGAATCAAGATAAGCCAGGAAGCAATGCAAAGAAAATACTTCACAGGTTTAGAATGGAGAGGTGCAGACCAATGTCGTCTCCAATGCTAAAACAAGATGTAAATATGAGAAAGGAAGACAAGGAAAGTGATTAGTCTATATTCTATAGACAAGTTGTGTGCTGTAGCAGGTTGAGCTGTGATCATATTCAAATATCAGTGCAAAGCATAGTTTTAGATTGCTGCAGATTCTAGATTGAGGGCTGTCAAGTAACAGGAAGATGAACAAGTGATACAGTGATAATCTACAGTGGTGGCCCCATGTCATGGTACAGCCGAAGACGGTCAACAGTAGCAACTTCCATATCTGAAGCTGAGGTAATTACATCTAGTGAGGGTCCAGAGATTTATTTTTATTTGTTAACAATGCTCTCAATTGCCAGGATCATATCAGCACCACCAGTGTGCCAGAATTTCTTCCTGCAGGAGTTCTTTAACATGCCAGTCAATCTATTGACATGGGCTGTCAGTTTTAAAAACCATCTGGGTCGCACTTGAAACCCTGATCTTGAGTTCAGTAAGTCAGTACCTAACCGAGCTACCCAGACCGACAAGTGTCCAGAGAGGTCATTTGTTTGAAACATCATTTTGGTGATGTAACAAGTTTAACAAAATCTCCAGTAACATTATGCAGTTATCAGTAACTATTTCCTAGCTCAGAAAGCTGAATTTCCAGAGGAACAAAACACATCTAGACACTTTTATATCAGAAAAAGTGCTGTGAAGTGAAATCATTGTTCAACAAATCAGTACAGAGCAACAAAATGCTGATATCATCACTAACCCATTGCTCAAGCCAACACTGTAAGCTTTTATAGTAGGAATGTCTTCATAATTGAATAAATAAAGTAAAGTAAATGTCTTAAAGGATCCTTATATAAACCCATAGACCATCCCTATACTGCACTGTAGCTCCCCTGCTTTTGGCACAAGGTATTCAGGTTTGATAGGATTTTTCCCCACTACTTCCCAGTGTTCCTTCACCTGACTTGTCTTGGGGAAAGTACTGGCAAACTATCACTGTATCATCTGCCTAGTCACTGCAGGTTCAGTCTCTCCTATAATTCTGTCCTGTTTTTAACAGACCTTTGGATTGTTCACCCCTCATGTTAATTGATTTTATACAAAATATCTATAAGGTGGCCAACATGAGTACTTGTAGGCTTGTGATATGTCAGAATGTCTGCTTGTAATGCCAGGATTATGATGACGTTTTCTTAACATGAAGTTAAAAAATGTTGCCAAACTAAATATCTAATGAGAATGCACTTAAGCATAATAGAAATGAATCTTGATTTATAGTAATTTTTATTACTTCATGCTACTGCTACTATTTCACTCAATTACTTCTATTATGCGACATCAAACATAATGTAATGGAAGGAAATGATTGACACTGCAGAGCTCTTAAATTAGGCGGTATTAAGTTGTATTAAATCAACCCTAATAGTTCCATTTTATATGGAAGTATGTACTGTTTTGAATGTGCATGAAAGCATTAACCTTGAATTTTTTTAGCCAATCTATTATTTCAGATTTCTTGCTTTTTACCACCTTATCTGCTAAATACAATATGTTTGATTATATTACAGGTGCACAATTTGTCAAGAGTGAATTTCAATTTGTGCGCAATGAACCTACTCAATTTTAACTAAATAAAATAGTAATTAACTATTTAAATATTTAAGGTTTAAATCTTTCCTCATAAGTGTAACTCAAGCAATGTAAGTGATCACCCACAGCATGAGATAGTAAGTCCTCCCCCCCCCCCCTGTAACCCAGCATATTGTCAAAATGTAATCAGTAAATAAATGTTAGAAATGGAATGCAAATTAGAGACGGTCAAAGCCCGTGCCGCTCTCGCTTGTAAGTCACACCACTTCTTGAGTATGTGGTAATGAGAATCTCGGTATTGAAAACTAGTGCTCACGAGCAGGGCGATTCGAGTATTCTCGTAACTACAAAGTAGGTTCATGTATGAACCTAAAAAAAAAGCTGCAGGGGACATTAAGACTTTAAACTTGCTAAACTTAAGTTTTATTTTATTCTATTTGTTTTTAACCTCAGTAGAAAATGTATCAATTTTTTCTTCAGTTCATTTGAATTACAATCTTTGTTTAGCAATTCGTTTAGAGTGTACATGTGGGGTTAGCCAGGGAAATAATTTTATCACGATTTTTATCTTAGTATAGAAATTGGATGTATGCCAGCAACATCTTGCAATGTTGAAAGATCTTTTCTGTCTATAGAAATATATTAAAAAACAACAGAAAATTTTCAAATAAGGCTAGTTGTGTACAGCAAAACTATGAAATGTGAAGTTTGTTTTAAATGAGTGCTGTATATTAAAAATACGTGCTAAATGTTTAGTTAAAATGTTCGAACACAAGTATACTGTGTAATAAATTACCTTAAATTACAGTGCAAATTAATAGCATACTTCCGTGAAGTAAAATAACTTAATATTTTTATCTATATTATGTTTATCGCCAAATTTCTTAAATAGGTAGGAAAATTGTTTAAAACCCTAACAAGAAAAAGAAGGCTAGAAACATTGTTAGAAAGCTAAGAAAACTGTTTAAAAACCTAAAGAATTTAATAAAAGGCTAAAACTGCATTTATAAAAAGCTAGAAATGTGGGCCTTAATAACAACACAAGGTGACTCATTGTTTAACAATACCTTATATTCCAAATGTTTGAATCGGCGATATTAATAGTTAGTGACATATCTATACTTTGTGTTACTATGTATAAACATGTTCAGATTACCCGTCTTAGAAGTAATACAACTTATACACACTTGTTTCTACGTTCTCTGACCTGCATGTACTATGCAATATAATAATAGAAATAAATAATAAAGTAGAAAAGGTATTGTATTCCACCCAAAAATTCTATGTCAAGATTCCAACAGAAGTATATGTTTTGGGGTCCCCCGAGTCCAAAAAAACCATTTTTAGAAAAAGGTCTGCATGTGTGTGTGCCTGACTGTGTATCTGTGGACAACATAGCTCAAAAACAAAAAGACTGTTAAATATCTAACTTGGTATTCAGGTTTAGTATCTTCCAAGCATGCGACATGCAGATTTTCAAGAAAATCCCTCTCCCCACCACAAGCTATCCTTTGCATAAACATTTTCGTAATTTTTTATTTTCTTAAAAATGGGTCCAGCAATTTGAATAAAATCCCATATATTAAAGCTACTTACATCTCAAATAAAATGTATATCTTGAATTCTCTGGGAATAGCCTCTGAAGTCGTCTTTATTCTTGATGAATTTTACCTAATTTTGCTTAACTTTTAAACCTTAAGAGATAGACAAAAATTTACTACACAAAAAATATAGATCTCATCAAATCAAACGATTTATGTCCTTTTATGTTGCGGAGGTAATCATTTCTGAGATATTCCTTGTTATTGGTTTCAATTGTGAAGTAATTTTCCTTTTCTCAGACAGGAAGTGTCTGTTTTCCTTTTGTTCTACTTCTGCCTAAGTAAAGAAGCAATTTGCAATGACAATCGCATAATGATGGCTTTTAAAACATTTGACTAGTGCATTCCCTTAGTTCCCCAATACTTATATGGAACTTAGTAATAAGAACAATCTGCTAATGTTTATCTCGATTAGCATTGTGTAGAAAGAAAAAGAATCTTTTGTAAGAAGTTTGTTTGTGGAGCAGCTAGAGAAAGCCATGCGAGTGTAACACATCAGATTTTTAATAAAACTGGAGACCACCTACATATATCTGCAGATTTTGTGATATCACATTTTGATTTTAACTCTTTCTCTGGTATAGTTATTTAATAATCATCTTTATCCTGATAGGCTATATAAATCTTAAATAATTTAAACAGATTAAATAATACAACTCGCAGGGCCTGAGCATGTGGGTTTCTGTGCATTACAGCACAGTCTTGCTACTAACGAGAGTACCCTCATTGGCCAAGCTCTCTCGTGCCAGCTATACGTTCAGCTACATTTACTGCCTGCAAGAAAAAAATGGCATGCTATTTATGGACGCTCTTTAACTGCTGTGGTTCTCAGTGTCCCATTCTATACTGGGCGCGAAAGACTGCTTAATTTTGCTCAGAGGCCTCTCTATCAGGCTTGAGATTCTTTTAAGTGCCGTAAATCTACGACACGGGACCAACGGCTTTACTTCCCTTCCGAAGGAAGCTATGTTACATCTGAAAAAATCCATCATCCTCTGCTGGTTTGAACCCGCGACCTTGGGTATACAAAGTTAGCATGGTAACCATTACACCATGGAGGGCGGCTGCCCGCAAGATGCTCGCTAAGCGAGAAACAAGTAAGATTGAAAGCTGACTTGATTGGCTCTAGTGCAAAGCCAGTGAGTCAGTTTAAAGTCCATAAATTAGCTTTCTCGCCAAACACTTAACAAGGATTCCTGTACATCCCTGAAATTTATATGGTGAATTCTGGGTCATTCTGGGTTCTTTCTTCATAATAATTTAATAAGTCATAGCCATTCATAAACCATTTAATGTGTGTGAAACATACATGAATAAAAACAATAATACACACTAAAGAGAACTAACACTCACTGAAATAATAGTTTTAATACACACAAGTTTTGAAATGATGTTAATGTATTTTGTGCATTACTTTTACAGAATGTTGAGAGAGACGTGATCGTAAAACACAGCAGGCGTGGCAACTCACGGCTCCGACCTGGTGAGTATATAAGCCTTATGTATGGTTATCATCTTTGAATGCACAGTAATGCCAAATGGCTGATACATTTATACACAAGCATTTTATACATATCTTTTTGTTTTAATTTTTATTTCATGAAGAGCTCATAGTAATATTGCAGTATCACAGATCATTTTTATTTTCTCTACTTCATAAGACAGTACAAAATGTGGAGAAGGTTTTGCATTCCATCCAAAAATTTGAAACCGAGACACACAGGAAATACATGTTTTAGGGTTCTGTAACTAAAAACAGCATTGTGGATGTGATAACTCAAAAACAAAAAGTCAATTAAATGTCAAGCCTGATCTTTAAGTTCAGCTACCTCCAAGTATGTGACATGAAGATTTTCAAGAAAATTCCTCCACTCCAAACAACCCTTTACATGGAAAATGGCCATGCAATGACCGAGTGATTAGACACTCGCCTCTCACCTAGGCAGCACAGGTTCGATCCCAAGCGACTACATGTGGGATTTGTGGTGGACAAAGTGGCATAGGTGTGGGTTTTCTCTGGGTTCTCTGGTTTCCCCTGCCATTGCATTCTACCAGTGCTCCATATTTATTCTATATATCAGTGTCATCCATCTCCTGTGGTGCCATTTGTATTAAAAGCAAACATTAAACACTATAAAAATTTTAAAAAAACATAAAACATTTTTAAAAATTTTGATTTTCTCAAAAATGGCTTTTACAATTTTGATTAAAATACCAAATAGAAAAATCATTTAAATGACAAATAAAATGTATGTGTCTAATTTTTTGGGAATAGCTTTCGAAGGCTTTTTCATTCTGAATAATTTGTGTGTAATTGTAGTAGACATTCCTGTTTTTTTTTGTTTTATTCCTGCCCGTGCCATCGTTTAACTTAGTATTCCCTGATTTCCTTTCTACTTATAAGGAACTAAATAATAAAGTGATTTCTACTCATGTTTATCTCAATTGGCTTGTAGTAGATGGAAGAATAAGTTTAGATAAGTGTGAATGAAACACATCAAATTTATTTTAATAAATAGCTTTAAAGTTCTATATAATTGACCTTTGTAAACTCCTTGTTATGTCATTCTTCATTTTTCAATGAAGTACTGCTTATAAATTAACATCTAAATCGTTTTGAAAATCTGCATTTCTAGTTATGTGCAGAATAGTTGTTCTTGTCATAAAATACCTGGTCTCCCTGGTTTTCAAGGCTATAAAACCTAAGCAGTAGTAACAGACTTGCAAATGCTGTTGGTTATGTTGCTTATAAACAACAAAAATGTACATGTTTTCTTTAATGCATGTGATGCAGCATTTAGTGGATGCAAATGTTTCACTATTTATCATTTTATGAACTAAACAGGTCTCAAGCTTTGTAGGTGTTACCATAAATGACTAAAATTTGGAAAATCCATATCCTAAATAAATTGGTACTGCACTGAGTTGCAGCCATTATGATAATGTTCTATTCGAGTTGCATAAGCTTTATAACTAGGACTGACTTTGAGGTATTTGACTTGTCTTTACTTGTTCCCATGAACGTAGTAGAGTAGTCAAAGGTACTAAAAATGCTGAACATAAAATGTTTTAGCATTAAATTATTTAAGCCTCATTAGTTCCCACTAATGTATTAAGTATTTGCTTTAAAATATACTTCACCAAAGTTTACTTTATTGTTTTATAAAAGACAAAACTAACTTCAATAGTGGGGATTATACTGCAAGCTAGTCTCATACAGAAATAATTTTTAATCTCTATTTTACAAATAGGAAGCAACAGTTTACTGGGCAAAATTGGTTTTTAAAAATATGTTATAACATTGTATGTTATAGAATATTTTTGAGTTTGGTTTGTAACACTAAGTATCATGTATAATTTTTCCAGACCGGTTTCGATGCCATGCAAGCATCATTGTCGATGGATTCCAACTGAATTTCCACAGGGCGTTATATGTTGAGGTGTGACGGTCCCTGGTGGCTGGGTGACGAACTTCCACAATATATTTTGTGGCGACAATTCAAAGTTGAATACATGGTATTGATTTTTAATGATGTGGATTTTCTGCCAGATATCGAGTTCTGCTGCTGCATATCTGGCAGGTTTTACAAGGTGTATGTTAGGTACTATTTCATGGTTAGTAGGCTAAAAGTGGCGTGCAACGACTGATTTGTCGGTTTGCTTGTATTTTACTGCTCTCATGTGTTCTTTAAGTCTCGTTTCAAGGTGTCTTTTTGTTTTACCAATGTAAAATTTGTTGCAATTTGTGCAATTTATTCTGTAGATTCCTGATTTTTTATGTCCTGGGATTTGGTCTTTTTGATTGTTGCAGAGCATTTTTTGTAGGCTGAACTTACTCTGGGGGGCAAGTGTGATTTTATGTTTTTTGAATATTTTTTTGGAACTTGTGGCATAGTTTTGGATGATAAGTAAACTTTTTGAAGCAAGGTTGCTGGGCTCAATTTTGTGGTTTCTGTTATTAATTTCTGTTTGAATTTTTTTTATTTTTTTATCTATTAATTTTCGATCGAAGCCATTGTTTCTAGCAGTAGATATTATGTTTGTATTCTGTGTTGTATTCTTCATCTTTTAATGAAGACATGTCTATGAGTGAGGCTATTGAATACTGCATGTTTGTGAGCTATAGGATTGTGGCCATAATTCTTTACACACTCCAACAACTATATAAAGAATGGATGTAATATAATACCTTGTCTATACACTATGCACATAATATGTATAGAGAAAGTAAAAATTAGTAAATGTTAACAAAAGAATGCATTCCCCTTAATCAATCATTGGCTGAGTAACCACATTAAAATGAACATCACATATAGCAGTGAGAGGTTTATTTGTACAACGTTATCATAATGTTCCATAAATTATGTTTCAGGAGGATCAACTGGTGCGAGTGCTAGAAAAGAACACTGAGCTCACCATCCAGAACACAGACCTGCAGAAACAGGTGCAACAGTTACAAAATGTGAGTAATGTATATATTACTTATAAGTTTCAAAGATTTTGATAGAGTAGAATTCTAAGAGACTTGCCAGACATCCCAAAATTTGAGATATCCCATACTCAAGAAGGAAGAATCTTGTTGTGTATTACCATCACACAGTGCAGCAAAAATTGCATATTTTCCTTCTCTGCCTAAAGATGGTATTTTAAAATGTGCACATATTTATTCAGTAACTATTGCTTACGTACTCATGCTATATAGTAGCTGCTTGTGTGCACAGTCACATCATGGGAAAACGTGAAAAGGGAAGACATTTGCTGGGCTTGTGGTGGTTGAATTCTTTTGCTATTTTCTGCTTATTATAAGAACATGGATAGTTCCTATCCAAAATAAAGGCAACTATGTGTTTAACAAAATGAGAGAGTGAAAAAAGTATAGGCGGTTATCACTGATAAAAAATCAGTTTCAAAGTGGGGTGTAACAGTTGCAAGCCTGTTTTGTTGGACCATTAGAAATCTACTTTGAAACAAGCCTCTACAGCCTGTCACAAAAGTACACTTTAATCTTCTTTTAAACTGAAAATAACACTTTTGGTCTTCCAAAAAGATATAAACCAGGAAAATCAGTGAGACCCATTATAAATAACATTAGTGCACCCATATATAACTTAGCAAAATGGTTAACACACAGATTTTTATCTTTCCCCAAATTTGAAATTTCAGACATAAACAGTTTTTTGGATCTTATTAAAAAAAATCAAAGATGTGGAAATAGAAGAAACAGATACTCTGGTTTCCTTCAGTGTTACAGCTCTTTTTCTAAGCATATCAACAGAAAACAAAATCTCAAATCAGAAATTGGTCATAGCCATTAAGAAAAACAGAAGAAACTCAAGAATGCATAACTTTAACAAATCTTTGCATAGCTCAAAATTTGTTCTCTTTCAGTGGAAATATTATAAAAAGAAACCTGGGTTTAGCAATGGGCAGCCCACTACCATCACTGTTAGCAAACCTCTCCATGAAAACATTGGAAATCAGAGTCAAAAAGGCATTTCCCTAGATATTTAAAATATGGTACCATTTTGTAGATGATATCTTTGCAAGGGTCCCAGAAAAACATCTGAAGTTGCATTAAAATTACTAAACCTATCAGTCTCATAATTTTTTTTTGTTCCTTGCCACCTGCCTTAGGTTGCTTTAAGACTAGCTGTCATGAATCAGGTTATTATAAGCTGCTTGTATACCTGCAGCAATGAACAAAGTATTGTTATAAATGGTACATCCATATTGTGGCTCTGTTGCACCAAAACAAATTCACAGTATGATGAGATACTACATGGCTCTCCCCACCAGCCCTAATATATGTGTATAAAGATTTTTAAGATCAAAACAGAATAGTTGGGAAAATTGATTTTATACTTTACAAAATTCAGCATTAGAGAAATCATCTGTTGATTAGATAATCACTTAAAGATTGGGTTATAAACCATGGCCTACTAAGACAATTTAGCCCTCAGAGTTACTGTAGCTGCATTAGTATTCTTTTCTTGACATATTCTGTGAGAAAATGATGCACTTCAGAACAATTAAAAAATTTGTAGCAAACCATAGTTCAAACAAAATACAGAGATTGACAAAAAACATATCTGCAGTGCTATTTCACATTTCATAGGTATGATCATTTTTATAAGAATTTAATTTAATCTTCATAAGAGTACTTTTCATTTACATTGTCTAACTCTAGTCCTAGTAAAATGAATATGAAGTCTTACACAGCCTGTCACTTATTGTCCTTGGTCTTCCAGTGAGAACCTCTTCTTATTTTCCCAGAAAACTTATTCCACTAATAAGCCTTTTAGGTATGACCCTGTTCTGCATTTCTGACTGTAGAAATATATTATTTTTGAGATATCATCAAGCACAATTTCTATTTTACTTATCTTAAAAGCAGCTATAGCTACAATCTTAAGTGATTAACAGCCAGCCCATGTTCAGCTAATGACCACAGAATTTCTCAAATATGTATACCTAACTTACACTGTTTTTCTGAAGCTCGCTTCATTTGAGTAAACAAGTCTGTGAATTTCAGAGGTGCACACATGTGTGTGTCATTTATCAGTTGAAGCTGTAGGAAAATTGGTTCAGCTGGCTTACAATTGCTTTCTCTAATGTAACATATTAGATCTCTCATTTGGGAAAAAGCATGAAAATTTATTTAATTATTATTGCATAAAGATGAGATTATAATGACATATATTATTAATAAATCTAAACATCATCTGTTTCCATGATTTTCAGCTATGTTAATGTGCTAAACTTCAGATAAAAGATCTTGATTCCATTCTCACACCTATTGAAATTGTTAAAGCAACACTTTGGTTGCTTACCCTGATTACACACCACTGAAGGAATAAAACATTCCAATATCTGGAATACTAACAAAAGCATAATAAATGAAATAACAAAATAGGTTTAGTTAACAAGTGTTATTTTGTATTAAAATTTCTGAATTTCTTTCCATCTGGTTTAACTACATGTTATTTTAAGGTTCACCACAACTGGTGATGGTAACCAGAATTAGAATGCGAATGTTGAAACACAAGTATCTTAATGGAAGCATTCACAATTGATGGGAAGCCTTACCAGGCCCTGGGAACGGGAAGCAAGTGTTGCCGAGTTTTAAGTTTCACATTCTCGTTACTGAGCATGGCATATATGTGCAAGTCTTTGCTGCAGAAATTGTTCTAAGTGGCTGTGACATAAAACAACTGCTAGAGCTTACTTTAGTCACAATTCTTTCAAATTATAATGTTGGCTAACCCACATTATGTTGGTTGAATTGTAGGAGATAGATTAAAAACTATCATTGTGATCCATTCACATTGCTTTCTCTAGCTGTCCAATATACAAACTATTCTTACAAAAGATTATCTACATCAGTTGGTCACTATGTGAAACCATTGAGATTTGTTAAGCTTTGCCTGGCCAGCACTAAAGGAGATGAGACAAAAGGTGGCTTCCTATTTGAGAAAGTTAGGTAGTTTAAAATTGAAACCAATAACTAGGAATATCTTGAAAATGGTCAAGCCTATAAGAAAAACATACATGACATAAATTGTGTGTTTTAATGAGATCTACATTTTTTATGCAGTAAGTTTTCATCTTTCTCTTACAGTTTAACAATATACAAAATTCTGCAAAATTCATCCAGAATAAAGAGGTCTTTAGAAGCTATTCAAAATTTATTTTATTTGTGATGTAAATATCTTTAACATACAGTAATCAAAATCCTTAGAGCCATTTTTGAGAAAAACAAAATTTTCAAAAAAAAAAGGGTAGTTTTTGGTGAAGGAATTTTCCTGAAAATCTTCATGTCACATCCTTGGAAAATACTAAACATAAATACCATGCACATACTCACACTCTTGCACTCTCTCACTCTCACACAGAAATCTTTTTCTAAAAATGACTCGGGAGACCTCAAAGCATATATTTTTGATAAAATCTTCAACTTTTGGGTGAGATACAACACCTTCTTTAGTTACTATGTACACCCAAAACAAATGAGTCATGTCTGAAATGCTAACTTCTTCAAAGTTCTACACCACACAGCAATCATCATATAGTTGTGTAGTGGATGCACAAATTGTCACAAGTTCCAAATTTTAATATTGCTAACCCATATGATCAATAATCATAATCAAATACGTAACTTAAGCTTCTTAACAATAAACTATTAATATTAACTAAAAACAAAATATGATATAGTTTGTATTGTACAGCATTATTAAACCTGCCAGCTTCCTTATGTGTTCACTTTAGCAAAATGTAGGTTACCCCCCTGATGAGGGTTGCAGATTCGCTTCTTGCACATAACAAACATTTTTCTTCCTTCTCTTAATGATGTTGAATCTACATATATCAGCTATTTATTTTAGACATACTTATTTCATGCACAACATTCACTATAATTAATAATATGATAGTGATTCTGATGTTTTTTAAGGGTTTACCAAACAGCAATATGTTATACACAAAAGCATATGCTGTGCAGAATGGTACACAAATGCGTCAAGCACTAAAAGTTCTCTTTCAATGGAGGAAAGAGGGGGAGGAAAAAAAAAAAAAGCAATCTGTATGGTGTGAAAAAATACTAAAAGTATTGTTAAGAAAACCAATGTTTTGCAACATTTTTAGGAATCCAATTTTGGGCAAATTTAATCTTTTGGGAGGTAGAAACTAAGGGAAAGGTGATTGTCCAAATGGGTCCCGATACAATGCAAAATACTTGTCTTTACAATATTCCATCTTAGTTGCGTATCTGTATTGTGTTAAGCCTGGATATTAAGGGACAGTCTAAGTGTTCTGTGGCAGCTTGACAATACACTAAATGGTGTGTAGCACATAGTAATACTCAGTAATATTTTGATTCCTGTGAGGATAACATATCTTGAAGGAATTGTTGAATTTGTACAGAATAGTCATCCTGTTCACACATCTCGAAAGATTTCAAATTGGTTTTTAGAGAGGGAGAATATCAGAGTGGTAGAATGTGTGAATGTATGGCTTGAGACAAAAAGGGAACTGTTTTCCAAGCTATGGCACAAATTTAAAAAGTCTGGGATCTTGTAACATGTCCAAATTACTGCAGACATTTAATTTTGTCTATGCCCTGAAGATTGAGGGCAGTTTTATAGGCTGAGGTTCATACACCAACATTAATTATGTTTATGTTTTGTCTTTTAGTTTTAGAAGATAATAGTTTCTTTACACTATTTTTTTTGGTTATTTAACATGAGTGTTAATAGAATTATGTGTGCATAGATAGGCCCTTAACTTCAATTGCCAAAGTTATATTAATGCAAAATTTTGTTCTACCTATCCACTCATAAAATTAACAAACAAAATAAAACTGACAAGCAGTGCAAGATTTGAATCTAGGAACTTATGAGTGGAAGCAATACCTTCTTAACCTCTCGGCCACTGGAATGCTGATTTGTGACCCGTTTTCAGTACTCATAAGTTAAGCATTACGCTGCCTGTCACAGACTATTGTATAGTTTTTTTTATGTGCATTGTGAATACAGATTTAACCATGATACTCAAAGCTCTGCGATCGAACATATGGAATCTGGATATCACTCATTTTTTGTAGTCATGGTGTACATTGTACTTAAGAGCTAGAGAAAGTAAAAATAAGTGAAGTTGCAATGCGCAAAATTGACCAGGAAAAGCAGAAGAAAAAATTAATTTTATGTTCTCATTTTTGGTTACTGTAAACTAGAATCTTCTGTTCTGTGTAGCTTTCTGATCTTGGTTTTGTTCTGGTTACCAATCTCAGATTATTGTTGACCAGCCTTTAATGTTTCAATTTTAAAACAGAGAATAGAATATACTGAATCTAATATTATCATTTTATTAAAGGGACTCTTGTTCAAGATTTTCTGTATCAATTTTCATTACCATATTTATTTCTACTTACTTGACACATTAATAACTCCAATGGCATTTGACCTCTTACAGGTGAGTGGAGAAGGACGCAGTGGGCTGGCTAGCACAAGTCAGTCTGGCACCAGCTCCAGTAGGACGGGTGACACACTGGAGTCTATCCTTAAGGTATTTCTTGAATGCTGAATTAGTAATTAAGCAACTTGGCATGAAAGATAATTCAGGTTATTTATAATTGAAAAATTGAACAACTGAAGGATATATCCAGAAGTTTAAGAGGCTGGCCTCATAGCTCAGTTGGTAGAGCACCTACCAGCTCTATGAAGGATCCTGGGTTTGATTACTGGCTGGTTGAATGGATTTTTCTCTAACCCAGATTACCCCCAAGTCTGGAAATATGAATGACTGTTTGAGATCTAATGCTTAAAATTAAAGATGAATAGAAACCTAATGACATCAGCACATGAGTTAACATCATTGCCAATAGGCAATACATTTTACATATTTTTTAAAATACAAAAAATGAATTCACATAACCTGAAACTGAAAAAAAAAATTCACCAAAAACACACACACACACACGCATAAGCATGATACCACTATTAATGAAAACAGCATATATCAATAAATGTAAGTAGATTACTGTACAATTTAACACCTGTGTTATTGCATAGCTGAATGGTTGATTCACTTTGTATTTGTCACCTGGTAACACCTCCATAAATCCATTTTGATAAGTACACCGATTATTTGCATGCATACAAGGTCCGTTATCAGATACATTTTAATCGCTGAAGCTAGAATATATATCTTCCTCTCTTACATTAATGTTAGAAACTTTTTCATCAAGGTCTGAAAATTTAAAATCACTTACTTTCTTTTAATACATTACAAACTCCAGCTCTTATTTTCTCTTCAGTTCATAACCTTCAGCTAGGCAATGCAATGTTTCATCCAGCATAAACAAACACCAACTGGAGAAATTAAATTTGGAGCTAATATAGCGCTTTAAAATGAAGATAAGGTCCTGAAATGCTCAAGAAAACCTTTCTCTATGAATATGACATAAAAAGTATACAGATTTTCCCATTGAAAAGAGTTAAAACGTATGAAAACGACATCATGATGAGATTGTGATTGGCATTAAAAGGGTTAAGGTGTTTTCCTGACTGCATCCATCAGCACCAAGTAAAAGAAAGAAACCTAGAGGTGGTGGTGCTGCATACCAGCAAACTAACAGCAGAAGACAGGTTTATGTGTGAAAGAAATAATAGAAAAGACAATAGTAATGAAAATCAATGAAGAAGTAAACTGGCTGTGTAAAGCTAAACAATGTAGTTTTATGGATAACTTCTGGGAAAAGAAGATGAATTTGCAAGAGATAGTGTACATTTGAACTTCAACGGGTCCTTTCTTTTTGGAAAGCTATTGTTTAATGAATTAAAATTAATTAATAGATTGTGTGATGAATATTAATGTGATATCTAAAAAAATCTGATGTGTTCTATTCACATGACTTTCTCTATTTATTCTGCAGTCAAACTATTCTTTCAAAAGATTATTCTTTATCGACATCATGCTAATTGAGTTAAACATGAGCAGAAATTGTCTTATTATTTATTTCTTTGATAATAGAAAGGAAATAAAGGAATACACTAGGCTAAAGTGATAGTCAATTCTTTTAAAAGCTGATTCTATGTAAAACAATTGAACAAACCAAAAATGAGATGAAACAAATGTTGACTTCCCATTTGAGAAAAGCTTATATATTTTAGAGTTGAAACCAATAACAAGGAATATCTTGGAAATTTTTTTAGCTCTCCATAAGTCATCTAGAATGAAAAGGACTTCAGAGGCTATTCCTAGGAAATACAAGATATACGTTTTATTTATCATGTAAATGTCTTTTTTACCCGTACATTATTTTAATCAAAATTGTACAAGCCATTCTTGAGACAATTTTTGAAAAATGTTTCCAGTTAAGGAATTGATTTTCTTGAAAATTACTGTCACATTCTTAGATACTAAACTTGAGTACCAAGCTTGGTATTTAACAGACTTTTGTTTTTGAGCTATGCTATTTTCTCTCTCTCTCTCTCTCTCTCTCTCTCTCTCTCTCTCTCTCTCTCTCTCTCTCATGCACACACACTTATACATTCGCATACCTGCACATGACAGATCTTTTTCTAAAAATGCTTTTTTGGATTCAGATGGCCTCAGAACATATATTTCTGTAGAAGTCCAGACATCAAATTTTTGGGTAGAATAGGTACAATACTTTCTCCACCTATTACACACATAAGTACATGTAGAGAAAATAAAAAAGTTGCCATATTTAGAAATGAGTGCTGTGAATCATTGGTAAAAAGTGCTGAAGGTTAAGAACCACAGCAATTCACACTATTGTAACAAAACTAAAATTCATTCAGAGGTGAGTACAGAAAGCTACTATACAATACACAGCTGAATACACTGTTATACAAAGTAATTTTTCATCCTGATGGGAAATGAGCTAAAGAAGTAAACAAGTAGATGAATACAACTCGATATGGGAGTGAAATCAAATCAGCTTAGGATTACAGGACCAAGGAATATAGTTTAAATATAAAGATAAGTGGTTACTTAGAAGTGCCAAATGAGTATTTTCTTTTGTGCTGGAATTCTACAAAAATAAGAGTACTACAGATGTACCACAGTGGTTCTAGCTAAGTTTTATAAAGAAGCACTATTTACACAAAGTATGAGAAATTTTAAAGTACACTTGCCTTTATCCTGAGAAAAGAAGTGCCATCCTACAGCAAATGAAGAGATGGTTAACCGCATGACAGAGGCATTAAAAAGAGTCAAATTATTAGTTTGCCGAGCATCCTGTGAGCTGCAAGCTGCTACAGTTTGGAAGACACAAAAGAGACTGCACTTGCAGCCATATCAATTTCAGCTTTTGCAACAGCTGAAATGAAATGACAAACAACAGTGTTACGAGTTTTGTGTCCGAGTGCAACAGGTCAATTTCATGAATTTATTGAATATGAGCACAATTCACCCAAACTAATTGTTTTCTGTGCAATGGATATTTTACAGACCATTCTTCTTCATTGAAAATTCTGTAACTGGACAAATGGGCCTAAATATGAATTAGCACTGTTGTTCCCTCAAATGCAAGAAAATTCTGTCAGTATTCTGTTCCTTCAGAATGATGCTTCACCCTGTTGCCATAATACTGCTCTTAATTTTCTGATCAATGATCTACCTCAATGTTGGTTCATACGAGCGGGAAATAACTGTTTCATTAATTGGCCTTCCAGGTCCTCAGATCTAACTCCGTTTGACTTCTTTCTATGGGGTTATATTAAAAAATTGTGTGTATGTGCCATCTTTACCACAAAATCCATAAACTCAAGCAGAGGATCAACTATCTATGGATATGATTAAAAAAGTTTGCCAAGAGTTTGATTATTGTGTAGACATGTACTGAGTTAAACATTGTTCTCATATTGGAGTCATTGTGAAATCAAATATTGAAAACAAAAAGTTTGAGTTCCTCTTTAATAAGACATATTAAAACTGTATCATTTGTAGTTTGTGTGTAATAAATTAAAAAAATGGTTATCAGACTTTAGAGACACTCATATAGATTTATTTTTCTGAATAATCATTAAATGAAACCTGTATTTACGTTTGATTCAAATTCTGGGAAATTCATGCACTTCCACAAGGCCAAACTATTTATGTGGTGTGTTGCTCAATTTTTCCAGCATTATGCATTTCAGTAAATAAACACTCTATTTTAAGTATTACATTCAAAGCCAAAGTAAACAAAATTGATAAACTAAATAGATACATTCATTTGAATGGTTCAATTCTTTAATTAAAATTATCTTTTCTAATTTTTTTATAAGTATTAGTTTTTATGCATTCAGGTTTATGTCCAGCTATGACATTAATAAGATGTAAATCCAGATTTTACAGTTTTAAAATATGTTTTATTACAGCAAATGCGAGATGCAGCTGACCTGCGAAAAGAATTGGAACAGCAACATGCAGAAGCTGTTAGTCAACTGCGGGATAAACAAAGTGAGCTCCAGCGTCTCACAAAACTCAGCACAACCAGTACGGAGAAAAAGACGAAAAGCTATGAAACTATCGAAGCTCTTCAGGTTTGTGTTATGATTTGTACTTTTCTCCTCACACATAAGATTATATATGTATATAAAATTTCCTACTACTGTATGAATAAAATAAAAATAAAACAAAAAAGTAATTAAATGAATTACTCTTGCAGTCGAAAATCAGAGAGCTTGAGAAAAAGGCAGAGCTGCAAAATGTGCGGCACGAAGAACTACTTCTGGAAATGGCCGCCATCAAACGATCAGCCCAGGGTAGTTCATCTTCTGCCACTAAGGGTCCATCAACTTCAAGCAGTGTTGGTTGGAAACGTAGTGCATCCACCAACCAGGAAGTTCAAACGTCACCAGAATCTGGCACATCGACACCAGGTAAATATTTACATTGAATATTGCTAATTCATATTTTAACTCAAATAATTTGTATAAAATATTATTTTTATTTGTTACATAGACAAAGGAAAAACTCTTTAGCTCAATTAATACTGATCTACATTGTAGATAATTTGCTTCTTTGTAAGGAAGTTACATATGCCAATATGTATTAAGCATGATGACCTCTTATTCAAATTACAAATGGAATTTCTGTCTTCAGTGATACATATTGTTTTCAGGCTCTTGCTCTTTCATTTGGATACTAAGGTGCCCTGTTTTGAAAGACAAGACTTTTAATAACTCTGAGAAAGAAATTGCTGGAAATTTTAATGCCACATTTTTGAATTACATTTCCAGGGTTTAGTCTATATGAAGTCTTAGTTCTCAAGGTTGCAGGTTCAAATCCAGCAGAGAGCAATGGATTTTTTCGGATTAAAAATCCTTACATGGCTTCTTTAGGAAGGAAAGTGAAACCAGTGATTCCATGTTATAGATGTATGGCCAGATAGGAGCCTCTGAGCAAACATTTCTGGTCTTTATCATGTCAGTATAGAATGGAATACTAAGAACTATAGTAGTTAAAAGAGTGTCCAAAAGTAATATCCAATTTCATTTTATATGAGGCCAGAAATAAAGAATTGTTACTAAAATATTAGCTTCAAAATTTTACTATATTGGTAATATTATTAAAAAATTTGTTTTATTGTTAGAACCAGCTGAAACATTCAATGTTACAGCAAGAATTAACAGTTCCTCTGCTCTCCATGTGGTTGCTCTAACCATTGAGCTACTTTGACAACATGCTAGTATGATTTTAAATCTACTAAGGGCCAGTTGTGCGAACTCGGAATAAAGCTCTGTTAGACGTTATTCCATGGTTATGTGCTAAATTGTGTTGTGCGACAACAGAATAGAGACTATCAAGGGAATAGACATGGAATAAATTATTCCATGATTCCTTGCAGGGATAAGCCAATATTCTGAGAATAGAGTATAAAAAGGAAACTGGCTGCTTGGGTACGTGACACAATTTTGACCCATATTTGACCAATATTAATGATTAATTACTTTATAATATGTTTTTAAGGACATATTATACCTGAATACAATATATTGTAGAGATAGTCCAATAAATGCACACGGCTATAATGAGATTAAAGTTGAGAAAAGATATCGCACAGGAACTTGGTGGTTATAAGATAAATATGACAAAAAGATAGTTAAAATAAAGTTTCATTTATAAAACAGTAAAATCTACCTACAATATTATCATCAAAATACCTCTATTTTTATGGAAACAATTAAATATAATTCAATATAAATATAAAATAGTGTAGTTCAGCAATTCACCAGTACAATGCATAGTGTTGTAAAGAGTGAGGTTACGTTTTATTGATGGAATACAAAAGATAGGTTACTTCTAGGGCAATATGCTTCAAAATGTAAGATAGCCACAAGTGTTAATGTTAGCGACATTCTGTACTATATTCAGATTTTGGAGGTTATGTGCAAGTTTAAAAACGATAATACTACAAGCTTTGTGATGTAGGGAGGATATGCCCAGATTAAAATATGCCTTCAGAGCTCATAAATCTAAATATATTATTTTACAAAAAATTCATAATTTTTCTTATTATATGCTGTAGGTTTAATACATTAGAGACAATTTTGATTGAATAGAGAATACCTTCCGTAAAATATAATGCTCTCAGTTTTATTGGTTTGGTTGACAATTTCTAGCTGCTGTATTAAATATTGCCATCAGCACAGTGCGAACTGTAATGGGAACGGTTTAATGTACTATTCGACATAAGTACTAATATTTCTGTTGGTTAATAATACCTGTATAGCAAATTGTTTTTGTACTTATCTTGGTGCAACGATTCAATTATGCATATCTTTTTAAGTTGATAGTGGCATTGGCAACACTAAAATATAATTTTCAAAATTCGCTTACTAAGTATTTTAATGAATAAAATGCAGAAACCAGGCTAGTATGTTAGCTGTTTTAAGTATAGAAACGGAAAGATGTCATATATCAGCACAAGATGCAACTTTACACATTCGGTAAGGTTTCATTCCCATACTCCTGACCTATCACAAGAAGTCACAGTATACATATGTGTTTATGTTTTGTAAAGTGTATAGCAATTATACATCCGAACATGCTTGTGAATATTCATAATTATTTCATAGTACCGTAAGTTGTTAAAATAAGAAATAATACATAGTTTAGGAACAGCTGATTGTGAAAACAATGCAAATTTTCAGCAAAATAAAGCAGTAATTACGTATCAAGTTGGCCATGAATGACTCGCACTATAGCCAACATTAGTTTTAAATCTACAAACAGTCGAATAGATATCTAAGGAATAAAATTGCATCGTACAACCCGGCACCACATTTATACTGTGAATAGTGTATTCGAAGAATAACTATTCCAGGATTTATTCCGAGTTCGTACAACCAGCCCTAACTGATTCAGAAATTTACCCAGTTAACCAATTGGTATGTTCATTACAGAGATAATATCTAAATGGCAACTTTAGAATACTCATTATGTCTAGTATGCTAATGGTATATTTTTCTTTCAAGGAAGCAAAATAACCCTGCTGGGATATATAGGGTCGATATAAAATCTGGTCTCTTGCATGGTGTTATGCACCAGAGGCAATGCTGACTGGCTTTCCCACTCCCCACAACCTGCACTCACAACAAGCTTTCTGTCATTCAGTAACCCGTATTCATTAGGGTTAACAGTCAACTTTCATTTGTGAAGATAGGAAGGCAATTGTCTTTAGAATAATGTACACTTTTATGTAAATGATGCAAGTGTTATTGTAAATATGAATCTCTTGTTGCATCATGAAGAATTCATTCTTAAGTTTCCTTCACAATCACCTCCTTCCAGAGCTTCATTCATGATCTTTTGAATAAATTTGAGACTACTGGTTCAGTGCACAAAAGAAACACAAGTGAAGTCATACAGTAGTAGCTAAAGAAGAATTAGATAAAAGTTGAAAAATGTTGAATGAGTAACACAAAAATTACTCGCATGTTGAAGAAACTTAAGGAAAACATATGAACTGAAATATGAAATAAATTGTGTCATATTTATTTGGTACAATGCTTGTTTAGAAGGGAAAGATGTAATTTCCACAATTCACCACTGCTGAAACTTAATTGTTATTTTTATATACAGGTTTATGGCAATATAGATGTAAGAAATGAGGACATAGTACTGGCATAGCCAGCTATAGCATATTTTACTATCCAGATGCAATTCTGTGCCAGCATTCAGGCTTTAGAGCAATGGTTCCTAACCAGTGTGCCCCGGCACTCTAGGGTGCCGTGTGATTGGCTAAGGGGTGCCACGAGATATTGAGATAAACAAAGAAAAAAATACCTTCTACTGAAGCCTTAAGTCTTGTAAGGTCTTGAAATAAAATAAGTCAAATCAATTACTCTCATGCACGGCAGATGGTGATAGTGGTCGATTCATTTCAATAATTCAGTTATACTAGTATCCCACAGATGGCATTACAGCTATACCCTGCCAAACATTCCCGAGACTACTCACTTCCTCACGAACATTCCCGAGACTTCGACAGATGAATATATAAAAGTGTACGCCGCTTGGCGCTTTCAGTTGTCTTCCTCGCATTGATTCACAGTGTTTAGCTATGGATAAGTTCATTGTTAAATGTAAACGCCAGGACAGTGAAAGTGAACAGTCGGCTCCTACTGCTTGCTTTAAGAAGCCAAATCTTACAGTTTCTCCCGGACCGTCAAATTCACCACATAAAGAAGACAAACGAAAGAAAAGAACATACCAGGACAGTTACTTAGCGTATGGATTTAAGTGGAATAACGAGGAAAACCCTATCCCTGTGTGTTTAGTTTGTGGCGAAACACTTAGCAACGAGGCCATGGTACCTAACAAACTGAAGCGGCATCTTACAACAAAGCATCCTAGTGTGTCACAGAAAAGTGTAATGTATTTTTCACATATATTAGAAGGGGAGAAGAAAACAGCTGTGCGAATGGTAAAGAGAATGACCATAGGTGATACTGCTCTTGAAGCCTCAATTAAAGTAGTAGAACTGATAGCTAAAAAAAAAAAGAAACCTCATACTCTTGGAGAGGAAATCATTGGCCCTGCATGTCAAGTTATAGTTTCAACAATACTTGGCGAAGGAGCAGCTAATCAAATTTCGAAAGTTCCTTTGTCCAACAACACAATCAGCCACAGGATATCTGAAATGTCATGCAATATCAACGAACAAGTCACGGAGAAAATAAAAACTTATAGAACATTTGCTTTGCAAGTAGATGAGTCTCGATATGACAAACTGCAACTCCTTGGTTTTATCAGATATATTGATGAAAAAGATATTAGTGAACAGTTTCTGTTCTGTAGACCGCTGGAGACTATAACCACAGGCCATGATATTTTCGTTTCTATTAATTCCTATCTCAATGACCATGATCTTTCATGGAAAGACTGTTGTGGTATATGTACAGATGGTGCACCATCTATGTCTGGGAAAATTAAAGGTTTTACTGCCAGAGCTCTCAATGAAAATCCATCCATTATTATAACTTGCTGTTTTCTGCATAGAGAGGCATTAGTCGTGAAAGCGTGTAATGAAGATTTTGCTGAAGTGTTTAACCAAGTTGCGAAAATGGTGAACTATATGAAGTCTCGACCTTTAAAGTGCAGAATTTTTGAACAGTTATGTCGCGCAACAGATGCAGCTCATACCTCTTTGTTACTTCACACAGAAGTAAGGTGGTTGTCGCGGGGTCGTGTATTGAACCGGTTTCTCGAACTTAAAGAACAGCTAAAAACTTTTTTTAAGGATGAAAATCAAGACACATTTCATGAGCTCCTACTAAGTGATTCTTGGTGTTTTGAACTGTCTTATCTGGCAGATATGTTTCATAAGCTGAATGAACTGAATGTTTCAATGCAGGGTCGACATGAAACAATAATCTCCTCAACCAATAAAATGAAAGGTTTTAAAAGAAAACTTACTTCTTGGAAGTCTGCAGTTCAAAAAGGAGATTTGTCGAACTTTCCATCTCTTCTTAATGTGGCAGGAGATAAAGATCTGGGTAAGCTGAAAGACCGCATTTGTGATCACTTATCAAGATTGCAAGATGCAATAGATGCGTACTTTCCAACTATTTCCACTACGAATCTCGACTGGGTTGTCTCACCATTTGATTTCGTAGATAGTGCAGAGGAAATAGATTTCACTGCTTGCGAACGAGATGAATTTATTGATCTTTGCGCTGATTCCACACTCAAAGGTAAGTTCACCAAGAGTGAGGCATCGGTGGCTAGTTTTTGGCTTCAACGGAGAGAGGAGTACCCTAACCTAATGAAGAAAGCAATTAACGCACTTTTGCCCTTTTCAACATCCTATCTATGCGAGCAAGCCTTCTCTGATATGGTGACAATAAAATGCAAAGCAAGAAATAGACTGAATAACCTTGAGTATGATTTGCGTGTTTCACTGTCAACTGTAAGAACCGACATCACATATCTGTGCTCTAAGCATCAATCACAAGTTTCACATTAATCATTAATTGAACAAAATGTATTGATGTATTTTTACTCAGTGATTGTAGTAAAGTTTACTGTATTATGTTATGGTGTACGTTATTATTATATAATATTTCAATAAATTAACATATTAAGCTTAATTTTCTTTTAATTCAAGGAAGGGTGCCCCTGGTGTTTAATGTTATTCCCAAGGGTGCCGTGAACTTCAAAATGTTGGGAAACACTGCTTTAGAGACTTGTTATTTCCATATTTATTATTAAAAAGAGGACATTGTCATAAAAAGGTTTTTGAAATCATGGCCTTGCATAAAACAACAATGATACACAATCTTATTATTATTTTTATATCATAATTGTTGATATTGATGTCTTCAAGATGGGCAATATGTGTATACTATAGGTGTTTACTGCTCTGAATTTGACATTTAAGTAATTTTTCTTCTTGCTGCTCAGTATTTAGAGATCAGATACTTAAATTTTGGCTTGTCTTTCTTCTTCTTCTTTTTCTTCTTCTTTTTCTTCTTTTTCTTCTTCTTCTTCTATTGAATACAAAATGCAATTTGGGGAAATTAAAATTAATTTCTGAAGGTGAGATTCCACACATGCCAGGGCAGTTTGTGTTATGAGCATTTGCATGGAGAGCTAAATATCTGTGGTTTCAGTGCCAGAAATGGCTAGTGTGAAAAGAATCAAGGGCAGATCTAGAGGGGTGCATGACTGTCTCATGCCCTCTCCTTACCTCAATAAAAAATACATAATAAATCTGAAATTTAAAAAAAGTAGGACATAGAATTAATAAAATAAACATGAACTTAGTAAAATTAGTAAATATGTATTTTAAATAAAAACAAATAAATTGTCTGCTTCCCTAACCTGATACATATGTCTTTGTGCGTGCTGATTTACATGGGTCTGCTGAACCAAAAGAGATTGGTTCTGAATAAGCACATTTACAATAGCAAGCCTAACAATTAAATCAATGTTATGATTTCAGATTGGTTGTGTACCATCCCATCATTATATGACAATTAAGTTTCCTTTTCTTATGGTTGGCTTACGCAGTTAATCATTTCATTATTATTATTATTATTATTATTATTATTTATTATTTTTTATTATTTTTTATTATTTATTATTTATTATTATTTTTATTATTTATTATTATTTATTATTATTATTATTTATTATTATTATTTATTATTATTATTTATTATTATTATTTATTATTATTATTTATTATTATTAAGAAATTAACAAGATTTTTCTCCATAAGTGGAACTAAACAGTTCTTCAGTTTTGGTACAAGTTTCTACCTAAGTTGAGGTTATATACTGCCAGTTGTTATTTAAACAGATTTTGTGGGCAAAAACACATAAAAGTGGACTTTAGCATTTAAGTAAAAATGTATGTGGAATGGAAGTCGATTGTTTCACTCTTTACAAAAGCACCCGTTTTTGGATAAGTTTTTTTTTAAAATTAATTTAAAATATTTGGAATTCTTACTGTAAATTATTTTAATTAACTTTTTAGTATATTTTCCCTACTGTAATAATTTTTATTTGGAGGGTAAAAATTTAATAAAAATATAGAATTATTTATTTTGCACTTTTTAGGATAGGTATGAAGACTGTCCCAGAAGTACCCGACCTAACAAAGAAAGCACAAAAATTTTGGGGAAAAACATATTTATTTCTCTACATAGTCTCCTTTCAGCTCGATACACTTTTCCCAGTGGTGTTCAATAGCTTTGATACCCTGTTTATCGTGAGAACTATTGAGGTCTGTAAAATAGTCAACTACAGACTACCCTCTTCATTGTTGGCAAATCTTCTACCATCAAGCTATTTCTTCAAGTTTGGGAACAGAAAATAATCTGAGGGGGCTAAATCTGGCATATAGGGTGCAAGAGGAAGCAATTCAAACTTTAACTCATTGATTTTGGCTATGGCGATAATGGACGTGTGAACTGATGCATTGTCTTGATGAAACAAAATTTTCTTTTTCACTAAATGTGGCTGTTTTTGTTTGACTTCATCACTTAAACGCAGTAACAAGTATGCATAATATATGACATTGATTACTTTTCCTTTTTTGAGATAATCAATGAAAACTTCCCGCGTGCATCCCAGAAAACTGACGCCATGACCTTGCCTTCTTTGGAGCCGATGTTTTGATTGTTGCTTTGTCTTAGGTATGAAGTGATGATCACAGACTTCAGCCATTGTTCAGAATTGACGCAAAAACTCAGCTTTATTGCGGAAAAACATTGCCAAACACTCAAGGTGTTTGAAACCTCATGACACTGTTTTTGTTCTATTTTGAGCAAACATGGTACCCCCTCGCACACAACTTTTCTCATATCCAAATTTTCAGTCAGTATGCGATGTACAGAACTTCTTGAAATATCTGTAATATCTGCTGGCTCGCATACTTTCAGTTGATGGTCATCCAATACCATTTTTTTATTTTTTTTACAATTTGGACTGGTAACCTCATTTGATCGACCACTGCAATGTTCATCTTGGCAGCTTGTACAGCTACGCAAACTTTGTCACTCAATATTTCACTGTTGTAAACAAAGGAGCAGGCTCCCCCAAAGGAGAATCTAGCTCAGCTTTAATATTAGTTGGACTATGACCTTTCAAATGAAAGTATTGTATCACATAATGATGACCAGTTTTATCCATGTTTACAAATTCGCTGAGAGCATTCACTAATGATGGCTGCCAAACAAATGCTAAGCAATGTAAAATCATCAAACTTCAAACTTAAGCTTTCTAAGGTTGGTACTTTTTACCATTGTTGTTGAAACAACAACTGCTATCTGTGCGTCAGGTGGGGTACTTCTGGGACAGCCCTCGTATTTTCCTCCAAATGTTTCCTACCTCAAAGTCTTAAATTTTCAATGCTAACTTTTCAAAATTGTACTAAGCAGGGTCCCTAATCACCATTAATTAATCCCATTAGAAGTTATTTACTCTCAAAAGTTGATATCTAGCATTTGAGATCTTGAAGATCTAGTGGAATAATTTATTCAGATGAAAAGGTTTAATGTGTGTTGGATATCTCACCAGCAAAGATCAAATTGTATCAGCATTAGTACAGAGATCAAAATGTCTGTGTTCAAGTCTCAGCTATGGTGTTACATTTTTCAAATCTAATTCATCAGTCTATCTTATTATGTGCACACAGTAAGTGAAAATCACTGTCAAATTATGAATTAATCTTAATACTTTAATTCCAGAGTTCAGAAATTAAATGCATTTCAACAATGTAACCTGCATTTCAGGAATGAAGTATTATATCTTGAGAAATTGAGATGGCCTTTGAAGGTTTACCAGTAGACTTAAATCATATGCGAAGGTTCAGATGCAAGTACAGACATCTTGCCAGATAGCTCAAGGGATTAGGATATTGGCCTGAATGTCCACTGTTAAGTCCCAGCTGTGGCAATGAAAGTTTAAAGCTGCACATTTTTAACAGCTTTTTTTGGGAACAGTTTAGTTGACAATATAGCGCTTTTATTATCTTTTGCATTCTCTTCCAAACTTGTTAAAGTTGCTGAAGCTTATTTATTTTCTACTTGTTTGTTTGGTATTGAAATTGGGATGACTGTTTTATTCCTATGCATTGGAACAAAGGTCTTCTATATATTATTATTAAATTGTATTAAGATATTTCTAAGACCTGGTAGAGTGGTTAGACCACTCGCCTCCCATCTAGGCAGCTCAGGTTCGATCCCAAGCACCGGGATGTGGGATTTGTGGTGGATAAAGCAGTGTCTGGCGGGTTTTTTCCAGGTTTTCTGGTTTCCCTTGCCACTCATTCAGCCAATTGCTCCATCTTTTTTATCATCCATTTTGCGTGCATTTCATATCATCCACTTCTTTATGCTCATGCCTGGTTATGGGTCAACCATTCTTTCCAGGTTCTCCATTCTGTGATTTCGTGCTTTGACTCCTTAACATGCTTCTAACCCTTAGGCATCCACTTGTAAGTTCTAGGGGTTGGGAGGGGGGTCAGTCCTAAATGTGGAGAGGGTAAGCCGACTAAAAAACAAAAAAAAATATTATGAGTGCCTGAGTAGTTTGCTGTATATACAGAAGCTTTTTGGATGTTTGGTGTGCTTTATAAATGAAGCTCTTGTGAAACATTCTATCTTTCAAATTAATTTATGAACTTTGTTTGGTGTGTATTCTAGTTTCCAGAGAAGGCTGTGTCATCTTGCTTTGCTCATCTTGCCGTGAGCTTCTTCTGGGTTTTTGTGCTGCAAGATGAGCAGCCTTCTCCAGAAGCTAAGAATACACATTAAGAGACAGATCATGGAAGCCTACGCATCCAACTTTGTTTGTTTGTACTGTTTAATACAATGATTATAATCAATTTTGCTCGAGTATTTTTGGGAAAATTTTGTTCTAAATATCCTGCATCTTCTTTAGCGTGTTATACATATTATTACACATAACTTTTGTCTTTAGATCCCAGTATTTAAGTGTATGTTTTCTTCCCATTTTATTAATAAAATATAATTTTTCTGTAAATTAACTACATGCATTACTTAATTTTTTTTAAGTCATATGAGTAACTTTTTTTAATATTATCACAAACTTTTATTTAATCAGAACTTATTTCAAGAACACTTGTGCTGATTGCCGACTAATTGTGGTTGAAGATTGTAAGGAGAGATCTGCTGCTGGAGAGATGAACTGTGCAGGTTGTCCAACTTGGGCAGCAACTTTCATGACTTATTCTCAGTTGCTGATGATAAATATTTTTCTCTCAGGTTGTAAATTCAAGGAGATATTGGCATGTTTAAGCAATTTGTTATTATTTATGATTCTCAATCCAACAAAGGTTTGAAACTATAGATTTTGAGATTTGTCTGTTTAAGCTTGATGTTCTCAAAGTGTTTCTTTTGTTCTTGTATCTATGTCTTGTATCTTGGTCATTCCTAGAATTTATAATGAAGATAGAAAAGATAGATTTCTACCTTTCCTAGCCCTGAATTTGTTTAATGTTTTTATTTTTTACGTTTTACTAATGGACGCTCTTTAACTGCCGCATTCTTAGCACCCCATTCTTTATTGGGCATGAAAGTCTGCATAATTTTGCTAAGAGGACTCTTTATCAGGCTTGAGGTTCTTTTATGTGCCGTAAATTTATGACATGGCACCAATGGCTTTATTTCCCTTCTAAAGGAAGCCATGTTAAGGATTTTTTATACCCGAAAATATCCATCGCCCTCTGCCAGGTTTGAACCCAGGACCTTGGGAACCAGAGGCCAGCATGTTACCCTTAGACCACAGAGGATGATATGAATCATTTAGTTGTAAGGTTTAGTATTCTAATATTTTGGAATCCTCTGTAGTATCCTCGTATTTGGTGAATGTTGTATCATATAGTTTTCTGAGGTGTCTAGCGATTTCTAGATGATAGGCGTTTTAACCAAGTTTCCATTACTAATGTAATAGCTGTTATTAGTATAAAATAAACAGTTGTATGCTTTCTAGTAGTGTCTTATTGTTTTTTTGTTTTTATTACTATTTGCTATAACACTGTATCTTAGAGTTAAATTATGTTGAAAGCATGAAGCTCTCATTGAGGCTGACTAGGTTTTGGTTTGACAGATTCGGGGCGCTTGGAGAATATGTTGATGGAGCAACAGCAGCACCAGGTTTCCGGTTCCTCAACACGAACAACTACCATTGGCAGGAGCCATGTCACTCCAGGTACAATCTTCTTCATACTTTGTGTTTACTTTTGCCTTATATATAAGACAGAAATAAAAAACAAATGGTGTCATTTAGGGAAACAGACATGATCTATTTACTTTATTAATGACCTGTGGTCCTTTTAGATGTGAACTTTGCCCAAACTAAATATAATTATCATGGATTCTGTCCTGGAAATGCCACCATTTTCTGCATGCATGTGGCTGTGAAAGTAAATAATACATCACACTTGCTGTTTGCAAAACTTGATAACAAAATTACTCATTTAATATTTTGTTTAAAGAAGCATTCCTAACTTTAAACGTTAACTATGCATATATCTAATGTTATTGAGTGAATATTAGCATTTATAATGAGAATACACTGCATTACAAAGCTGATAATTATTTATATTTTCTTTACACACATATAAAAATGCTGCAATTATTAAATTATTATAAAAGTTGTACTAATTCAGAAAGATAAGTTAATAAAATAATTTAAGTTGTTTACCTCAATGATAATACTTTCAATTGAAAGTGTATAATAGTGCTATACAAATAATAGCCAATGAGAACAATGTGGCCAGTCAATGTTAGAAAAAGGATATAATGTAGGTACCTGCTAGACTTTAATCCAAAGGGAGGCTCATCAGTTGAGATGCTACACTCCTGACCATAAGTTGCAACAAAGGTGGGGAACCATTAACTTATGGGAAACCCACTGGCTGAATTATAGTACCTCTCCATTAGCATCCACGCCATCCAAGAGTTACAATTGAGATGGTATCTCATGTCCTGAGTGAGCAATTAGTTCTATGTATTGTGTAGTATTGCCACACTTCTCTTGTACAAAACTGAACTGGACTTTAACTAGATTGAGTAGATTATCAATGAAGCAGAAATTATTTTTTCAAGGCATAAAACTTCACTGAATGATATTACTTACCAAGGTAATAAATGGTTTTCAAGACATAAATAACTGAGTTATATCAAGTTTACAGAACTGTTCGTAAGGCAAAGAAAAAAATTTGTTTATGTTTCTCATTGGTTTATTACGCTTAAATTATTTAAGACCTCTTATGTTTTTCCAAAAAACCACCTGAACAGGGTATTTAGATTTTCTCAGACTGCAAATTCATTTCTGAAATTTCAATAATAAGAGTCATTAAATATTGCCTAATATCAACTTTCCAATTAATTTGTGCTTCAACATGTGAATGATGTCAGATAGGCATGAATAAACTATCTACTAAAAATAGTTACATGGAAATAATTTACTGAACTCCAGTTTTCAAACACACAGAAGCTGGATGGATAAAAACTAAATACTAATTATTAAGAGATTTACAAGGAATAGATGAGTATGTAGCAAATAGAGTAAGAAGATAAGACATGTACTGAAGTAGCTGCTACAAATGAGAGGTAGTAAAGAACATGGCAACCTAAAGCACTATGTGCACAGCATTTAAAAATTTAGAAAAAATAATAAAGCAGAGTATAGGAATGAAAGGAGAGGAAATAAGCAGAAAATTGGAGAAAAAGAAAAGATGGCGAATATCACAGGAAGAAAGGAGAATATAGAAGATAAGAGTAGAAAGTACAATTGGTAATTTTAGGGATAGCAGAAATAAATGGAAGAGACATGAAAAGAATGGTACATGAGCTGTTGAGTAGAAGACTAGGGATGGAAGTCGGTGATTATGAAATTTGTGAAACTTTTACAATCAAGAAGAGAAGAGAGAAAAGGAATATATTGGTAAAAAGGGGGCTGTTGAGAAGATTAATAGAACAAAGAAAAGTGGTGTGTAGTCAAAGAAAAGTGGCATACATTTGAGATTTTAAATAATGTATTGACAATAAAGTATCAGAAAGGACACATGAAAAAACAAAAGAACTGAACCAGGAAGCATACAAAATTACGATGAAGGCAGTGCAATGACACACTAGAGGAATGAACAAAAGATGCTAGATAGCATCAAATGACCAGAACAGTGTTACATACTGGAGAGGAGGGCAGAAAGAAGTAGTTAGGAGAACTGAAACAGACTGCACTGCAGAGATAGGGGAAAGAGGTAGAATGGAGAAGAGGAAAGAGAAGACATCTAAATGTGAAGAGGAAAGGGAAACCAAAAAAAAATATGTTAGGAGGGCAGTAGACATTAAAGGTTGAAGTGCAATACCAAATCAAGTGGAGAGAAGCAGAGAAGTGATACTATGGGATGATAAGGATGGCCGTGTGTAGTGGAAATGAAAAACAGTGAGAAGTTAGATGAAGTGCAAGTCTGGAAAGATGATACATTGGGAAAATGAGTTTCAACTAGAAAAGATGCTATAATATACATGAAACAGAAGGGTGGGGAGGAAATAGGCCCAACATGAGTGACAGACAAAAGAAAAGGTAGATAGAAGGAAGAGATTTAATGTGAAAGAACCAAACAAACTGTGAGAGATGAAAGTGAAACATGTGTAAAGGAAGGGAAGGAGTGGTAAGTGGGGCGGGATAAATGAATAGAGGCAGGAAAAGTGAGAGGGGAAGAAGAGGTTTAAAGCAAGGAGAAATTTAAACATTTCACGAGTAAAGAGGAGCTATTAAGTAGAAAAGTGATGAAAGGAAAATAAAAAAGGGAGACAAAATTTAGTAGAAGCCATGAACACTAAGGAATGCACACGTACAAGTTACAATTTTATTTAACATGAAGAGGACTGTCCAATTTTGGAAGAGGAGGGCCCAACGTTCAAAGAGCAGCCCTCGCTATCCTGGTGGAGGCAATGTAAAGACAAATATAAAAAATTAAAACTAAAATGTGATTTGTAAAAATATAACAGTTTGACAAGAACGGCCTGCATATTCCATTATAAAAATATGGTAAATGTGGTAATCTTAGGTCATTGCCAAATTCTAACTGTGGTCTTCAAGAGCACCTCAGTTTCTACAGCAAGCATGCAGAACTGTATCACAGCAATGTCCTCTAAGATAATCCAAGTTTGCATCATCGGCCATAAGGAGCTCATCATTTACATAGTTTATAATTTACAGCCATATGGATAAAAAAAGAAAATTCTGCTCTCCTCTCTTATGCCTTCCAATCCAATGCTAGAACAAGCAGCTGATATTGTAGAAGGTAACTATAGCTATTTGAAGCATTTGTCATAAAAATATGATGTCTGTGATGTGGTCTCTTAACAATATTAGTGAAGATAACAAACTCTGTTTAACCTGTTCATACTTCAAATTAGGGTTCAGATAACCTCTAATAATATATGTGGTAATGGAAGCCTTTTACTGAGAAAACCCAATTGCCAGAAGATATGGATCTTAGTTAAGGGAAAGTTTAATTCTTAGTTTTTGCCCACACTACTCCTGCTCCTAATATAACTGCATGCGAAAAATGTGAAACCAAACCTTATAAAATATGCAGAAATTACTAATATTGAAAGTTCTGTAAACTTCATAGCACTGTTATGCAGACAATGAGTTGCATATTTGCTCCATTATTATCTGGCTACAAACTGGGCTGTCTTTTCATGGATGGAATATTATTGATCCTGTTTACTAAAAATTGGATCAAAACCTGCAAAAACTAATTAGAATACTTCTCTGTGAGAATATGTATTGATACATTGTGTCTGGTTTACTATAAACAGATGAGATAACATATTTAAAGGCTTCTACAGACACCCAGAATGATCTACAGTTATAGTTATACAATAAAAAATATTTGAGAATATTCATATGCAGCATCTTCATTCTTGAAGATGTGCAAGGGTTGAATGAATGTCTAAATATTTGGGGAAGTGGACTTATGATAGTCACTGTAATAAACTGATACTGCACATACTGGCAAAATTTGAAGGAGCAAAATTTGACAGCTAAAATGATTTTCACGTCTGTGGAACTATCAGAAGAATGCTAAAAACTGAAACAAGAAGAGCTACACATATGAGGTTTACAGAATAATAGCAGTGTCATTCCTTTGTTACAGAAGTGAAAACTGGACCATAAGCTGACAGGATAAAACAAGGGTTGAAAGCTGGGAAATGTAATACCTCAGGCCACTGGCTAGATATAGATTAACAGATCAGAGGAGAAATGTTGAAATAAGAGAGGAATTGCAAATATATAAATTAAATGAGCATCTAGATGAATCAACTGGTATCAATACATAATGACTACAACAGATTATAGATTTCCAAAACATCTTATTCAGTTATAAACCCAAAGTTTACAGAAACAGATTTAGACCATTTTAAGATGGCAAGACTAGTTCAACTCTTGAAGTCAGGGCAGCCTTGGTGGCTTAATTCTTGTTCGAGAAGAAATGAAATAAAAAGTTACCTTCTTGCCAATCTGCAGAAAGAGTTTGTCTTTATAAAGAAATATATTTTTGTCCATACTACTGTTTGAACAATGGCTTGCCTGCTGCTAAGATGATCTAGATTGATCTTTAATGATGAAAGATACATGGCAGGCATGTTAGTAAATAAATACATTTTACTTCAGCTGCTTGGTGTGCATTTGGTTAAAGAAAAAGCTTTAAAAATGCCTCTTAAATGCTTATTAAGGAATGGAAATATCTGAAAATTGAGTTATTAACACCACAGTCAACAACATTTCACTAAGTGACTTTGATCTTCAGAATGTCAGTGTTGAAATGAAATGGGAGTTTTATTTATGGATGCTCTTCTAACTGTTGTGCTTCTCAGCTTCCCATTCTATGCTGGACATGAAAGACTGCAGAGGTCTCTTTATTAGGCTTTAGGTTTTTTTACATGCCATAAATCTACAACATGGGACCGATGACTTTACTTCCCTTTCGAAGGGCTGATGATTTTGATGCCTGAAAAAACTAATCATCCTCCATTGAATTTGAACCCGTGACCTTGGGTAGGTATATGAAGTTAGCATGGTAACCATTACATGATGACAGAATGTCAGTGTTATATTATCAAAACTATTTGTGAATTCTTGGAAAGGCACTGAATCAGTAAATTAGCAAAAGCATTTAAGCATTATTATAGCCTTCTATTGGATTTTGCAGTTTACTTGGAACTTGACCCTTGTCAAGCTAACAGTGTATATTGCAGCTATAAAAACAGTGTATAAATCTTTAAAAACAAATAAAATTTAATTAAGGCTCCCAATTTAGGATTTCCATTCATGTATTCAGCAGAATTTAACAGTTCTTATATCAGATTTATAAATTAATAATTGATGTTTTAAAATGGAATGTAAATTAGTCCTAAAGGTATTTACTACATTGTAATAGCTGATATGCAATACATGCTATTCCTTTGAGTATAAGTACTATATTCATAATAACTTGCTTCACATTTATATTTAAAACAGTTTTAATAACTCTTTAAAATTTGAGGAGCATAGGATTGAAAGCCATACATAATTTGATGAAATAAAATGCTTCAATATTTTAAATATTAATAGTGCTGATCAAAACAAGATTGATAAAATAAAAGGCTTCAATATTTTAAGAATTGATAGTGCTCATCAAAACAAGAAATAAAAGTCCAATACATGGGCATACTAAAATGAATACTTTTCAAAATACATCAGAATTTCACGGTTCTGATTGCTTTACCAACTAATGTTCTGTAGGTGTGAGTATTCATCAAAAAGAGAAGGAAAAAAATTAGTTTAGAAATTAATTTTTAGGAAAGCATATGAGATTGATGCTGTAAAAAAAACAACAAAAACAAACAAACAAACTTCAACCATTTGAGCTTTTTGTTCAGTTACTTGGTAGGCAGCTTTTTAATGTAGTAAACAAAGGAATAAAACAGTATCATATAGTCGTCTTCCTCTGCATAGTGGTTGATATAAAGTCCTCTGTTTCTAGAACTTGGTTGAGTATTGGTTTTCTATACCAGAGTTTGTGGATTCAGTCTGAGCCCAAGGCAGTACTTAAATGAGCACAGATGTAAGAACTTATTATCAGCATATTCACTGGCATCTAAAAATATCCATGTAAAATAAAGTCTAGCACATCACCTTCTTCTTTATTTTCTTATGATAAATAACCCAATTTGACCTTGCAGTAGTCTAATGACTTTTACATATTCATTTTTTAATAAAATATTCTATGGTTGTGGACTGGAACTCCACAGTATTTGTATAGTTGTAACCTTTATCACAATTTTTCCTTTATCTAATTTTAGATCTCAATTTTTATCCCCAAAAGATACATAAAATATTTCTTAAAAGGAATATAAAATGATTTTCCTATTGAATATTATTCCTTATTTATCATATTTCAGTAGTTCTCTGAACAAATAGCATATTTACACCCATAATGGACATCACCATATAATGGTCATACCCCAATTTGAATTTCTAAAATTGAAGAGAAAAATATCCCTGCATAATGGATGCATTTAATTTTTAACAAATCCCTGGCCATATATTATCGTATGTTTGTAGCATTGCTTAACCTAGCTTTGAACAACAATGGATAGAACCGGCGATAATGATTGGTGTAGCTCATATTTGACAAGACATAAATTATGGTTGACTTTTACTTAATGGAGCTTCAATATTTTTTATTTGTATTTATTAACATAATTTTGAACTATAAATTGAATTGCAATTCATTTTGCAAAAAATCCTAAAAATGGTGGTAATCCACCAGTTACAAAAATTAAGAACATTCTTCATTTTCATTAGATATATGACTGTAAGCTTCCTGCTACTAATTATTATAAGTGTTAAAATGAATACCAAGAAGAAATATTGCAATTATACTGCTGGATTTAAGCTGAAAGTGATAAAATTTGAATAAAGAGAATGGAAATAGATTTTCCAGCTGGCATACATTACACTCGGAAACAATGGCATTAATTAATTCAAAGTGAGTAGGAGCTGGATCTTTTTTATGAGATGCAAGGGACTTTCACTTAGAAGAAGCACGTCAATTTGCAAAAAAAAAATGCTGCAAAATTGTAGAATTCCATACATTTGTAATTAAATTGAGGAAGAGGAACAATTATTTGTTATCACAAATAGGAAATGTGGACCAGACACATCTCTGATATGTCATCTAACACAACTATCAACAAGAAAAGAGAAAAAAATGTGTTGATATATACTACTGGTTAGGAGAAAATGTGGTGCTTAGTAATGCTTGCAATTGCAGCAGATGGGAGAAAGCTATCATCTTATGTAATTTTTAGAAAGTATTCATTTTAGAGTCCATGAAAAGGGATGGATTGATAGAGATGTGTTAAAAGATTGTGTGCAGACAGTATGGAAAAATCGACCTGGTACTCTGCTTCGCCAGCTGCCTTTTCTAGTATGGGAAAGTTTTCGATGTCATCTTGCAGCAATATTACTAACAGCATTCTAGCAGACGCTATAACTGATGTTGCTGTTATTCCTGGTGGTCTGATGTCAATGCTCCAGCTACTTGACTTAGGTATAAGGAAGCTTTATATGCATGTGGGAGTCCACTCCTGACAGTAACAGCGAAGATACGATAGCCTACGAAAGAAATAGTGTGCAAGTGGATTGTAAAGGCATGGAAACTGATAAAACTGGAAGCGATAGTGAAGTTTTTTTTGAAGACCAGTATAGTAAATGCTTTGGATGGCTCATAAGATGATGATTTATGAGAAGAGGATGGAGAAGATGAATCTGAGATGGGAATTGGCAGTAGCAGTGATACAAATTCTGAAAATGATCCAGATCAACAAGGTATATGAGCGATAGGAAAAATTTTTCTAACCTAATTTCTTTTTTATCCCTTCTGCCCCAAAAATTGGACAAAAAAGTGTGTTCATTGTGTGTGTAAATACGGTAGTTTAGATCATCAGTCCCACCAATTATTCAGCAAACATAAGTTTTGTCTTCCATTGAGATTTCCATATTTGAATATTTCATATTACTCAAATACTTCTTTTAAAAAGATTTTAAATTGTGTAAAAAGTAACATACCACTTCCTTATAGCATATCTTTTGCAATTTAAAATGTTCTTAAATGTGGTCCATTTGCTCTTATTTGCTCATTATATCTTAACACAATATATGTATACCTGTAATTATTGTTGGTGCAAACATTCCACCGACCCCCACTTCCTTTATATCATGGATGAAATGATTCCTCAAGGTTCTCATTGGATGAGAGGCTGCAATGACTTGTTACCTTTTTTTTAAAGAAAAGGCAGACAATAAATCCCCTATGTACTATTACTGATATATAGTGGACTTTGTGACAGTGATGTGCTTTAACAATTGAAAATTAGTTACAAAATAGTTAAAAACCAATTGGAATTAACACTGTGAAGCACTGTAATAATTTATCAACTCAATCTGTATTATTTTATAAATAATTGAAAATTAGTTGAGTCTATTTTGTAACACTACATCACTTACTTTTCATTTCAGAAAACATGTTTCAGAAGCTACGTGCTTCCATTGTCAATTTCTTTGGTCAACTGCCAGTATTGCTTGCTGTGGTGATTGTGTATGTCCCCGGTGGTGGTTTGATGAACCTCCGTATCAGTAGGTCACCTGGCAGGATTTCAAAATTGAATACGTGGTTCTTGTTTTTCCAAATGTATATGTTTTCCGAAATTTTTAATTCTGTCTTCCTTGTGATGTTTTTGAGTATTTTTGGGCTTCTATTTATGGTGTGTTTCTCTTTCCAAAAATGCCAAGCTACTGCGGATTTGTCTTCTTGTTTGAGTTTAATATTTCTGTGGTGTTCTTTTGCTGTTCTTTTTATATCTCTTTATGTTTGGCCGATGTATATTTTTTCACAGTCATTGCAGCTGAACTGATATATTCCTGGTTTGTTTTCTTGTGGGATATCATCTTTTAATTTAGAATTTAAAATGTTTTCTGGGGCTAGAATGATATTATGTAGATTGAAGATTTTCTGGAATTTGTAGAAAGTTGTAGGGTGGTATGTAAACTTCTTGTAGATGTTGGTTTCTTTCTGGTTTTGAGTGAGTGTACTGTATCCATAATCATTGTTACAGCTAAACTGCTCCACAGAACACAAACATACCGCTACATTTCTGTTCTCTCTTCTCCTTTTCTCCTCCGCTTGCAATTTCTGTGCAAATTAAATTAGGTAAAAAATATACTGTGTGTTATATTAAGTATGTTGTCTAAATGAAAAATCATCATCAAAATATTTATGATGTGTTATGCGTATTTTTTCTAAACACAAAATCATGTCCATCACTGTCATTAGTTATGCTGCCACCACCACTACTGTCACATTGCACCATTACAATCATATCACACATTTCCATATATACCTTCTCATCAACCGCTCAAAATGTGAATTTCCTCACAAATTCAAATTAAGTAAAAACAGGGGAGACTTAATCAGCTTAAGTATCCATTAGTTTGCTCAAAATATATGACAAACCTTCAAATTTCACTTAAACATGATGAAGTTATGTCTTCTTTTTACTTTTTCCACATAGTGTACATAGTGTACAGAGAAAGTATTGTAATGCACCTAAAAATTTGATACTGAGATTTCACTGGAAATATATGTTCTGAGACCCCCTGAATCCAAAAAAAGAGTATATTTTAGAAAAGTGTGTGGGTGTGTGGGTGGGTGGGAATGAGCATAGTTTAAAAACGAAAAGTCCGTTAAATACCAAACTTGATATTTAAGTTTTCTATCTTTCAAGGATACGACATGGAGATACTGAAAAAAATCCCCCTATCCCCAACTAACCTGGCATGGAAACATTTTCAAACATTTTTAATTTTTCAAAAATGGCTCTAACGATTTTGATTAAAATAATTGACAAATAAAATGTATATCTTAAATTGTCAGGGAATAGCCTCTGAAGACATCTTTATTCTGGATAAATTTTATAGAATTTTGCATAACTGATAAACTGTAATAGACAAAAACTTACTTAATAGAAAATGTAGAGCTTGTTAAAACATGCAATTTATATTGTATACATTTTTGTGGAGTTGATTGTTTTTAAGATATTCATTGTTTGTTTTTTTTATTAATATTATTGTTTCATTTATATAGCCCCCTTTTTAACATCTAAGGTCATATCAGGGAATTTACATTAGAAACAACTCATCTGTAGGTTGTTTATGTTGGATTTAATTTTTTTTTCCCCTTAAACACACATACATGCATGCTTCCAGACTCTGTGGGGAATAGGGAATAATTCTGATTAAAGAAAAATTCCCTGCCTCAACTGGGAATCGAATCTGGGACCTATGGGTCAGCTTGCTCGACCACAGAAGCAGTCATTCTTTGTTACTGGTTTCGGCTTTAAAATACTTATACGAGGGCCGTTCAGAAAGTAGCCTCCGGTTGATTGCAAGAAATTCACCAAGTTAAATAAAAATATTTTAATATATACATCTTACAACTACATCTTTGCACTATTTTTCTACATAGTTTCCATAACGATTGAGGCACTTATCGTATCTGTTCACAAGCTTTGAAATTCCTTCTGCATAAAAATCACCCGCTTGTGCCTGGAGCCAGCCTGTGACCGCATCTTTGAGCTCTTCGTCGTCATCAAACCGCTGGGACCCGAGCCATTTCTTCATATGCATGAAGAGGTGATAATCGCTTGGTGCCAGATCTGGGCTATAAGGTGGATGGTTGACAACGTCCCACTTGAAGGACTCAAGAAGGGCTGTTGTTCTGCGAGCAGAGTGAGGACGGGCGTTATCGTGCAAAAAAACGATACCGGAAGTCAGCATACCACGGCGTTTGTTCTGTATAGCCCGTCGTAATTGTTTTAGTGTTTCACAGTACACGTCTTGATTAATGGTCGTCCCACGTTCCATGAATTCAACCAGCAACACCCCTTTTGCATCCCAAAACACCGTTGCCATCAATTTTCGGGCAGAAAAATCTTGCCGGGCTTTTATTGGTTTGGTAGGCGAATTTGAATGTGCCCACATCTTTGATTGTTCTTTTGCCTCAGGGTTCACGTACTTAATCCAGGTTTCGTCCCCGGTCACGATTCTGTTTAACAATGGTTCACCTTCGGCCTCATAACGTGACAGAAAGTCTAATGCAGAGGCCATTCTTTGAGTTTAGTGGTGGTCGGTAAGAATTTTGGGCACCCATTGTGCACAGAACTTACGGTAACCCAATCTTGCTGTCACTATCTCGTACAAGAGAGTCTTAGAAATCTGTGGAAAATCAGTAGACAACTCCAACATTGTGAAACGTCGGTTTTCACGAACTTTTGCATCAACTGTCTGAACGAGTTCGTCCGTGACCAATGATGGTCTACCACTCCTCTCTTCATCATGAACGTTTTCTCGTCCACTTTTAAATAAACGTACCCATTCACGGACCACTCCTTCACTCATAACTCTTGGTCCGTACACGGCACAAAGCTCACGATGAATAGCTGCTGCAGAATATCCTTTGGCTGTAAAAAACCTTATAACAGCATGCACTTCACATTTGGCGGGGTTTTCTATTGCAGTACACATTTCAAACGGCCACAAACATTAAACTAGCGCAGGTACGACTTTCACTCGACCACGGCTTGATGCCGACTGACCTGCTGAGTGCGTGAATGCACAGATGGCGTCGCTACTCCCCCCACTACCCGCACTGTGACCGATCGGAGGTTACTTTCTGAACGGCCCTCGTACTTTTCTCATATGGGAATTTGTCAACTGGGCCGTGCCGTGGCCAAGTGGTTAGACCACTCACCTCTCACCCAGATGGCCAGGGTTCGATCCCAAGTGACTGCATGTGAGATTTGTGGTGGACAAAGCAGCGCTGGGGCAGGTTTTCTCCAGGTTCTTCAGTTTCCCCCACCATCGCATTCCACCGGTGCTCCAATTTCGTTCATGTATTATCAGTGTCACCGCGTGTGGTGCCATTAGTAGTGGGCATTAAACACTACAAAAAAAAAAAAAATTGTCAACTCCTATCCATACAAACAAAGGAACTTCATCCACATAGCAACCAGCTTTTGACTATCACTTTAGCCTATGGTACTCCCCAATTTCCCTTCTACTTACATAGAAGCAAGTAATAAGGCTATTTCTGTTAATTTTTTCTTGATTAGCATGAAGTAAATAGAAGCATAAGCTTGTAATAATAATTTGTTGCAGAGATATAGAGAGTCATGTGAATGGAATGCATCAGATTTTTATATAGATGGTATGTTATATTCCACAATTAAGTTCTGAAAAATGGGGGTCATCTTGCTTTTGAGGTCGACTTGTTTGGATAAATAGAGTAATTGTATTTAAATAAAAATAAAACTAGTAATGAGAATACACAATAAATAATAATTATTATTAGGGATATGATACGTTAATTGCATCACTGGTAGAACTGCCACTGGTGGTGCCATATGCTGCAAGACAATAAGAACCAGCATTAAACACTACTAAAAAAGAAAGCTAATATATGTTTATAAACTCCAAAATCACTGAATAAGATAGGTTCTTCATGATGGCATGAATGACCACAACTGCATATAGATGATTACACACAATTTCAATGGTCACATAAACGACAAAGTAATTTTAAAAGTTTGCTATTACTAAGGAGTGAGGATTGTCATCAATTTGAAAATAGATGGATTGTGATTCTGGTGAGTTTATTTTTCAAAACATACTAAATGAATTGTATTTTACTCACACCTTCAAAACCTTATTGGAGATATTAAAGCTGCAAAATATTTTTCTACAATTGAGGTCGATTTTTGTGCTCCCATAACTGAAACTCAAGTTGTCATCAGTTGTATGCTTTTGTTTGACGTTCAACTTTGCGTTTGAAGTAAAGGTAATCCTTCATAACTCTGGTTATTTTATTTAAATAATTTTTATGTTTCTTACATGAGTATCTTTGAATTTTGGGCAGATTCTTTCAGTAAAATTGCTGTAGGGGCAATGTAAGTTTGGGGGCAGTAGATAGATTGCTTCCCTCCCTATGTCGGCACCTATGACTGAATATGCAGCTTGTTCAGTGCACAGTCTGTGAGGAATTAAAGTACACAGCTTTATGCTTAATTCATATCATACATTATGATTTACCAACAAATAATAATAATAATAACATACAATGATATAATCAACATTAGTGTAGAATTCATAACATAATAGTCTGTTCTTATGTGGTACATGTATATTTTTACAGACTAGTTTATTATGATTATTCATTCAATTTGTAATTTGGAAAAACAATGGAATAGCTTATAATTTCTTGAAAACCCATCAACTTAAATTACTGAATATGATTTAAACCAATTAGCTGATGTGCTGTACTGGCATGGGTATTTTAATGCTGAAGGGGTTAAGGATGCCCAATCTTATTATGCTAATAGAATTCTGTTATATGGCTTTTATGAGTCCACAAACAGAAAATCAGAGAGTGATGAGCAGCAGTTTTCATTTTTGTTTTTATAAGTTGTTTCATTAAGACTACTCTCCTTATAGGAGAACATAGAACAAAACTTTTTTACCTGTTTTTTTGTATCTTTGATAGTTTGTGATTTATTATTATATAGTTGAAACTCGCTTATGCATTATTCACTTCAACATTTTTCGCTAAAATTTTAGAGACCAGTCGTTCTCCATTAAAATGTTGCTCAATTATACGTTTTCTCGGTAATGCGTCACTTTTTCTGATCCCCATACACAAATTGTACTCATTTATTCGTTTTTAAACAAACGTATGGTGGTATGCTTACTGTGCATAGTTTTGGAATTGCCTGGTTTGCAGTTTTCATTGATGCTTATTGTTTCATTGTCGTCGTATTGTTCAACAATCTATTAACCTTGGTTCAAACAGTCTCTTCTCTGCTTTAAGTCGAGTACTGCTAGTGGCTGTTTTTATTTTCATTTATCCTTTCATTGTCGTCATATCGTTCCAACAATCACTTATCTACTATAAACAGAAGTACTATTAACAGTGAAGTATTCTTCATGTTGGAGTTGTATTGAGTCACACTTATTTACATACTCACCAAACTGTTGAAGAAGAGGGCGAATGTCCTGGAAAACGTTTCAGTGTTTTTTAACAAATTAAGTGGAGATTTTTCAGTGTAAATAAGTGTGACTCAATACAACTCCAAACACTTATCTATTTTATGTAGAGTTTTGAGTTACAAACAGGAGAAGAAACATGTATGAATAGCAACCTGCAAGGAAGAAAACAAGAAAATCCTTAACTCTTGGTGGAAAAATTAAAAATTCTGGATGAGGTCCATACCAGAAGAGAAAATCAGTTACAAGTTTTCTCATTTATACAGTATTTTAGTTATCTCTCTTGAAAAACGTATAAGTGAGGTTCTACTGTATTTAGAAAGCTAATTTGGAATATGATGGCGGCTGCATTTGGCTGTAGATACAAAACTTACATAGAAAAAATATTTTATTATATTACATAAACAAAATAAACCTGAAGAACATAAACCATGAGCAATTATTAAAACAAGTTTCCAATCCATCCTTCCCTTACTGATCCAATCCATCCCTCCCTTACTGATCCAATCCATCCCTCTACAGTTTTTTACTATTTGGCAACATAGTCACCATTTCAATTTAAGCTTTTGTCATAAGTTTCAGTAGTTTACAAATTTGATCTGCATAAAATTAGCTCCCGGAGCATGTAGCCAATCTTTCACAGCATTTGAAGTTTGGCATATCATCAAATTACTGCATTAAAAACCACTTATTCATGTGAGTGAAGAGATGGAAATCACTAAGTGACAAATTGAGGTTGTAAGGGGTTGATCAAAAAATTCTATTTGAATTGCTCTGAACATTGTGAGGATGTGTTATCATTCAAAAACACATCAGTATACCAGTTTTGCATGGCATCTTCAAAGTGTTATAGTAGACATTGTACCATGCTTAAATTTAACCAGGAAAAGTCCCTCGGCATCCCTAAAAAGCATTATCGTAACCTTTTTTGTTGACAAAGTTTGGTAGTCTTTCTTTTGCTTCCAAGGAGAATTGGTATGGCCCCCAGCCATTGGCTGTACTTTCATTTCTGCATTTACGTATGCCACCCAAGTTTCATCGCCAGCCACAATTCTTTTCAATTCCATACCGTAACACAAAAGGAAGTCTAAGACACTGCTCACCCCATTCATTTGGTTTTGTGGATGTTCCAGTGCCCACCAAGCAAAGAACTTTTGGTAGTCTAAGTCATTGGTGACAACTTCATACAAAACCATATAAGAAATATGCAGGAACTATTTAGAAGGTTCAGAGATCTTCAATGTGCACAAACCGTTTCGTCAATTTTCTTGATGAGATCAGTACTCACAACAGAAGGCCTATCACTCTTTTCTTCATTATGAATGTTTGTTCTACGCTTTTAAAAACTGGACCCATTGTACCTTCACTCATAACATTTGGATCACATAATATGTGCACACTTTTCTTGGGTGCTACATTTAAAGGGAAGCGACACGTATTTCACATAAAGGATAGTTTGTGGGGGGGATTTCTATCAAAACCTTTGTATCACACCCTTCGAAGATACAAAACTTAAATACCAAGTTTGATGTTTTACAGACTTTTTCTTTTGGAGTTATTGAGCATAACACACATACACACACATGCGAACACACACATACATACACTGTTTAATGATTATTAAATGAAAAAAACTTGCATAAATGAGCCATTTTTATTTCTTCAGTGTCTTTCTTGGAAGCACCCATCTCAGTATCAAATTTTTGGGTAGAGTGTAATACCTGCTATACCTATGTACTTATACTGAGTAGAGAAAGTAAAAAGCCATGTCTCTGCTTTCTCTCCCATAGTGCTTTGTTTGGCCAGAAAAAAAAAATTTTTACAAATTAAAGTGATCGACTAATAATATCTAATTCTTTGCATATATCACAATTTAATAATTATTATATGAAAAAGCTTACATAAATGTGCAATTTTTATCTCTTCAGTGTCTTTCTTGGAAGCACTCATCTCTGCTAAAAATATAAAATGTAATTGTGACATGAAATCTTTTATTTTAAGTTATTTATTGTGTTGTCTTGTGCACAAATGCTTTTAGCCCCAGTGCAAGCAAAGTTCATTATCATAGATGTATCAATCAGCTCACTATGACCATAAAAGTAATAATACAGTTTTCTACAAGTCCACTGAAAAGAATAGCATCTTGAAAGCAGTTTTTAAGTAGTGTTAAATGCTCATTCTTATTATATACCATAATCAGACAGTGGACACGGATGTTACAGAAAATTAAATAATTAAGTGTTGAGAAAGAAAATTTGGGAAGGAAACATTCCAGACCTAACTACTACTATTACTTAAACTCCAGGGCATTTGCCAATTATGAGGACTAAGGAAAATCTGGGAAAAATGGTTATGGAGGATACTTTAGTGGGATTTGAACTGCAGACCTCCCAATCACAAGTTAGTATCTTGATGATCTTGGCTACCAATGTCAGTTGGATTGAGTTCTAACCCCTTCCACCTATGATTCTGGGTTTTCTTTTTTTCTTTTTTTGTATTTATTTATTGTCAAAAACTAAGTTTCATCATTATCAGCATCATCATCATTCTCCTACTCCTTTAAGTAAATGGTAAGCACTTGTTTAGATCTGTGTAGTAGAATATTAGACATACATAAAAAATGCTGTATTTTTGTTTGTGCTAATTCACCCACTTTTAGTAAACTATGTGTACTTTATCTGTCAGGTGCTGCTAAGTTTAGAATCCATGCTTATTGCACTTTTTTTACTTATTTTGATGAGCACTTTCACTTCACAAAATACTGAGATACTTCCATTTTATCATTATATGCAGGTAGAGTAATAAATATTAAAACATAATTAAGTATATTGGCTTTTGAAGCATCTGAAATGAAGGTAGATTAACATTGTGTGATTTTTCTTTTTCTTCTTCTTCTTCTGCTTGTACTTTTACTTCTACTCTACTTATACTTCATCCCTGTCTCTCAACTCTCGTCCCTCTATTTCTTTTGTTCATTAATCAGCAGAAAAATGCAAAACTTTTAAGAGTTAAAAAGTTAAAATATATGTGTAGGAAGCTGTTCTGTTTTCTTCTAACCCAAATACACAAGTGGCTGCATATATTTTTGTTTTTAAAATAAAATGTTATGGTTTGAGTACTTCTGTTAAGAGAATGACTATGATCATACTTTCTGTGCTTTTGGAAGCATGTATTAAAGAATAAAACATTATGCTTTTTATTGTGTTAGTTAAATCACTTATGTTGTTAATATTCTTGACAAATTACTATTTTAAAACTGTAATGAAATACAGCTTTCTTAAATAAATGTCTGAAATGTAAAATAAAACCACAAAACAAATACACATAGAAACAAAACAAGTTTCTCAGATGTAACAAACAAAATACCTAATAATTATGTTGTATTTCTGTGTGCTGTGATATTGTATTTATGTGTTTACTATTTGATTGTCTGTGTTTCAAGGTATATCAGAAAAAATGTTGGACAAGTTGTTGATTGAAGGTGACCTATCTTCTTTATCCTTGCTGCATGTTGATATATTTTATTATTTTACACCTGTTAATTTGCTTGCTGGTTTACTGTAATGCACCCTTATCATTTATGTTGTGCATTTACAGCATGTTATTTGTTTTGGATTGATAGTTCCATCATTGTTTTCGTTTGCACACAGTAGATGTTTGTCCATTGTTTTCTCACTGTTTTGCTGTTTTGTTTTCGGAAGCTAATTTGCCATTATCGTTCCCTTCCTTTCCCCTCACTTCACTGTTTTAGGTTGCGGTACATCTGGAGGCATTCTCTCTCCCTTTCCCCTTTCTATGTTCCCTCCTCCCCGCCTCACATCTTATTGCATGCAGCAACAACAACCCACACCAAATCCAAGTCTTTGGAAAAGTCCCTCTGTTACAGATTTAACATCATATAATCTCTATGATGTCAATAATTCAACTTCTAATCCATCAACTATTAATTCTTCTATTCGTGGCGGTCCATTTTCCTTACCCCACAATGCTGCCAACCCGAATCAACCACCAAATTCTCTCCCGTTGCTGCCGAATACTTGCACGGTGGAAGCAGGCAGCAGTAGCAACACAACGGAGATGTACGCACACAGCACTCACGCACAGTCACAGTCGCAGCAAGGACGAACAGGGTCTCCCAGTACTACCCGTGTCCAGGGATCCAGTGAAATTGATCGCATTATGGCCAAGATCGAGCAAGACAACCGCATCTTGGCTGAACTGGACAAAACCAGGTCGACCATTGGTGAGTCATGTTAACTGCCTTTATAGTTACTAGAAATAGAATAGCTTCAAAGTCTTATATTGGGTCCTATTTGCTCAGCCAAGGTCTTTATTAATTATGTTAACTAAGCAATGGAGTTATCTTCTTATGTTACTTTATTAAAATTCTAAAGTTTAAAGAATCTGCAATGTAATACCAGCAATTCCAAAGGATATGATTTAGTATATATATATTAGTTAATGTCATGTCATATAACCTTACTTTAATTATGGTTATACTTTTGAACAACAAGAATAAAATTCCAAAGGATGCAAACAGTATTCTTATGGGATGACGATATTGGCTTTAATTTTATAAATGGATATTAATTCAGAGCAGGCAAGGCAAATAGCTGAATAAGAGAAAGCAAACAAGTGAATTTTGTTCATTAATTGCCCTCATTCAGCATATTCAGATATAGATGTTATATTCTGGATTGTTTGGTCATTGATGAAGGGCATATCACTCAGGTCAAGAATGCATACTAATCACACTAGCACTGACAATGCTGCCATGGAAGCTAATACTGCATGGTGAAAAAATGATTGCCATTTGTTCTCATTTGCTTGGTACTTGTTATGTTCATAAATTTGTCTTATAACTATTGACATTCAAATGTCAATAATATTCATTAATTTGCTTTCACTTTCCTTTCAAAGGATTCCATTGGATGTACCAAAAACAAAAAAAAGCAAAAAAATGAAGTCAAATTTCCTATGAAAAAAATTTTTATGATTATATTATAATTTTATGATCATAGAAATTAATGGGCTCTTTGTCTTCAATGAAGTAATTCAAACTGAGAACAGTTAAGTAAGTGGATTCTGAAATATAGACAAACTTGAGCAGTTGAATAAAATGTTAAGATATATTGGTATTTGGAATTTATGAAATTGCAAAACCTTGTTACTCCATCAGTAAGGAAAATAACACTTAATGTCATTATCACCATCTTTACTGTCATTATAATCATCACAATCAAACTTTCTTTTTGTAACCTCATGATATTAGTATATTCATATGAAGTAGGTACCCCACATTATATTATTTATAACTAATGTTAATATCAAATGGACGGATAACATAATTTCTTGCTGTGTTAATAGCTCATACTATTAGAGACACTTACTCTTGTATATATTGTAAAGATTTCCTAATAAATCAAAACCCAGAATTGCTGTATAATAGCTGAATAATGATTTAAATTATCGTAATATGCATTAGAAAGTCAATTGAACTTTTATTTAAATGCTTACCTTTTTTATATTTGTACCTATTTGGTTTAAATATAAAAAAGTATGTACCGTTTTGATTCTGCACATTTTTCCTTTATTAAACACAATTAGTATTTTTATTATTATTATTATTATTATTATTATTATTATTATTATTATTATTATTATTATTATTATTATTTATATTATTATTATTTATATTATTATTATTTATATTATTATTATTTATATTATTATTATTATTTGTATTATTATTATTATTTGTATTATTATTATTTATATTATTATTATTATTATTATTTATATTATTATTATTATTTATATTATTATTATTATTTATATTATTATTATTATTTATATTATTATTATTATTATTTATATTATTATTATTATTATTTATATTATTATTATTATTATTATTTATATTATTATTATTTATATTATTATTATTTATATTATTATTATTTATATTATTATTATTATTATTTATATTATTATTATTATTTATATTATTATTATTATTTATATTATTTATATTATTATTATTATTTATATTATTTATATTATTATTATTTATATTATTTATATTATTATTATTTATATTATTTATATTATTATTATTTATATTATTTATATTATTATTATTTATATTATTTATATTATTATTATTTATATTATTTATATTATTATTATTTATATTATTTATATTATTATTATTTATATTATTATTATTATTTATATTATTATTATTATTTATATTATTATTATTTATATTATTATTATTTATATTATTATTATTATTTATATTATTATTACTATTTATATTATTATTATTATTATTATTATTATTATTATTATTATTTATATTATTATTATTATTATTTATATTATTATTATTTATATTATTATTATTTATATTATTTATATTATTTATATTATTATTATTTATATTATTTATATTATTTATATTATTATTATTTATATTATTATTATTTATATTATTTATATTATTTATATTATTATTATTTATATTATTTATATTATTTATATTATTATTATTTATATTATTATTATTTATATTATTTATATTATTATTATTTATATTATTTATATTATTATTATTATTATTATTATTTATATTATTATTATTTATATTATTTATATTATTATTATTTATATTATTATTATTTATATTATTTATATTATTATTATTTATATTATTTATATTATTATTATTTATATTATTTATATTATTATTATTTATATTATTTATATTATTATTATTTATATTATTTATATTATTATTATTATTATTATTTATATTATTATTATTATTTATATTATTTATATTATTATTATTTATATTATTTATATTATTATTATTATTTATATTATTTATATTATTATTATTATTTATATTATTTATATTATTATTATTAATATTATTTATATTATTATTTATATTATTATTATTATTATTATTTATATTATTATTATTATTATTATTTATATTATTATTATTATTATTATTATTATTATTTATATTTATATTATTATTATTATTATTATTTTTATTATTATTATTATTTATATTATTATTATTATTATTATTTATATTATTATTATTATTATTATTTATATTATTATTATTATTTATATTATTATTATTATTTATATTATTATTATTATTTGTATTATTATTATTATTTGTATTATTATTATTATTATTTATATTATTATTATTATTATTATTATTATTTATATTATTATAATTATCATTATTTATATTATTATAATTATCATTTATATAATTATCATTTATATAATTATCATTTATATTGTTCTGTATATATTGTAATTATAACATTTTAGTAATAATAATGAATGGTAAGTGACTCACTGTAAAACTCGGTTAATAGAAATGTACTAATGAATCGTTTCTCACAAGTTCGCATGTGGTTGATGATGTAGAATAGATCCTACAATACCAGCTGTGCTGTGTAAGTAACAATTTTAATGAAGCCTCATGAAAAATGACTCATAGTGCATCACTACAGACATTTAAGTGCTTACAGTAATCAAGCTCTGATCTAAAAATTTTATTTTATTTTCTTTTGCTTTATTTCAGATTCTTTTCTAAATTATTTTTCTTAGTAAGAAGGCTTGAATGTAAAGTCATAAATTTGCATTTTGTGATGATGTTAACCAAAGCTTTTTAAAATGTTTATTAGGGTGTATATTTAATTTGATTTAATAACGAAATGCTGATGTATGAACTTTCCTTTATAAAGCACTATGCTTTCTTTTTGTTCTTCCTAAGGCTTTTTGTAATATGTGCCATATGCCCCTCCGCTTCCAAAAAAAAAAAAAGCTTAACTTTGTATTTCTCCACATGAAAGTGCACATACAACATACTGATTTGCAAGTATTAAATAATTGCATATAAGTAATTGCAACAACTGGGCTATTAACATTTTTTATAAACCAATACTGTTTATCATATAAAAATGAAGGTACAGTAAGCAAAAAGGAAAAACATAAGCCATTCTTTGAAGAATATTTTCTTATAGAAAAGTATGTTTATGCTGAGCACTGCTAGAATGTAACTAAAAGTTGACAGGTCTACAAAAATTCAAAATTACTTGGAGAAAAATGTAACTTCATATGTTTGCCATTGTACCATATTAGTTAAGAATATGCATTATGAAAACAATTACATAAAAGGAGTAGTGTATATATGAATTAAAAAAAAAAAAACTTATGTATTCCCTTCACATGACTTTCTCGAGCTGTTTCACAACAAACTGTTCTTAGAAAAGATTATTCTTTTATCTAAAGCATGCTAATCGAGATAAACATTAGCAGAATTGGTCTTATTACTTGATTCTTTCTAAGTAGAAGGAAAATAGATAATACACTAGCTAAGGTAATAGTCAATTCCTTTGAAAGCCAATTGTTATGTGAAACAATTGAAATTCCATACTCTTTGCTTGCCAGAAGTAAACAAAAAATAGACAAAATATGAGAAAAGTTTAAGTAGCTTAAAATTGAAACCAATAACACAGAATATCTCAGAAATGACTATCTCAACAAACAAACAAAAAAATACCTATGGCATCAATTGTGTCTTTTAATGAGATACCCATTTTCTGTGTAATAAGTTTTTGCCTATCTTTTATAGTTTACCAATTATACAAGAATCATCTTGTGCAAATCAGGTCTTTTCCCTTTCAAATGTTGTCATCTAGCCTGTTTAGAAAAAAAGGGGAATGCTCTCGGATTGGTGCTTTACCCTCTTCCAGATAATTATCGGCAAAAAGCACTTAAAGTACCTCTGGATTACCTTGAAACATGACTTGCTACTTTCTCTGTAAACAGGGAGGGATTGTGTAGATTATGAATAGCACTGACACTGTTATTCTGTTACTACCTAGTCTCTCAGACAGTGAAATATGTTGTGATCTAGGTCTACTGATTTGCATGCAGTGCTTTCTATTGACAGAAAATGTGTGTTTAGTCCTATTTATTTTGTTGGTTCTCATATTGTTTCAAGCTGTTGTTGGAAGATGAGGGAAACCTCTGCAATTTGATGCAAGGGAAATTATTGTTTGGTACTTAACTTCTTCACTAATTAATGAAAGCATTGAAATTTGGAAAAGCAACAATATCTGTTTCATAAGTCGAAAGAACTGCCACAGCCACTGGTATATCTGCTCTTTGAACTCTAAGAAACCCCTAATAAATGGCATATCTACACTATTCCCATCTACCAACAGTGTGTAAAGTGCAGTATTTGAAAGGATTGCAGGGACAGCTATAATATTACAGGTAGTCTCTCAGAAAGTGGCATAGTTGGGGATTAGGCAGTCAAGGATTACCAATATCAGTGCAAGCAGTAGTGCACTCTCGCCCTCTAATTCCCATGATTCAACAAAAGCCAGACAGAGTGTAGTATCCCAAAACACTGCTACCAGGACCTTTCTTGCTGATGGAAATGTTATCTTCTTTGGCATTGAACAACCAGCTCCTATGCACAGTTTTGACTGATGTTTGAATTTTGGTGTAAGATGAATCCATTTCTGATGTACCACACTCTAGGGATCCTTTGTTCGATAATTTTCTAGGCTGGACATCCTGTTTAAACTCTGCAGCCCACTTTATCAGTTAAAAATGAAGACAAAAGTTCCACCATGCACTGTAATGAACTTTGCATGAATTTCTTTCAGTATCAAACCTTCTTCTACAAATACTGATAACTGCATGACAATAAATTTCATCCAAATAAAAAAATATTTTGCTTCAGATAGCTGTACAACAAGCAACAATGCAGAAAGGCTTGACATGTTTCAGAAACGCTCGTAACAGATCTACCAACTTAAAGGAAAAACTTACTGCATTAGCACTGTCATTTCTGTTTGAGGCAAGGAGCTTTTCCTCATAAACACTCCTCTGAAAGAAAAACAAGCCATTAACCATGAGGCATTTAACCAAAGATCGTAGCAGAGATTGTAAAGATGAACTGTAGTTGAAAAATCCAATGCCATAGCCAGAATTTGAACTCAGTTCTCCTGTTTTCCATGCAATTGCTCTAACCATTGAACTATGTGATAAGTGATAACACACCAAAATGCCATTCAATCCTTCAAATGATATGTGTGTGTTTATTTTTACCTGCTCAACCAGTTCAGAGCATACCTTAATGGTGACTTATTACTGCAATTACTTAGTGTCCAAGTGATATTTACATAGTTATGCCAATATTGGGCAGTATAGTAATGTAAAAGAGAAGTTGTAATTACCTAATGAAGAGAGAATGAAAAATTTACATAACATTAACTCATGAGGATGTCATTTGAATGATAAGAAAAGAAAAGAGGGGAAAAAAAAAAAGGATAAATGGACAGGAAAGCTTAATTTGTGATTGATGAGAACAGTTAGCAATTTACCTATTAAGACTGATAGGGAAGGAAATGACTACATATATTGTCACATATGTGACATACGAGGTGTGATCAAAAAGTTTCCGGGATGGCTTCACAACAATGTTGATGCTGAGACTTCTTTACTTCTTACCCAGAATGTACAAGCAGCATTCCTTCCCAATAAAAATGAGAGGTCATGTGACTTCCTGTCACCATGCAGTGACAAAAAAAAAAAAAAATGGCACGTTATTTATGGACACTCTTTAACTGCTGTGGTTCTTGGCATCCCATTCTATATTGGGCATGAAAGATCGCTTAATTTTGCTCAGAGGCCTCTCTATGAGGCTTGAGGTTCTTTTCCGTGCCGTAAATCTACAACACGGGACCAACGGCTTTATTTCCCTTCCAAAGGAAGCCATGCTAAGGATTTTTACACCCGAAAAAATCTATCGTCCTCCGCCAGGTTTGAACCTTGGGTATATGAAGTCAACATGGTAACCATTACACCACGGAGGGCGACATGCAGTGACAAGGTAGATGCTCTGAAGTGAACAAATGTTTTGCATGTGCTGCAATTTTTCTGCATAGTAAAAATGTCACATTAAGAAAAACAAAGAATGAACATTAAATTTTGCTTTAAACTTGGTAAAACTGCAACAGAAGCCTATGAAATGTTAAGAACAGCATATGGGGAAGAAGTTATGTGCAAAACTCAACCATTTGAGTGATTTTCAAAATTTAAAATGGTGTGACATCAGTTAAAGATGCAATAAAGATCATTTGGGGCAACCCTGTTCCAGCAAAACTGATGAAAATATCAATCAAGTGAGGGAGATGGTCTTAAATGATAGGTGCATTACAATAAGAGAACTTTCTGATTCATGAGGACTCTCCTTTGGAAGTGTTAAAAACATTTTGAAAGACAACTTGGACATGAGAAGAATTGCCGCCAAGCTTGTGTCCTGCCTGCTTTCAAATGACCAAAAGGAAAGCCTTGTGATTGCCTGCACAGATCTTAAAGAACTGCTACAAAATGACCCACAGTATATGGAGAAAATTATTACAGGTGATGAAACATGGATTTATGAGTATGATCCAGAAACGAAGCAACAATCTTCACAATGGAAGAGTCCTTCATCTCCACGCCCGATAAAGGCCAGACAAGTTTGATCCAAAGTGAAGTCAACAATGGTTGTGTTTTTTTACATTAAAGGCATTGTACATAAGGAATTTGTGCCACAGGGTCAAACAGTGAATCAAGTGTTCTACAAACAAATGCGGCAAAGATTAAGAGGGAATGTGTAACACAAATGGCCGGAGAAATGGAGGAGTACTGACTGGTTCCTGCATCATGACAATGCGCTGCGCACAAAGCCCTTTCTGTTCGCCAATTTTTGGATAAAAATAGGATGAATACTGTTCCCCATCCCGCCTATTCTCCAGATTTGGCACCAGCAGACTTTTTCTTTACCCGCGACTTAAAATGCGGCTCCAAGGACACCGTTTTGAAGTCATTGGTGTCATTCATCGCAGAAGGCCCCAAACATGTTGAAAGAAGAGGACTTCCAGAGGTGCTTCCAGCAGTGGCAGAAGCGCTGGGACAAGTGTATCAACTCCCAAGGAGACTACTTCGAGGGTGTCAGTGCAGATTAGACAAAACAAAGTGTTGTATAGTATTTATGTCATTTCAGAAACTTTTTGATCACACCTTGTAGTGTATTATATTACAGTATGTGTAATTATTGGAAAGGATATTTCCAATTTATATATTTCGTTACTTACAAGCTTATTTGTATAGCTCGCAAAGAAGTTGTTGCCTCTGATACAGAAACAAATCTTCTAGATATCAACTGTGAGCTGTGGAGATTGCAAATTAAGCTTTTTCTATGCTGAAGACATGAAAAATCATAATAATGCATTCAGAGTTGCATTATAGAGACTTCTCTAATATACAGTTGTTCTTATTTAAAGAGTTGGCTTGAATGTGCTGACTCTCCACCTTTTGGGCTTCTTGGTGACCAGTAGGTGGGCCTTTGCAAACATTAATGCTATACCAAGCAGTCTCAGTTTTCTCTAAGTTTACCAGATTATTTACTGTGCTTATAGTGAGTGTTAATAAATCTGTGATACATGTTGGAAGCATTATTGTCCTCTCACTCCCCCTATGGTTGCAAGATATTGGTGGAGTCGCTGATCATTAAAAAACTTTTTCTTGAGGGGTAAGATTTTATTCTCATCCTATATCCAACACACTAAAACTGTTGTGACATAACAATATACTCCAAGAAAGTTTGATATTTAACATTGTGGGACCTCAAATACCAACATGCATGTTATGGACAGTACAACTACAGTATTTTTCAGAACATGATGGCGCTGCCCCACTCTTCTTCCAAAGTTGGTCTGACTTTAAAGTATGTGGTTAGAGGGTTTGCAGTTGCCAAGTCTTCTACTTACTGGCCTCTTAAATGAGGTGCAATTCTCGACTTACAAGTAGTGTCTCCAGGAAACAGATTTTACTATTTTGCCTCTCACCCCTAATACAGGTTCATCTTTTGTTTGCTAAACGTTATTGCCCAGTGGTAGAGGAGAGCAGTCCCATTTAAGGGCCATCATGTTTTGGAGAAAACTATACTGGAAGAAAATGCCAAAATTAAAGTATAGGCAGCATAGCTGAATTCTGGATCTGATGCACAGTACTGCACAGACAAAACTTTAGTGATGTTTTATTTTGCTGAATGTTATGTTCTTCGTCTCCATCTTTTAGGCTGTCACTTTTTGAAGGTGCTTATAAGAAGGTATTTTTTAATATCCTGGAAGCTGCTATTTCACTAAAGTTCATAAACTTCAGCCAGCTTTCTGTGATGGCACTTAACTTTATCATATTAGTGTGGCCAATAACTGAACTCTCTCTTGTAATCTCATAAAGAATAGAAAATATGTTTAGCCCGCTTGGGTAATGTGGTGGTAGCATGTCTGTCTCACATTCAACAGGTTGCAAGTTCGAATCTTGCTTAGGGCAAGCTACCTGGATAAGGTTTTTTTTCAGGATTTTTTCTTGTCCTGAGAAGACGAATGTCGAGTAAACTTAAGCTCCATAGACCCCAAGATCATTTGAGCATCATTTCACTAATTTCATTCATCGTCCGATATGACCAACCAGATTAAAGGGCGTTAAAAAAAGAAAAAGAAAAAAAAAAAAACAACAACAACAAAAACATGTTTAAATGATGTCTGCTAGCCAGTCTCTTCAATTCTTATAGAAAATGTCAACGTTAAGAATCATCAAGGTATTATCCTTTTAATAACCTTTTCATTCTGACTCTACCTTTCAAAATCTTGTCCTATACACATGATGTGGAAGAAACAATTATTTCACAGGCTTTTAATTCTGTGCATATTAGAACCTCCATAAGTGCCAAGTAATCTTTCCTTTATTGTTTTTTATGACTCTTGTGGAGGTCTCTGGATATCTGCAAATTGTTTAAATGAGCCTTAAGTCTTCTTGAGCTATGAGAAGTTAGAATTTTGTCTTCTGTTATTTAACTTGTGCATACAAAAACAGCCCCTGCTTGTAAAAATTAAAAATCTGAATTAAAATACTGGTAATTGTGATAATGTATTTGGCCCAACAATTTTCTTCTCTGCACCCCCTTGCGGATTGCTAGTTTTCCTCCATCAATAAATCCATGCCAATCACTGCCTATGAATGGTAGAATGGAGATTTAGATCACAGAGTGCAGCATGTTTCTTCTTTAACAACAAAGCGTTATTTGCCAGGGGAATAATTCTGATTGCATATGTTTCCAAGTATTGCTAAGGAAAGTATATTTTGAGATCAAATGGAATCAAAAGAACAATGCTACAAAGATTTGTATGTTAATATGAAAAACAATATACAACATGATAGTAAAATAAGATATGTATGCCCTAGGATAAGTCAATTTACTGGTCTCAATAGGTACAAAGTATAAAAAATATTATCCATAATACTATAACACATTATTTATACAATCTTTATAGAATAAAAATATTATTTTATGTCTTGATACTTCAAAAATGCCATCTTTGTTTTCACAATTAGTATAGCTAAAAATGATTTGATGTAGGCAATAACAGCGCTATATGGAACTAACAAGTGATAAATAACCTGCTTCTAGATAGATCATGAGCATTTTTATTTTTACTAGTGGACTTGATTAATAAAAAATAATTTCCTGCAGTCTGACTCCATTTACATCTACCTCTGTTGTAAGATTCCTTACATTGACATTAATAAAACATTTAATATGCAATTTTGTTGCATCCCTCAATAAAAATGGATGCACAACATGCAAATTTTAGAAAATTTAACAATATATAGTTGAATTAATAAAGAATTTAGTTTTAATTTTTTAAATGTTATGTTGAGGCTATTTCTAAAATGTATATGATTTAAATCAAATATTGCAAAAAAATTAAAAATTAAATAAAGATGTCTTATAAAGCCTACTAAAATATATAATATACATATTATGTATATTAAGCACATTGTGATTATGGTTTCTTATAAACAATGATTATGGGTTTCTTATAAATACTGTTGTAAAGGTTGCTTACTTTAAATTTGTTAAAATTACCGAAGTAGTACATACTCATTTAAGAAATAAATATGTAAGTGTGTAATATAATGTTCACTTGCAGTAAGTGAGTCTGAAAGTTAAAATTATCATTACAAGGTATTCACTGCAGTATGCACAATAACAATTAAAATGTCCCCAAAATTAGTTTTCCCCTTCCCCCATTATTTTCATTTTGGTACAGGTGATTCAGATTGTACCACCATCACTATACCGGTTCCCCAACTCAATGACTTGGGTTCCCGTGTGCAGCAACCACTTCAGCAAGCACCACTTCAACAACTCCAGCAGCATTGTGCTGACTCAAAGAAACACTACCTTACAGTTCCACAGATAACATATGGTCATTCTAGAAGTGGTCAGCAGAGTAAGTCTGACATAATCAGGCAGTTTGGCTCCAGAGAATGTAGTTAGACTAGACTCCTGTTTAGTTCAGCTCATTGCTAGTTAGAATAGTCTAGGATTGAGTTTTGTGACAGAGAAGCTTAAAGTAAACCTTTTCTATAGATTTTAGAAAGGAAAATGAAATTCTTGAACTACCAGAAAAGCTTGTAGCAAAGTTCAACTTTTGGCAAGGCCCCTAAAAATAATGATACAAACAAAGGATTCATATAGTATGATTTTTTTTAGGTGTTCTTTACAAGAGTTTGTCATTTATTTATATATTTATTTATTTAGAATAATTCTAATTCTCTTACATTTTATAATGTAATAAGTGAGTTGGTAAATGGTAACACTACATCGCTGAAAATTCCATTTACTTGGACAAGCTTTTGGAACGGGGTATTGCTCCCATTATCAACAATTCTCCAACTGATCATGCCGCTTTCGTTTCCTGTCTCAGGGAGACTGTAGATTGTAGATACCAGCAATCTTCAGCCTTCCCTGGATAGGAAACGAAAGCGGCACAATCAGTTGGAGAATTGTTGATAATGGGAACAATATCCCATTCCTGAAACACATCCAAGAAAGTAGAATTTTCAGTGATGTAATGTAACCATTTACCAACTCACTTATTATATGACTACACATCACAGTTACTAGCTTCTATTCACTCAAATTAGTGCATATCTTATGCTTCTATGTTACATTGCTGTATCAAAATTAACAGAGTTTTGGGAGAAGCATCCTGAAGAATAAATCACAAGCATATTCTAGGTATCTATAAACAATTCTATACTCTTCTTAGCACTAATGATCCATTTCTAGATATAAAAGATATAAGAAGCACAGAATGACACATTTGTGTGCATACTATTCTACATACATGCAGAGGAAAAAATACTGAAAAAAGTGAATCAATTTGAATACTATGTTGTCATTTAAGAATTTATCAATGCTGTAATATGCTTTATTTATAAGAAATTTAGCTAGAATGTGTTCAACTTGGAGACTGAAGTATTATTAGAAAAATAATAAATCTCTAAGCTGCTTCAAAAGTCCATCTCTTTTGCTATCTATTATTATCAAGATCTTTGTGACTATGCAATAGAATGTGCCAGTGATAGATGAAATGATTAAAAGGGTTTCGGTTCTGAAATTTACATTACTTTTACATTAAACTAAAAAAAGAAAATTCCCAATTTAACCCGGAACACTAACACATATGATTTTAATGTGAAAAGAAAGGTATTTGTAGTATGAACTTCTGAATTTTATAGTGCTATAATTTTTAGTAGCTTCATTGTTGGCTGTGATTAAATGAGTAGTTTAATTTGGCTGCCTTTTCTTTGTTGGTATAGCAACACAGCTAAGCTTTGCAAGTGCGTTGTGAATTTTAAGAGGCATTAGCAATAGTGTGCAATATTTTCCAATTTTTTCATTTTGTGTTGTACTAAGTAATTATTGAATTAATACCTCAGTATTGGGTCATCAAAAGCAGTCAGTTTGTGTATTTTATGGAATCATGAGCAACTAATGACTTGCTTTAGCATCGACCAATAATGATTATTGTGACCATCATTGTTACATTATCAGGAGAAAAATTCCTGCAGAAGTTACTCTAGGAACCAACAAGAAATGCACAGAGTGTGGAATCTACCACCCAAGCAGAAGAAGAATGACAATGAATCGCTAATATTCACCAAGCTATGTACATCATATACTGACTGATGCGTGTGTTAATCTTCAACTGAACACTTAATACTAATAAATGGGAAAAGAATATTTTATGTAAATACAAATCATTTGCAATGTAATTGTTCTTAATTTGTCATTTACAATTGCCATAAATGTTCTGAATTATTAATACTGAATTTGTTCAAAAGGACAGTAGGTTCGAGTAGTACATGCTTTAAGAGATTGCAAAATATGTCTTATGGATTATCAAGCATTCAATTACTGCTAAAACTATAACAACAAAAGTTGTAAAATTCATGTGTTACTGACAATGAATCCTTAGCAATACATTAATTAGTGTTTTAGCCAGGCTAACATTTGATAGCACTTTGAAGAGAACTTTCCCAAAATATAAATCTGTTGCAATGGAAGAACTGTGGTACTTATAACAACTTCCAAATATCGATCTATCCTTGCTGAAATATATGATTATATGTAGCTATGTTGGATCGGTATGTAAGGAGTGTGTCGAGTAAAAAAAAAAGAAGAAGAAGCAAAGGCCTTTCCTCCAAAAGAATTCAGGTACTATTCTCAAATTGATGTTACAGTTCAAGCTGGGATTAATTTTTAGTGAACATGGATTGAAAATATCTGTAATTTGGTTTTCTCTCCCATAGGTCCAAGTTTGGCAAGAAAAAAATTATTTGCAAATCAGATTGATTCACTGATCATTTTTAATTCCTTGCATATATCAGTGTTTTAAAATATTAAACAAGGCACCTTAAAAATGAGCAAGCTTTATTTCTTCAGTTCCCCCCCTGAGAGGCATCCATCATTTTGAAAAAAAATCTGGTGTGTTACACTCACATGACTTTCTCTAGTTGCTCTACAAACCTCCTATAAAAGATTATTCATCTTTGTACACAATGCTAATAGAGATAAATATTAGCAGAATGTTCTTATTACTTAATTCCTTATAAGTAGAAGGGAATAAGGGAATGCGCTATGCTAAAGTGACTGTCAAATGTTTTAAAAGCTATCATTATGCGATTGTCATTGCAAATCACTTCTTTGCTTGGCCAGGAGTAGAACAAAAGAAAAACGGACACTTCCTGTCTGAGTAAAGTTTAAGCACTAACCAATAACAAAGAATATCTCAGAAATGGTTACCTCCACAGCAAAAAGGTAAAGGACATAAATTGTGTGTTTTGTCGTGATGTACATTTTTGTGTAGTGAGTTTTTTTCTATCTCTTATTGTTTAGCAGTTAAGCAAAATTTGGCAAAATTCATCCAGAATAAAGAGGTCTTCAGAGGCTATTCCCAAAAAATTAGAGATATACATTTTATTTCAGACATAAATAGCTTTAATATATGGGATTTTAATCAAAATTGTTAGAGCCATTTTTAAGAAAATCGAAATTTTCGAAATATAGAAAATCAAAATTTTCGAAATTTAGAAAATCAAAATTTTCGAAAAAGGGTAGTTTGTGGTGAGGGGATTTTTTTAAAATCTTCGTGTCGCATCCTTGGAAGATACTAAACCTAAATACGAAGTTAACAGTATTTTCGTTTTGGGGCTATGCTGTCCACAGACGGATGCGGACATGGACTTCTGCGAAATCTTGGTATCGATTTTTGGGTGCATTACAATACCTTCTCTATCCCTATGTACATTGTACATATGGGGCTAGAGAAAGTAAAAATGAAACATATCTACCGCCAATATTCCCTGCACCAAGTGAATTCTGGTTGTAAGTTATCTTTAGTGTGGTCTTGTATGCAGATACTTATAAACTTGATGTAGACAAAATTCATTATAAGTGCCTGGCATAATACCAGCAGCTGATCATTGAGATAACACTGACCTGAAGTCAGTCTTTTTAATTCTTTCCCTGTGATAGAGAAGTGATGGGAGAGAGAGCTCAGACATGGATAATTTTGTTTTCAATGTATTTTTACTACAAAAAGTTACAGCTCAATCTGCATCAATGTGACAAGGAAACTCTCATGAGTTAGTATCGCTATTTTCTCTACACATAGGCATGTTAATCAAAAATAAGATGTATTTTATGGACAATCTTTTAATGTTTCCCTGCATTTGACACACAATTCCTTGATGCAACAATGGGCCAATTAGAAGATTAATTTAAAAACTCTTAAAGGTTAAGCTGAGTATTGAGCACCTTAGAATCTCTCAAAACAATTCTTGTCTAAAGACATGTAAATGTCACTTTCTCCAGGTTTTAAGAGCCAAGAGTTATGACAGCATATTTAGTTGCTATTTCTGTTTCTTGAACAAGAAAATAAAGAAATAAAATAAAATATGAAGTATGCACACCACTTCAATTCATCTCAAAAATTGGAGGGGGAGGCAAGAGTTGTTTGGAATCTCTTCTGTTTACTTTTTCATCAATTGAAAGGATATATGAACTTGTCTCTCATCAGTAAAAATCACAAAATTGTCCATAAACGAGATGTATATCAGGAGATTTTATACATTTACAATTAGTAATATTATAAAATCTGCAATGAATATAAAAATGATACTCTCCACTGTTTACAGAATGTTCAAAACTTTATTTCAATGCAAATAAACTAGTCTAAGACCACTATACCTTAAACATTCTGATAGTTAAGTTTCTGAAGTTCCATTAAATAAAATAAAACTTGTAAAATGGTTTTCTTTCTTGCATGAAAGCCAATATATTATTAATATCTATGTTTTTCTAACTACAAGAGCTTCAATTCTTCAACATACAATATTTGCAATAATTTTTCTGCCTGTCTGTGTTAAATATTCTGGTTTCAAATATTTAAATCAGCACCTTAAAGCAGTAAATAAATGCTACTCTATATGTAAAACATTTAGACACTAAGGCTACCTGATGTTATTTATGTAACTATGGCAAGCTGATTTGTGCTTTGATTCGCTCCAGGGAAATTTTCATCATGGCAGTACAGTACATTGAGAGCTACAATATATAATATTCCTGACAAATTTTTTATCTAATAAGTGAGGCATTGTGGCACTAGAGATTCCAAACAACTCTTGCCTCCCCCTCCAATTTTTGAGATGAATTGAAGTGGTGTGCATACTTCATATTTTATTTTATTTCTTTATTTGCTGTCAATATACTTATACGCCTTTCTGATAATGTCAATGGTAAACTATGTATAAGAAAATGTGTCATATAAGGGATATACCAGGATTTGACCATACAAATTGGCAGGACTATAGAGGGTCCAAGATAAATAATTTGAGATTGGGAACTTATGGGCCATGGACTCTAAATTGTGTGCTACGTCATAAAATATATTAATATATTAAGAGTTAGTGAACCAGATAAAATCGCAGTGGGCCATGATACGAGCACCTGGATTTCGAAGAGCATAGATATAGTGGCATTATTTAGCACTGTAGTTAGCCTGTGGGGGGTTAAGATGTCAATGGAATTGAAGGTTCAAGCCTCCATAAATACATTTATTTTTATGGTGTTTACTTTTTTGCATTTTATAATGAGTCATTTATACTTTGCTGCATTACTGGATATGATTTATTCATACTGACAAATAAAATGAATGTAATGTAAGATTAGCATGTAGGTGCAATGAGATCGTTTCAGTAACAATTGCATTGAACTCCTTAAGAGGCACACTTCTCCGAACCCCTTACATTAACCCTACATTGATGTATTATGTACATAATAATTGTAGGCAAAGTTTACAATAAACAAAATATTATCATTGTGTCAAATGAGCTTAAAATGAAATAAAAATGAACAACTATCTCTGTAGTAAAACAAGTACCTACATAAAACAAATTAAGAACTATGTATTAGACAGAAAAGTGAATTCCATCTTTTCACCTGTGCATGAAAGGCAAATAGAAAGACTTCAAGAAATAATACAATATCCAAAGCACAAAATACAACAGGCCAACAGAGAAATTTTTCAATGTGAAGACCTGCAACATCCCTGCAGAGACTGCACTTATGAAGAAATGAATCTTGCACCCTGTCAAAAGCTCCAGGATTGATGTGAACCTCACCACAAGAAGCTAAAGTCTACATCAGTAATTGTTCATCTGATTCAAAGGAAATCTGGTATGCGAGGCTCTTAAGCCTGCACAATGGTGCCACATGACACAAAAAGCACACAAGCTCTAAAGTTCGCAGCTTAGATTATCTTAGAATATTTGTCTGTGCGATCTCCATTTCACACCTCGTTGAAACGATTTATTTTTCTACACATAATGTGTATACTTTTATAATATGAACACAATGTTTAGCAATTCATGGCTCTCACAATAGCCACATGAGGAATTGGAACAAAATTTTCAGAAGCACAGTCTCGCAGAAGTAGCTAATACCTACATACTGATAAAATCAAAGTACTTCTGTTCGAATCTTGGCAATAGCCCAGAGTGTTTTATTCCTCCACTAACACCGTAGTTCAGTTACTATGTTTCAAAGCACATAAATATTTTCAACAAACCTAATTTTTTCATTACATTAATCTGTGCAGGTTTCTTAAATTACTGCATATAATATTAAATGCTATGTAGATATTCCTCAGTTTTTTAAAGTAATTTGTACTGGAGGGTTTGTACTTGACTTCAGAAATGTAAACTAGGCATATTAGTGCTGATTGTGTACTCTTTGAGAAAAACAAGAACATTTAAAAACTAAGAAATGGAAACTTCATAGAGCGTTGCAATTTTTGTATCAGCACTATACCAACATATGTTTTGACGGAGAGCTCCAGCTAACTACATATGATCTAAAATCAACTGAAATGTGAGCGAGTGGCAATTTTACCAAAGTTAAAAGTGCAAAATTTTAAATTTTTGTATTGATTGTGCACCGATATGCATTCCATCGACTACTGGCATACAAATGAGTCATTCTGAATGAAAATAGGACTCAAATGTCCACGTTCTTTTAATTTTCAGCCATTGTTGTGCAATCCAGAAAACATGCCGTAACTTTAACATTTGGCAAAAGGGATAATAGGCTCCCTATCTCAAACTGTTTATCTAGGAGCCCTCTACAATCAATTTGAGCAGTTGAATTCTGCATTATAGTTCAGTAGTTTGCAAGTATAATTTGTCAGCTTGCTTTGCATATTCAAAGGTCATAAAATGATATATTATATATTTTTGGCTTCAACCAATTTCTCTTAATTCCCTCTTAAAAGCCTTTTATTTTATTATTGAAAAGAGTTGTATGTTGAGACACATTGTGTTCCTATGAAAATTCAAGAGCAAGTGTTTTTTGTAAACTGATAATATATACACATTTATATGTTATGGAGTGGTTCTCAAATGGAAGTGGTATGTTCCCTTTATTGTTATAAGAGATTTTCAGGAGGCCACAGAAAACTTAGTCTGAAGAATCTAAATTATATGACAAATACAGTAAAATCCTGCTTAACAGACTACTTAACCGAAACCTGGCATAGCATATTTGGTGGAGGGGGAAAAAAAATTGGCTGCATTAATTGGTATGTTCATTTGCTCCAAAACTAAATTCCAGTACAAGTTCTTGTATTGTCTTCACTCCTACTTCATATTTTAAGAGCCATTATAAGAAGTGTTAACTATTTGTACAAGCATGGAACGCAAAGATCCATTGTTATTTTAATGTTGGTGTTGGTCAATGTGGTTTATTTGTGTTTAAGACAGTTTCTGGTAACATACAGTCTTGGGGGGGGGGGGGGGGGGCAGAGAATGATTTGGAATTAGTAAATGTTTATATATCAACTCAAACAAAACTCTGTAGACATCTTAAAATCCTAAGAAGAATATTATGAACATTATGTAGGTAATTAAAATGATGGCTCATTGATCAACTTGTTTCTTTTCTTCTTGCAAGTTTCTGCATAGGTAGTCATATCAATGTCTCAGATAATGTAAGTGTTGGAAGCCCCTATTTTACTGTTGACATTGATATACTATCAGAAAGCTAACAAGAAGTTATAGAATTGACATGCAAATCAAGAGCAAATAAAAGTTGAGGCTCAGGTTTGAAAGAGTTTGAAATAAATCATCTTGCATTTTATCCTCAAATAGTCTGGGTTGTGATTACTGTGCCATTTTTATTCACATATTTATGTGAATAAACAAGACAGCATTGTAGGCTAAATGTTACAAAATGTCTCCATTGAGCATTTTCAAATTTGAAGTTAAACATACAAGGTCTAATCAAGAAAAAAACAATGTCAACTGTCTTACTAACATAATAAAAATCACTTAATTACTAAAACTAGTTCATAAACAATGTTAATCATTACTGCCACTAATTGATTCAGTAGATTGCCAGTAATTGATTACTGCCACTAATATGTTTGTAAATTAAATATGTGCTTTTTGTACATTTTGAAAAATGGTAAAGGGGCATAGTGACTCATCACATCTCAAAAAGGGGACATCAAAAGGATAAAAATTGAGGTGTTCATAACAAAAACAACCCTTGTCACATTTTATGAATTTTTCAGGAGAGCGAAAAAACTGTCTGGCACCGTTAGTTTTCATTCAAAGGATTTAATTTTTTTTCACCAAATATTAAGGATATAACATAATAATTGTTGAGATTTTCTGTATTTATATCACTGTGCAACTGCATCAAAATAAATCATAAAGTTCGGTATGTCATGACAAAGTTTTTTTTTTATAATGGAAAACATTTAAGGCTGGGAAATGAAAAAGGTTGAATTTTATTGGCAACAAAACAATGTTACAGCTGTACTATTGGGATTGATATGTTTCAGTCTTTGTGTTACATAGAAAATTGTCTTTATATGGCATACGCTTTTTCATTTTCATGGCTCTCTTCCAAGTAAAAATATCACAGTAAACATATTGGTCACACACTATTCAAAATAGACAATGGAGTTAAGATGTCAAAAAGTCTTCTTCCCCACTGCTATTATCAGACTGCATCAGCTAAATCACTGCTTTGTGCTTATCTTCTCTAAAGGCAAGATTATTATAAAACATCTGGCTCTCTGGCTTCAAATAAGGAAAAATGTTCCTTAAATCTTTCATTTTTTCTGAGCGGATGCGAGTATCTCTGTAATTAGAAAGTCACCTCAGTGGGCATCTTTGTTTTATTACGAACCACATCTGTTCTCCATGGACCTGAGTAAGTAATCATGGACAAAAAGTAATGGGCTGGATGCCTGTTTCTTGTATATTCTAACCTTCTTTAATTTGATGAGAGCACTGGCAGATTTTTTAAGTATGGTTGAACTACCTGTTTAACATTAAAAAGCGTATTAGTTTGTTCAACTCTGATAAGGTTGAAAGCTGCAGGACAGCTCCGACAGGTTCTTATGATTTCAACCCATTCTTCTGATGTCTCAACTATTGCTTTTTTTTTTCAATCAAGGAGAAATCTTGATCATAAGGCAGATAAGAATGCCCACAAATGGGGAAAAAGGTAGATTATCTTTATGAACATATTGAGTGAATGTACCAATAAATGCAGAAAATGCAACATCACAAAGTTCTTTTTCTGCCCAACCATTGGATTTGAAAATAAGTTCATTTTGTAAGTCTTGCTTTTAACTTAAATAACAACAAGGAAGTTACCTAATTTTGTCCTTTTCTGTGTATACCTTCGTGATAGACATGAATCATTGCATCATTGTTTCCAAGATCATGCACATCATATATGTAGTACCGTAGTTGTCGAGAGTAAAATATGGCATTAGTTGTAAGATGAAGATTATAGTAGCTGAACCTTCTCTAGCAAGCATTTTATATTTCCTCTTCATCTCATCAAATGCTTCTGCCCTTTGCAAGTGCAGCTCCCTCTCTGTAGAAAGCCTATTCTTTTCCATCTAAAATAGTTGCTAATTTTTGTTGATAAACATCACAAAATGAGATGTGTCTGATCGAGGACATCCAAAGGATATGTTGAAAGAATCAAAAGATTTTTCCAGAAAGATTCACATGATTTTGTACATTTGCTTAACAGAGAGTGATGCTGGAAGGTATCTTGAACAGAATAATGTGACTGACTAGGCTGGAACATCTGTATATGATGTTCAACTAAAGATGCTAAAGGTTCAGGTACTGCACTTGGTTGGTTTTCATGCCTACCTTGCTTATCTTTAGGTGAACTTTGATTGTTCAAAGTGACCTCTGAACAGAACACAATCAGCCTCTTGTGATTCCATGAATGCTTAAGAATGCATTAAGACACACTGCGATTTCAATAGGTGCTGCATCTCCCTCCTTCATACAAAGTTTACAGTAAAATGATACATTGTGCATATACTAGTTACCTAATTCTGAAGAATCATCACAGTTAGCAGTAGCTTTGCGTAATCTTCTTTGCTTGACAAGCTCCATACTTATTAGACTTGCAACATGAGAGTCTTGAATATTTTTGCTTGACAGTTTGTAAAAGCCGATAACAATTTTATTTCATTGTTCTTCATTTACTGCCTCAAAATATCTGTATCGCTTGCATCTGAAATCAAGGTTAGCACCGCTATAAATAACCATGACATAAATAAAATGATAATTACAACAAAAGTTGTATGTAACAATAATAACTGGAAAAGAGACTGTGCTTGGGGAAATACAAACTTCGAATTTAGTAGGTCTACTAACCTGCAAATGTCAGCAACATGTTTAACTTCAACATTCTTTCTAAAATGATTTATGTGTTCCAGTCCCATAATCTTTGATTTCTTTACCACATTTTCTGTTCTTTGACCATTCCAAGTATCACTGCTTGAATAATTATTCCGAAACATTTTCTCGTCAGTGTACACTAAGCAACGGTTTCAGGATAACACAAGAATAGTAATGCGACATGGTCATGTTGAAGCCCGCAAATAACAATCCTGCCAACAGGAACACAAAAATAGCCCTAGTTCACTTGACAAAGGCTATTCTTGTAAGAAAAGGCCATGATAAAGGTTGTTTTTGTTAAACCATGTATTTTTCACCATGTCATATCTCATGACATGGGCCGTTTTTTAAGGTATTTGACCCATCAAGATGTGCATCTTGACCATGACTACCAGAATGTGCAATAATCGCAAAATTCATAAAGTGTAACAAGGGCTGTTTTTGTTCTGAACCCTTCAATTGGGAACCCCTAGTTTAAAAAGCATGTTGTAATCAGCATTGAACAGAAACTCGAAAGCTATTGACAACAGGGTGACAACGAACTGGGGATTCAAAGCATTTGAGGTACAAAAAGAGCATTTTTGCACCCACAATGTTAAACATTTTCTTATCTGAAGCAATGGCTTCAAGAAATGTTTTCACATTAGGCAAACTTGCTATTTCATTTAGACATTTTTGGAGTTATTTGTTTTTCTTAGCTTTCATTAGTGGTGTTTGCTTCAACTGTTCTATTTGAAGCTATTCCTTAATATACTCATACCTGAATTTTGGGGGGTTTATTATCATTGCTTTATTGCTGATTTAAATGAGGCAGTTTTGAGAGAAGTTGTTAGATTAAGACAGATGTAATTTTCACATGTAATGTAAACCGCAAGTTTTAATATAAATGATTTCTCATTTGAAAAAAATGCTTACAAAAAACAGTTAAGAGGATAATTATTGTTTACTAAAACTTTTTTTCCTATTTCATTAAGTCTTGTAGTAACATACTTAGTATGTCTTGCTTTTCTCAAAATTGCAATAAATGCTGAAGATGAGCCTTTACTGTGTGAAGGCAGAAAATGTTGTGTTCCCTTGCAAAAAGTTGATGAGAATGTTGATCTACTTACTGCCATCTTCATAGTGATTACTTCCTAACACTTCCTAAAGAACACATTTATCATTGCTATTTGTAAATCAAGTCTGGTAGTAACAAAAATTGTAAATCTTGATTAACGCACTTATGTTATTCCCATGTCATTATTGTGCATATAACTATAGCTAAATATATTAGTATTTTAACAAAAAAAAAAACCGTAAAATTATTCTAATATACAAATAAAAGTTTATAAAGCCGTTTATATGAGCTAAAGAGAAAATCAAATAATTTAAATCACTTGGTAGAATATCATATTGCCAAATTTAAATTTAAACATCATAACTATAATTCAAAACTTTTTGTTAAGCATGCCATTAAGCAAGTGATTAAATGTACTGCTCTCTGATTGTATATTAACTGAATGATGTCAGAATAACATTTAGCACTGATTTCTAATAATCAAGGTGCGAAAAATGCCTAAAGACTAAAAATTTGTATTAATGGGAAATACTGATTAGGATATTGTCTGTATTGTCTGTAACACAAAAGTTTTTGTTTTGTAAAACAAAATGGTGAATCAACACCAACAGCTAAATAATGGTAGCAGGATGTACGCTTGGAAGGGTTGCAAGAAGAAAGTTTGGAAAAAAAATTACTGAAAAAATTACTGATTAAATGAAGTAGTCTTTATAAAATTAGTGTAATGAATATTGCAATATTGCAATATGCAGATGACCAAATAATTATAAATAAAACAGAAGACGAGCTGCAAAAAGTAATGTATACATTGCAGAGGCTATGCAAGAATTATAATTTTAAAATTTTAACAAGTAAAACAAAAACAATAGCCTTCCAAGGTAAACACACTGTTAGAACTAAAATAGTAGCTAATGGATTTTATATGATTAAGTCACAAGTTTTAAATAGAGCAAGTCACGAGTTTTAAGTACTTAGGAACACATGTGAGTTATAAATATGAAAATGATTTTAGTAATAAACTGCCCATATTTCAGCAAATGTGTGGCACAATAAACGGAAGTCTCAAAACTAAAGCCAGATAAGAAACACAAGAAGCTTTATAAAGTAATGGCAGTACCTGCCTTCCTTTACAGATCCAAAACATGGACATTAAATAATGGTGACAAAAGGAAAATGAAAGCTGCTGAGATAAAATTTCTGAGAGCAGTAAAAAGGATGTAGTCTCCCAGATAAAATCTCAAATGAAAAAATTAGAGAAGAGTTGGAAATAATGTCTCTAGAAGAAAAAATTACAAATTATAGAAAAGAAGACGTCATCAGAGAGGATCCCATGAAGAAGACATCGTGGAAGATCAATGAAACAATGGTCAGACATATTTTGAAGCCAGAACAAGCACTTTGCCTAATCCCTGAAGTAAAGATGATGACGGTGATGATGATGAATACTGAATACAGTTAATTCAAAAGAATTTGAGTCAGTTTTTGTAATACAAACATCACTTAGCAATTACTTACTGCATACAGTATTATTATATTTTGTTAAACATTATTGTATACATTTGGAATACAGTTATTTTCTTCCTTTTGCTGCTTAAAATCATTACTATTGATTATCTGAAAAACTGCTCTAACTGCCCTCTCTGGTTTGGTTAAGCCGATTTTTACTAAGATGACCATAAGTCATCATCTTCTCCATCTGTAGATGAAAACATGTTTAGACTTAAGTTTTAGCAAGCAAGCTCCTGGTTAAAACACTAGTAGACAAAATGCATTAAGCAGAGTGTCATGGAATCGAGGGAAACTAATGCCCACATGATTAGCTTTGTAAAGAACACCAGTATTAATCCAAAGTGATGCATGTGTAAATATTTAAGCTCCTTAATATCATTTTCCTTTGCTGTTTTTATAGACTAGGTTTGCCTTTGAGTAAGTTACCTATAAAGCAAGATGATGTTAATAAAGTAGATGTTCTCAGAACTGCAACCTTACGTGTTTCTGCATTCTACTTACCTTAAAGCACCTATAGTCACAGCTGTAATTTTTGTGGTTAAAGCGTTTTTCATCATAATATAGCATTATAGATGTACTTAGTATTTTTGCTTTATTTTTGTCTATTTTTCTCAAGTATTAGAAAAACATACAAGTGATAGTGAATTTAAGTTAACCTGAATTTTTATTATATAAGCTTATATATGACTATTCAACTTTTATACTGAATGTTTGGGAATTCCCATTGCAAATTCCCAGGACTTGCAGAGAATGCTGAATAGATAATATTCTGAAAAAGGAACCATGTTCACTCATGTGCATGGAAATCACCAATTCATCTAGTACCATATGTTTTCCCTTTTTATTTGATATCCAAAGCCAACCCCCTGACAAAACTGATATAAAAAATTTCTATAACATTAACCTTTGAGTAAAGGTCACTTGTAGTAGTTGAGAAGAGATAGGTAAGGAATAATGAAAATTCAAATTGGGTGGTTGAAGAAATAGTAAGTACTTATTGTTAGTAATGTCTGATGTTGATCATATTGAATGAAATGATCTGCATAGCAAATACATAGTTATTACAAACTGTAAAAGCCTACAACACTGAGAAAGCTGCAAAGAAATATTGTATATTTCATGACTGTATCTTTTTAATTTTTTAATAACCTGTGATAATTTTAATAGAAAGCATATAGCACTCTGCTTAACCAAATAGCTATGATTCGGTTTTGTCGAATTAATTATTTTTGAGCTTCTTTTCTATCACATCTAAACAATATTTTATAGTAATTTCTTTTTTTAAAATAGCCATATATTTCTAGTTTATGATTGATGTAGAATAATTTGCGTGCATTATATGATAGGAAAGAAAACTTTTATTTACATCCAGACCAACAGATGTCGTTGCTCATTCTTTTCTATCACATCTAAACAATATTTGCTAGTAATTTATTTTTTTAAAATAGCCATATATTTATAGTTTACAATTGATATAGAATAATTTGCATACATTATATGATAGGAAAGAAAACTTTTATATACATCCAGACCAACAGATGTCACCGCTCATAATCATTCGGTTTCAACCCCCTTCCATTTGATTTTACCTTAATTATGCAAAAGGTGAGCACTCACTATTCTTAAGGTTGCTCAGCTATGTGGTAGTGTGTTGCTAGAGTTGAATACAAATGCAAAGTCAAATGCCTCGAAGAGTACCTAACTCCACTTTCGAAATAAGGCAACCTTGCATATTTTATCATGCCAAAGGTCGTAAATATACAGAAATTGCTAATATGTTACAAATTCCCATGAGTATTGTTGGTGACATCTTTAGCAGGTTCAAAACTGAAGACAGAGTGGAATTTGTACCACGAACCAGGTCGGCCAAAAAAATTAACATGCAAAGAAGAACGTGCTAAAGTTAGAAAAATAAAGATAAATCAAAAATTAACTGCCCCACAGATTGCCGCACAGGTGAGTGAGCAGTGGAACAAGCAGGTCAGTCCACAATTAGGAAGATACTAAAAACAGAAGCATTTAATGGAAGAGTAGCCAGGAAGAAACCATATGTCAGCGAAGTAAATAGGAGAAAGAGACTTAACTTTGTTAAGCAGTACAATGAAAAGGATAAAACCTGGTGGAATTATGTTATTTGCATTGTTGAGAGTCCCTATAAAGTTTTTGGGTTAGGTGGAAGGACTATGGTGTGGCAAAGACCTAATCAAGAGCTACGAAAAATAAACCTGCAAGCAACTGTGAAGCATAGTGGAGGAGGTGTGATGGTTTGGGGATGTATTTCTGCTAGTGGACCTGGAGAGTTGGTATTTATTGAAGGTATTCTGAGCAAGCATAAATATATACAGTTGCTTAAAGACAATTTATGGAAAAGTGCTGAGAAGTTATGGATATTGGAAACATTCAAGTTTTACCAGGATAACGACCCCAAACACACGGTCTAAGAAGTGCATTCCTGGCTGCTGTACAATTGTCCCAAGGTAATTCAAACCCTGGCGCAGTCACCAGATTTAAATCCATAGAAAATTTGTAGGACAAACTAGACTGCAGGATAACATCTTCTCCAATCACCTCAGCTGTGGAACTTAAGAGAAGACTGTTGGAAGAATGTAACAGTATTAGTTCCGACTACACTCAGAAGTTAGTGTCTAGTATGCCAAACCACCTGAATGCTGTTTTGCGTCAAAATGGGCTCCAACTAAATACTGAGGATACAAAGTTTAGTACTAAAGTGAAAACCGAATGTTTATGAGCACATGTGTTTTGTGTGGGTTTTTTTTTCGGTAAAGATTTTCAGTTATTTATGTTATTTAGAATATGGACAAAAGAAGGCCAATGTTAGTTTGATATGGAAGTATATGCCCTGGAAAGTTAAAGGGTGTAATTACTTTGTTTATTATGTACAATTTTTAAATAAATTAAATGTAATGATAGATCAGTGGTTTTAAATATCGCAAAACCGAATGTTTATGGGAGTCATTGTACTTGAACCATTCTTAGAGGTTCTTTGTTGAATGGTAGTAGCAGTTGTTAAGGAAACTTCCATATACATCTTATTGTAATTAAAATACTTCTTTGTACTTTAATTTTTATTTTGGTTTTAAAGCAACTGAAAGAGGTGGGATTAAAAAAAAAGAAATTGTTTTCTCTCTCTTTTTTTTTTTTTTTCATTACAGAAAACCGTTCTTTCTACACTACATTGCTATGTTTCTATAGGTTATGAATTTTGTTTTTACATACCTACCTTGATTTCACATGATACTTTGCTTGTACTTCATGCTCATGAAATGATAAAACTGTTCCAGATAATAGCATTATATTTAGTTTATTTCCTTATATTTAATTAGTCTCATTCTAGTAAGGAAAATAAGTATTTTGCTTCACATTAAAGGCACTGAAATATTAAAAAATATTCTTAGTCATTCATTTGTGGAAACAATAGTCACTAATACATCCATTAGTTTGATCTAAAGTAGCCTTCATTTCATTGGTCCATTGGTAACCTGTAGCTGCCTATTGCAAACAAAGGGAAAACACTGTTGCAGCATTTTTCTTCAATTATATAAACGGTAGTGTAGAGTGTTTTAACATTGCACTATCAACAAAACTAATTTTTTTTTTTAGACAGGTATGTCTCCATGCACTCAATGATATAGTTATCCAGTTTAGTATTGTATGTTAATTAATGTTCACTAAAGTTATTAAATAAATATTTTGGTATGAAATCATGTTTTCTCCATTTCAAAATTTAGGATCTTTAGACATTATAATAAAGACACGAAACAAAAAAGGATTTAGATTATAGATTAATATAAAATGTGTCACTGTTTTTATTGGTGTGGATGTGATTGTCCTGATACAGGTAATTATATTAAGTATTTGTACCTGTTGGTGGAGGTTCATTGAATTGCACATTGCAATCCAATATCATTAACAGACAACATTCTTCCTCTCTGTTTCATGTTGGATCTATTTTTGTTTTAATTGTTTGAATTTATAACTGCTTTTGCAGTAAGCTTGGATATGTAATATAATTCATTGTCCATGTTTGTAGGAGAATTGTTTTGAAATATTGAAGAAATTAAGTTCAAATTCTTTTGGATTCTTGTTATCTGTTGGCTCCATCTATTATATAATTCAATGAGTTTAATTAACAGACATTTGAGCCAAACATTTTGTATTTTATTTACTGGTGTATTCTAATGAACAAATGCTTAGCAACAATGCCAAAAAATGTTTAATACAATAAAGAACATGAAAGGAAAACATCCTAATAACCTTTTAGCTTGCTATTGCCATATACTTCTTCCCAAGTGAAAATATTAAGAAAATGAGGAAATATTACCTGGTGAGCAAACCTTGTCATTCTGGACATGTGATTTTGGTCTTCTTTGTAGTCAATGGGTACCATTTCTGGGTGTTGGAGAGTTGAGAAGGTGGTGCTGGTAATGGTAGTAGGGATCTGTGCTGCCTGTAGGAATGGTTATATGATCCTTCAAGATCAATGCTGCCTTTAGCTGGTCCACAGATATAATTTGCTTTCCTGAAGGGGTATCAATTACAAAATGTTTGTCATTTCTAGAGCATATTCCATAAAGACCATTATTGACCGATTGTAAAGGTTTGCTTCATTGGTCAAATGAAAACATATTCACACTTCATTACTTAAGCTGAATGAAGACCTTGTTGGAATAAATGTTTGGCCTCAGTGAATTGAATGGTTCTCATCATCTCCTTTAGCTTGTAGAGAAAGAATGGAATGCATTGTGAACTGGGAGGAGTGTCAAAAAGATCTGCAAGAACCTTGCTAGTGTCACATAGGTTATTTCTGCAGAAGTGTGATCATACACAGTCTCAACATATTACAAGAACACATTGGATAAAATGAGTCAAATTTACACTTGAATTGCTTCACTAAGTAATAAATGACCTGGATATATTTCGAAGGTATATGTTGCCTACATCATCAACAGATTTCGGCTGGCCGGCCTGTTGTTGGTATTTTCTGTGGACTCCTCTCCTTTTTCTGGTGGCTGATAGATGAACTTGTAGAGCAAGTTGTCATTGGCTGGAATTCCAAAATTCATAAGGCTAGGTTTCTGCTTTAAAATAAAGATCTTCTCCCATATGTTTAATTCTAGCGGTCACTGTACTGATTTTAACAAGTGGACATTATCTTGTAATTTATTATTTAGTGAAGCAATTCAAATGTAAATTCAACTCATTTTATCCAATGTGTAATTATGCTTCACTGTGTACCACTTCCAGTATTTTTATTCTTTTGATCATATTACAAGAAGTTTCAAAACCCATTTTAACCCAGCAATTGTTTCTGCTGTTATATCTTTCACTATACTCGAACTGCTTCTGGCCACCATGAGAATTGATCAGTCATGATAGGTAAATATACATATTATATGCACAAATTAGGATGATTATTAGTCTAGCTTCATTCATATAATCAGAACTTTTTGAGAATGTTTCAGAGACTGTTAACTCCATTTTCAGTCTGTGTTCATTGCCGTGTTCCCTCCTGTGACCGATGAAGGCATTTTCCTGGCTGGGCATACTGTATAATGAGATAGTTTTCACCCAGGTCTTCAAAGTTTAATAGGTGTTTATTTTTATAGAGTATAATTTTTTCCAAATGGAAAGTTCTACTAGTTTTCAAAGGGTTTTTAATCATTTGGGTTTCTCTTTCAACTGATTATTTGTGGGCCAAAAATGATTGCTTCATACTCTGCTGAATTAGATTAACAAAATTTTAATCTTGGATGCGACAGGTTATGAAAAGTATCGAAGATGGTTTTATGTAATGTTAAAGGTATGTAAGTTGAAGTGAGTTATTCAAGTTGTCACAATTAAGAGAAACATTATTGGGTAAGATGACTGTGTATAATTTCAATGAGTACCTGGCTAATTTCTGTAACTGGTCCAGTCTACTGCTCAAATATCTCCAATCTCTTCCATAGTGATTGATGGATTATAGATGAGCAGATTCTGAAGCAAGCATCAGCTGCAACATTCTTCTTTCCCTCTACACATTTGATATCTCATAAACCGTGCAATAAAGTTTATGTGACATAGTTGCCAAGGTGCAGCTTTCTCATTCTGTTGTCTGATCATTAACATAGGAAGCTGTGGTCAGTATGTATTGGAAATTTTCTTCCTTCTAGCATGTGCTGAAATTGTGTGATTGTTGAATAATTTGCAAGATATTTTTGATTATAGGTAGAATAGTTCATTTGCCTGTTACTGAATGGTTTTGTAAAGATAGTAAAAGGTTCCATAACATATTTTTTGATTTGATGGAGGGAAGCAGCCACAACAAAATCTGAGGCATCCACCATCAATTAACAAACATTCACGGTCCCCATGGCCACGCTCGCTAAGGTGTCTCACTTTGGTGCTTCGTGGGCAGGGGATCGTGGGTTTGAGTCTCGCCTTGGGCATGGGTGTTAAATGTTTGTGCAATGTGTATGGGTTTGTGTAAAGGAACAGTAAAACCAGTAATCATACAGGGGGGAATGTAAATAGGGGATACAGCGCTGGAGTCCTGATCAGACTCCGGTACTTGCAACAAATTATTGCTAGAGAGGTTATGCTTCATTTTATATTTAAGACGCGAATGGGATAAAACGCATTGGCTCTTCGAAGGCCAACATGGTTTCCGGAACGGACATTCTTGTGAGAGTCAACTAGTAGTTGTTTGTCAGGATGTAGCTGATACACTTGACGTGGGTGGAAAAGTACATGCAATAGTAATTGATTTTTCTAAAGCATTTGACCTTGTACCTCATGGACGACTAATAGAAAAACTTTGTAATCTGCAACTAGACAACAGAGTGATAACTTGGATTTGGGAATTCTTGAGCGAACGAACCCAAAGAGTGCGGGTGGGAAATAAATTATGGTCTCCTACAAATGTAACTTCTGGTGTGCCCCAGGGAAGCGTGATCGGGCTGTTGCTTTTCTTAGCATATATAAATGATTTACAGGAAGGGATAACATCTCAGATTCGCCTATTTGCAGACGATTGTATAATCTATAGAAATATTAGCGGTAAATGTGACACAATAGATCTACAAGAAGATTTAAACAAAATTCAACTCTGGGCAAAATATAATAAAATGGAGATAAATTCAAACAAATGTAAAACAATTATATTTTCAAGGGCAAGAATAGTAGAAAACATCTAATATATAAATTAGACAATAAGAAAATACTCAGAGTAAATAACACCAGATATTTAGGGGTAATACTAAATCAAAGATTGGAATGGAGGGAACATGTAAACTCGATCACTGGGAAGGCGTGGAAAGCATTGCATTTCGTAATGAGGATTTTAAAATGCAGCAATGGAGAATCGCGAAATTTGGCATACACTTCTTTAGTTCGACCAATATTAGAATATAGTGCTGCATGCTGGGATCCGTATTGGGTGGGGCAAAAACTGCCACTAGAGAGAGTTCAAAAAAGAGCAGCTAAATTTGTAGGCAGAAGTAAACAATTCAAAAATCATATCAGCACTGCTACTTCCTGGGAAACACTAGAAAAACGTAGGAGACGAGCAAGGCTATGTGCAATTTTTAGAGCCTATAAGGGGGAACCTGCATGGAAAGACATATCCAAACGATTATTAAAGCCATTATACTGTGGGAGGAATGATCACTTGGAAAAAATAAGAAATAGGGAACAGAAAACAGACATAGGTCAATTTTCCTTTGCAAATAGAACAATAAACGAATGGAACAAAATACCTGGAGATTTACTGGAGACTTTGCCTCAAAGTGTAAATAGTTTTAAAAAGAGACTAAAGAAGAGTGATTTATAGTCAGGATAGTAAATAAAAATATTGCGTTATTATTACTGTTGTTACAATTATGTATATATTGGTATACTATGATGTAATTGGCATTTTAAGAGAGTATTACTCACATTATTGTTTATTTAACTCAATTGCATTGTACATTGTATTATTACATTGACAGCACTGCCACCGGGCCATGCCCTAAGCAGTGAAATAAAGTATCTATCTATAATATACCCTTAGTCCCAGAATAATAAATTCCATGCTGACTTTAAGAGTATAAATGTTATGTATAAGCAGCTCTAAAAAAAAAAAATATTAACATAATGATAGTACTATTTTTATTCAATCAACTACACTATTTAATAATTCAACTTTTTCTCATAACTAATGACAAACCTTGAGAACGTGAGTTAGGAGCGAGGCATTTGTCAGGCTTCTTGAGGTCATTAAATGCTTTTTGCAGTGCACTGGTCAATGTAATTTGCTTTTACCACTCTTTCTTGTGCCACAGGTAAGGTCTTACAACTGGCTTGTATTGTCATCATATGAGGAAGTGCTTGTCGGTAAAAGTTTGCCAGTCTGAGGAAGTGTAATAAATCTTGAACAGTCTTGGGAAAAGAGTAGACAGGAATAGTCTTCACTCTGTCTAACAATGGGCATATGCCTTTCACAGATATGAAGTAATTAGGGAATGAAGCTGTTGACAAACCAAAAAGCACTTATGTTGATAAACTGATTGAAGTATTCAAACATTGGATGGGGATGATCTCTATGTTCATCTTCATTAGCAGAAGCAATTAGAATATCATCAATGTAGTTATAAACAAATTCAAAATTATGTAGAATTGAATCAACATATCTTTTGAAAGAACTGTGCTGCATTGCATAAACCAAATGGAAGGTGTACAAATTCAGAAACTCCAAAAGCTGTAATCATATCAGGATGAACTGATATTTGATGATAGTTTTATTTTTTAAAGTATTCCTTTACCATCCAGTTGACTATTGAAATCTTGAATGTTGGGGGTACTGAATAATGATCAGTTGTGTTAGGGAATTTAGTGCTCAATAGTTGCCTCAGAAATGCCAGGATCCATCCTTCTTAGGTACTAGATGAAGAACAACTATTGGAGGGGTAACAAATCTTTGTTTCAATCATCTGCTGAAACTCAGATCCAGCAGCTGCAAGTTTTTGTCAAGCCTTGATTGCAACTGGATATCTTACTGCAAAGATAGTGTGTGCCACAGCAGTGGAAGGAGAGAAAGGAATTGCGCTTTCTTAGGGATTTTGGAAATTTTTTGATGATACCAGTATATTTCTGAGAAGGAAGTTTAGTCTGGATTGATGCAACTCTTGTTATATTTATCAGAACACTTGTGCTGAGAGGCTGAGGTTATTGTCCAGAAGATATCACCTATTAAAGTCAATCAACAAGTTATAATTATCAATGAAATCAACACCAATGATTGGTGTTTGTCATCTATTAAGAAATTCCAACAATTGTCTGCATAACTCTAGGTCAAGGTGCAAAAGTTGCTCTCTCTAGGTGTTTATGGGCATTCCTTTGTTGCATCCAATTGCTGCTTCAATATTGGTGCTACCTATTGAATGATATGAATATAGATCTGTGCATTTTTATGCTGATTTGAAGAATCTAAAATGATCACACATAATAGCATCTTATGCTGAGTATTGTGTAAATCTGTGCATTATAATGTGTATGCTTCAACCATAACACTACTGTTTGTAACTAATCTATGAAAAGGCTCTGCAATATGGCAATAAGGAATCATTATGTGAAAGAATGTGTTTCATTCAACAAATGCATTCCAGAAAATGTTTCCACTGCACTTGCTGTCCCATTTTCATGTCCTTAATTTCGTGCAGTTGCTCTAGATGTTCCTCTGACTTGTCATGGTCCTGTTGTATATTTTTGTCCCCTCGTATAATTGTATCCTCCAGTATAATCATGAATATTGTGTGTAATCTGTGAGGATGCACCACACACGCACAAATGCTTTTTTTATTCAGTGGTGTCAAAATATTCATATCTGGTGAAATCTTGCTATCATATTTTTGGGCAGAATACAATATCTTCTCAACCTATGTATATTCTAATAATTGGTAGACAAAGTAATGTGTGCTTATAACTCAAACATGCAGCTTTAGTATAAGTTAGAAATCAACAGATACTAATAATGAGAGTTTGAAATGCCAAGTTGAATTCTATATACTTACAAATATCAAAGCTGTTATATTTAAATAAAGTATGATTCTTAGCAAAAAATACATAATGCGCGATAACCATTATAAGTAATGTAGCACATCAATTGCATCAATAGTAAAGTTGACACTGCCGATTACTGAGTTTTTAGGTGAAGATTTATATTTCTTTCTTCATATAAGTTGATCTGTTAGAAGCCAGATTCAGTATTGTGGGAGTGTGTGTCTGCCTCACATTCAAGAAGTTGCAAGTTTGAATCTCGCTTAGGGTGAGATACCTGAATAAGGTTTTTTTTGGGGGGCATTCTGTTATCCTGAGAAGATAAATATAGAGTAACTTTAAGCATCATGGATCCTGAGATTACTTGAGCATCATTTCACCCATTTTATTCATCACCCATATGACCAACCAAGTTAACGAACGTTAAGCTACATATTATTTAAAAAAAAAAAAAAAAGCTAGATCTTAGAGGATAAAAGAGCATAAACAACTTACCTAAGTTATCTTAATAGTAGCAATGGATCTTGAAAGGTAATGTCATATTACTGGGTGATATCAAGATGATTACATTAATAAAATAGATATAGTTGGATAGGTAGATTCAGATTAAATCAAAATAGATATAGACCAGCCCAAATGATCAAGATCATTATACTTACAAAAAATTTTAGTTGGGAACTTATTTTGCTATATAGGATAAACCTTTCATCTCTCATTGTTGCCATTTACTCCTTCATAGTTTCGTTTAAGTCTTCAAGCTTACCATATTTTGTAAGAGAAACCTCTTCATATAAAGGTCAGTTCTTTCTGTTTTGAAAATTGCACTATTATTCCTCCAACTGTAAGCATGTAATCCCTCAAAATTTGAGCCTGTGATTTTTCTTATTGATCTGCAGCTTTTAGCTTAATATTTTGCTCTGGGATTCTTGTTTCCATTAATTCCCCACAGGATACATGTCTGTGTTTTGCAAGTCTTTGAAGATGTCCATAATGGCTGGTTCCCTACAAGCATTTCCTTTTCTCATGCTAACCAGCATGTATCATTTCAATATGATATATATATATATATATATATATATATAAAATTATATAATATAATCAGGATATTTCCACTGGAATTCTCTTCAAAAAACAAGCAGACATCTTTCTTGCATATTAGCTAATTATGCTAATTAGGAGAGCAAACCATAAACATGTCTTTCATGTCGACTATTAATGTACCAAATCTAAATAAGTTTGCTCATCTCTGCATTTCTAGGGGTGGTATAATGCCTCCAAGAGTTCTCAATTTTGTTTTATTTTTTTGTTTCGTTTTTTGTATTTAAGCAAAATATTTTACAAGCAGGATTTCATGTATATAACTAAATAAACTAAATAAAATTTTACATTGGCTGGGTTGAGTTACCTGAATAAAATTATTGGAGCATCATTTCATTTACTTCATTCCTTGTCCAGTGTCATGTACCCACTTAAAGAACATTAAAATGAAGGGAAATAAAAAAAAACTAAGAAGACTAAGACAGTGCCAGTAGTTTAAAATTATTTTAGGTTAGAAGGTGTTATGTCAAATGCTATAAGAAATTTAATAGTAAAGCTGAACTAGATGTTAAATTAATGCTTATCCTGTAAATTATAGCATTATATTATATTATATCAGATGTGATATGTTATCCAAAATGGTGTCAACTTTAGCTTGATAGTTTAGCCTTGAAGTCTTTTGTTACACATTTGGCTACTTGATTGGCATATATCATCCTTCTTGCATGTTCCTTTTCTTGAAATCAACAAGAAATGAGAACATATTATACTTAAATGATCTTCTAGATATTAAAAAAAAAAATAAAAACTAGGTTTTGGAAAAGTTAGTACACTATGTCCCGGTGAATGTGGGTGGGATAATGGTTGCCCCTTGTCTGTGGGTCTGTTGCGATAACTTGCATGCTGCAAGATATTATATGTCTTTGTTCCTCTGCTCAGGTCAGAGACACTCAGTGTGAGATGAGACCTTAGAGTGAATCTGTGTATTTATTTATACTTGTTCATACTACAATAGGTTATATGTTCACAATACATGTGTGTGTATATATATATATACACATTAAGAAATAAGAATTCAAATGGAAAAACTAGACAAAAATGTACAATTAAATTTCCTGACAGACCACTTTCATGTAAAGATACAATATTGAGCTTAGTGGATAGGTTTAACAAATTGATGATGATCATCATCATCTTGATCTTCTGCTATTCACAGAATAACAGAAAAGTCAACAAAACCATTGTATCCTTACTGAGGTAAAATATTGACAAAATTGTTGTTATCTTGGAACAGAATCATTAGAGAATCTTTGAGGTGTTTAGGTCAATAGACAGGAATTTTGAGAGCTTCACTCACAGAGTAACAAAATTACTCAAAGTAAAGACTTATGTAATTTCAGTATCTCACCAATTACTGGCTATAGATTATAACAAAATACTTCACTTCTGTAACTGGATATTAGTAAAACTAAATAGAGGAGAAATTGATTCTAGGAAAATTTCCTTTTCCAAGGCGTGGTTTTATGAAAATAGCTATGTAGCCTCATGTAATAAGTCATTGGGCATCAGAGAAACCAGATATTGTTCATGACGTGCATGACCAAAAAGTAGAAGTATGGTGTGCAGTAAGTGCTAAAGAATTTATTGGTCCTACAGTGATAAATAATGGCATATTATTTTCAGCAGAATAATACTACAGCACATGCTGCTAATGAGGGAATAGTAACATACATTTGGCCAAAGACTATAAGCAAGAATTTGTGGCCCCAGATCTCACATGTTGCATTATTTATTTCTGAGAACTTTGAAGAACAAAGTGTATGCCACTAATCTGTACAAGCTTGAGGAACTTAAACATTCTAACACAAGTTAGGTCCATTAATGTAGAAGAACTGTTTCATGTGAATGATATCTTAAGAAGATGTGAAATATGTATAAGACAAGATAGCCAGCACTTCCAGCAACTTCTATGATAATGTCAAGTAATGGATACTGTTATTTAATCTCGTGTCCAATTTCTATTGAGCACTTGAGGCATTTGTCACTGGGAGTTGTCACATCAGACCCACAAGCCAACAGGTAACAGTTATCCTGGCAACATTCATGAAAGCACTGTTAATTACTATAAAAGTAGTGAAAACTTAAAGCACATAAAAACTATTATCATTGTTTTATTTCTATTCTATTCTCATATCATATGCTACTTCAGGTTACTCCAGTCAAAAGAACATTTTAAACAAATCTTCTTTTGAATTTCCCAATGGATTTTAAATATCCATTGCACAGTTGGTCAATATAATATTTTAATAGAACTTTCTCTGTATTCCACAATGAGGCCAATAATATCAGGAATGCTATCTTAAATTTTCTTGAAAGCTTCCCAAGTGATGTGACTTTTAACAGAATGTATACATTTCATTTTTGGTGGGTATTTGTGGTAATGCTGATCTGTATTACCATTTGCACTTTTCATTTCTTCTCCAGGATTTACAGGTTTAGAATAAATTCTTCTAACAACATCTCATTGCATTTGTCAATTCAATTCAATTGATTCTTGTCCAGTTTGATCATGTACATGATATTTGGATATGTCAGTTTATATTTAGAAGTAAAAATATTTACAATAGTTAGAACAGTACAAATTCTGTAAGCAATGGTCTATTTATAATAACATTTTACAAATAAGATCAGATAGTAAGTGTGAGATATTTACAATAAAAGATTAGTACAGATCAGTAGGCATGAAATGCGAGCAACCTGAGCCAGGATCACAGATATGCCTTATTGAAGAGGTTGTGCTTTCTAGTTTCACAGCATTTCCTGTTTATTCATTTGCAGCTTTATGATATAAATAAAAATAATAAGACAACTTAGTCAAGGTGAGGCATTTTATACAATACACATTCATGTGGACTGAGATTTTATAAATCTGATTACATTTTGTGATCTTGATTGAGTAGCATGAATAGATGCTTAGGGGGCACCTGTCAACCAGTCGTTTTTAGATGTACATTTTACCATTTCAACTGCCAACATTATTTAACTTTTAGGGTACTGAGCATAAGAATGTGAAAAATTAAAAAGAGCAATAAATAAACAAAACAGAAACCACTGGGTGACATGTGTCAATCATGCACTCTGCTCAGGATTCATTTCTGCAATTGCTTCTGTGTTTTAGGAATTAGTTTTGGCTACCATAATTTAGAATATTACTCTTTATTCATAGATCTTTAAAACCTTTTATATGTGATACAATTTGCAGTCAATATACACACAGACTAGCTTTTAATGATATTTGTTGCATGAACAAATAAATACTCTCCTTTATAAAGTTGTTTTTAAATGTTAAAACAACAAGGAGAAGAGAAACAAAAATCTACTGGTTTTTCTTCTATTGCAGTTATAAAGCTTGGAATATTTTATATATTCAATTGCTTGTGTGTTCAGTTACTAAGCAGTAGTAAAAATGCTCCCTATTTTGCTAAACCTGTATAAATAATGACAATTAGGATGAAATAGTGTTTTCCTCCTGTTATGATGCAAATAGTTGGCAACATAATTAGATTTATTAGCTCCTACCATATTGTGAAGAGAGATTACCTTTTTGTTCATATACCTAGCTAGTCGATCCTAAGATAGTTTTTATTGATATAGGTAATAAGTTGTTTATTGATTCTGCACCACTGTTAAGACTTTTGTTACCTTAGGAGTGAGTGTATAGACCTACTGTGTAATAATAGGGACACTTGATATTGTAAGCTTCAGATGCAAATAATTTGTTTATATCAATCAGATACAGTTTTGCTTTGTTGCTAGCAGTAATACAATTTTAGTTTCAAACATAGCATATGGCCTCTTGCTTTCTTTATAGCATGTGAAAACGGTTTATGTGATGCTAGATATAGTATGTAAGCAAATATTTTTCTTTTGAATTTGAAATATTCATGTATCAAGGTTATTAAATGCAGATTCTTTAATATACACATGCTAAGTAGAAATAGCCATTACTGTTAAAAATAAGTATAATAATTATTTAAACACAATGAACATATGACATTTTAAACTTGAAATTTGCAACTAACATGGGTATTATTAATTTTATCACTTTACATTAATGCATTTTATATGTGTATTTCCCCAAAAAAATCACATTACTAGTATTTTTTACTGGCATTAAATATTCATGTATAACACTTATGTAAAGATACTGCAAATTAAACTACAATTAGATGAACAGTATGAAATTCTGTGGTGGAGAGCCATAAGTTATGTGAAAAGAATGATAGGTGTTACATATCAACTTTTGGCTGTTACTTCTCTGTTCACAAATCCGATATCTCAGATATAAAAGTGTGTCCAGAAATCTTTGTGGCTCTGTTTCACATCACACCTTTACTGACTTTTGGTAGGTGCAAACCATTATCAATGGAATGAAAAAATCTCAAAAATGTACTAATGAAGTTATGGCTTCCCACTACAGAATTATTTTTCATTCTTGGCAGCAATAAAATCCCCATTGCATAGAATTATCTGCATATTTCAATTATTTAGTTATATATATGTACCTACATCATTTCTTCTTTTTGTAAATAAAAAGTTATACTGCCAACAAATTCGGGCCTATTTATGCTTCAGTCATAATGAACAAAAGACAATGATGCAGGAATCTGAAGAGCTATTAATTTAGAACTAATAAATATTATTTCTTGCACTAAAATGAACATATACTTCTAAAATAACAATAGAACCTAAAAATATTTTGAAGCACTTGGTACACTAACATGAAGCTCCTTGAAAGCCATATATTAAAAGCTGACATTTCGGACTTTGAATTTAATGTTAAGTAACTCAAACTCTTTGATTTTAATTGTAATACTCCAATTACTCAATATATTTAAAATTTTGAATAATATTCATTAAGTATTTTTGAAAAACGCTTATACTTCTGTACAAATTCATTACTGTTGATTTTAATTGTAATACTCCAATTACTCAATATATTTAAAATTTTGAATAATATTCATTAAGTATTTTTGAAAAACGCTTATACTTCTGTACAAATTCATTACTGCTAAGTTAGATATCACAACAGTATAGAACAAATTTAACTTTTATTTACTGTGATTTCCCTATCCTTGTTTATCCATGGGAACATTTCACCAATACAAACATATCTTATTTAAGAGATTGTATCTGACAGCTACTTAATTAGTTATTTGGATTAAGGGACAAAATTCTAATTTTGATGGTTGACTGCTAGACAACAATCTCGTTGAGAGGCAGCAAATTTATTTAATGATATGCCTCTATATCACAATTCAATTCCATGTGCAAAGGTAATTAAGACTTTAAGAATTTTGAATGATACTACAAGTATAAAGAATGATCAAGATCAGGTTACCTGAAAAGTACAACTGATGAAAAGTATTCCATTGGATGTTCTGTGTGTTCAAGTAAATCCAAAAGTTTCCCCTAATAATTTGATGTTGGAATCTAATATACTCTAAAGTTTCATTTTAAAAATTCTTATAACATTCAAATTTTGCAGGAACATTGAGGTTGATCCTGTTTTGTGAATTAATGATGGAGCATTTAACAACAATCTACTTTTTCTTAGACAACTTGTCAATAATCCAATTCTGGCTGAATGGATCAATGAAGTAGTCAATGACACAACAGCCAGCATTAATCAGATGCAAATCCAAGATAGGTGCAGAAGAACCACAAGCAGTATCCATACAAACTGTACTGTTCTATTTTCTTGATTCTAGTAATAAGGAATTTCTATAGAAAATAAATACATATTTTGTTTGTTAATAACACTGCCAATTGCACTGCCAGTGTGACATAATTTCATCCTGTAGGAGTTCATTTACATGCTAGTGTTGTTACTGGGGTTGTTACTTCTAAGCACACTTAAAACCAGCGCTTTGGGCTGGGTTTGAATTTTCATAGAAGTATCTAGTGTGAGAACTGTTTGGGAACCTCTTAATAAGTATTAATCAAGAGTATAAAAATAAATTGGGTAGGTATTTTGTTTAAAATAAGAGAATTAATGTGATCTGTCTTTAAACTGGGAGTCAATTAAATTGGTAATACAAATTTTTATTTCTCAAAACTATAACTATCTCAACACACAGCTTTTATGTCCTCCAAACATGTGCTTCAAAAGTTATATAGGTAATAATTGACCATTTGTACCTTAATTATGCACTAGACAGAATTTTTTTAACACTCTTTTGTATCTACACAAGATATAAATTTAGCATGTTTAGGTTTGTGCTTATTTTATTTTTGAATGGAAGGAAAAAGGAGGATTTAGTTTTAATAGCTTTAATTACATAATTGTAGTACTTCTACAACGTTCAGCTTTCTTGCAAAAGAAATTATACTAATAACAGCTTTTTGGTTCAGGTTTGTCAGGTGGGGTAAATCCGACTCCTGGAAGCATTTTAAGTGCACCTGGTGGCACAATACCTGCAGCACCAACAGCAGCAGCACCTGGGGATGCTGCTGCTATGGGATTCCTGCCAAGCCTCCCCATGTTGCCAGCACCACAGTTTGTTCAACCTGCAGCAGCACAGTTTCAGCCAACACAATCCACGCCATTTGTGGGCATAGTACCTCAGGGACTTGTGTCTCAACACACAGGGGGCAGACTTATGCCCCAGCTGCCAGCCACAGTACCCGCCATTCTCACTACGCACTATGATATGGATGGTAAGCAAAATAAGTCCATGTATAACCATTATGAAACCTTCTTTAGTTATACCTCTGAGATTAAGGTGTTAAAGAGATAAACCAAAAGCTTACAGGGGTTACAGAGGGATTTTACAAGGGTTATGCCAAAAGCTTTTAGTAGAGATACAGAAAAACATTTTATTTAAAAAATAACTATTATAACTGTTTAAAATACTTTCACTGAGCACTTATACATTTTTGCATCCTTTGAAACCACTTAGAAAATGTCTCAGTCCAAGCTTCTCTTTAGATGTCACTTAGAGCAGTGTTGCATGCAGCAATGGCCCCTTCATTGGATGAAAAATGCTGCCCATGAATGTTTTCTTTTGCTTTTGGAATCAAGAAGAAGTCACAAGGGACCAGGTCGGGTATAGGGTGTTCTGAGGCATTGTCATGATACAGAAATTTGACTTTGATGTGATCTTTGACTTTGGGCAGTAACTTTCCATGTGACGATGACTTTTGGCAGACATTCAACGATGTAACTGTGCAACATGCATCCAGGGTCATAGAGATGAGAGGTGAAGAAAGTGGCCACCATCTTCTTTCCAGAGCTCCTAATTCTCCAAATCTTTGTGGGTGGTTGCTCACCTGGAAAACACCATACTGAAGACTGCCTCTTCATTTTGGAATCGTAATGATAAACCCATGTATCTTGATATTTTAGCTGACTTTGTGCCATCCTTTGTCAAATTTCTCAAGCATAAAATGGCACCAGTTCTGCAGCCTTTTTAACTTCTGTCAGGGAATGTAGCACTCTACAGGCATATCTCTTAGCAAGGTCTAAATAATTATAAACAATGGTCTATGCTGCAGTCAATCCAATATTTAGGGTCCCTTCAATGTCCCAAAATGTGAAACGATCATCTTCAATCATTTTCCTCACAGCATCAGTGTTTTGTTGGGCAACCAGAAAGAAGTTAATCTTCAAGAGACTCTCCCCCTTGAAAATTCACAGAACCAATTTCCAATGGTGGCCTTATGAGAGGAAGATTTGCCAAAATCACATACAAGAGAAGAGTAGTTTTCCTTTGCATTTAACTGGCTTTTTATAGTCATAATATATCATTGCATGAAAATTGCATTGATCCATCTTGTGCTGTGTCTGACTCAATAATGCATACATCTTCACTGACTTTATGCAGTGTTGTGTTAAATCCTGTGATGGAGGAACCATTGCATGCACCTTCCAAGGTCAAAAACATTGATATCAGACTTCCAGTTAAGAGCTGCTAAAATCTTTCGGCATAACCTTCATGTAGATACAACTTGTTATAGTATACCTGTGGTCCACACACTTTGAAGTTAAGTGATTTTTATTTGAACATTCATATTGATAAATGCAAATAAATAAACGTTTAATGAATGCAGTACTGATTTTATTCTAAAATAGTTCATTTCTCTTCCACACCTAAAAGTAACTACTATTACAGTCTTTTCAGATTTATGAACTTTGTATTGTTTGGAAAAATACCCCAGTGCACCACAATTCAATTCAATTTATTTATTGCTCATGAAACTTTTACAAGCATGGAGCATTAGCAAACATTTAACACATGCACACTCCAAATTATTCAATTGTACACAATCATAGTTACAAATCTAAAATTGGCATCTAATAAAAAATAACTTGTTTTACAAAATGTACATACAGTTTAAGAAAGATTTTCAATTCTATACCTTTACAAAACATTGACTGATAAATAATTAAAAAACAATTTGTGAGTCCAAGTTAAAATCAAAGTCTATTTGTTATTTACACATTTTTACATAAAATTATATTACATTTATTTTAATTCCTTATCTCTCTTCTTAATTAATCTCACCATAAAACAGCAATAGGTTTTCTTGAATCTACTTTTGTCAATTTTTATAATGTTTACTATTTTAATGTAATAGGCCTTCCAGTTTGTATGGACACTTCTCAATTAATGTTTTTTTAAATTCTTTTCCAAAGGTATTTTTCCCTGAGCAATCCTTAATTTTTTTTTGGTAGAGCATTATACAGCATCATTCCCATAATTATAGGTACCTTTTTTGTTAAGGCCCTATTTAGGTGTACTCTGTAATAGTTTGCCTTTCCTCGAGTGCTATAGGAATGAATGTCTGTATATTTGGGGAGTGGTTTGTTTTGAGCCAATATTATTATTCTATATATAATGCCAATAATGGTTATTATTATTTCTAAAGAATGGCTTACATGTATCAGTAATCTTTGTGATAAGGGCAGTGCACCACTTATACTTCCACTTGTACGTAGAAAATGATACACGACTTGAATACACCTTCTGATTGTATGTATCAGAAAGACAACAGTTATCTGTAGTAATAGACCAATCATTGGCCTGCTTGGCTGAGTTCATACTGCATACAGAAGATTGAGCATCTACCCCCTTCCCCACGCCTGATATACGAAGGGTATTTATTTGGAGTGAACCTAATTTTATTTCTTTCAAGATTTACTATAGATGTATTTAAATGCAATTTTTGGCATGGCCACAATTACCTGCAAGTAGCAATAATTCAGGGAAATGTTATCAAGTGTACTGACTCATTATGCCATAAGTATTCTATTCAAAGTGTTTGGCTAACACTACTTTATACTGAAAGTTTGTCCGTTGAATTCTGTAACACTTGTATAAACCATGGACAATACATTCCCTGCATCTGCAAAATTATAATTTGTATTTACTGCAATATATTCAATTATATCTAAGTGGTTTATTTTCAGTATTACTTTTCCAGTAATATTTCATAAGGAGTTCATTACTTGTTCCATCATTCAATCAGTGGTGTGTGTACCTTATGGCACACTTTTATTCCACTGGATGAACATTTGAAAATGCAAATAAAGAGTAGAAATGTGTGTTCTTGAGGTACTAAAATCATGCCAATGATACCCCAGGGTTATAAATGCCAAAATAAAAAACATTTCACATCTCCACCTTTTGGCAAGGAAATAATGTTATAAAACTAACCAGAATTCACAAGATGCAGTTAAAAATAGGACTGAGTATGATTTATGAAACCAGTAATAGTAAAACAAACTTTTAATTGGAAATAAACTGAATTATATGAATAACCATAGACTTTAAATTCTGTAAGTGACTGAAAATAAAACACAAATCTGATATTTTACAGATTCAAGAAATCTTCTTATATGATTACTTCCATGTATCCTTATACAGCAATTTTCAAACTTTAGCTAAATTTTCTTGGTCAGCGTTTAATAAGATTTGAAATGTATATAAATGTAGTAGATAAATAAAATTATAGTTATATCCAATGTTTAAAAAAATCCTCATATAAAGATAATTTTTAGGCAAAACTGTTGAAATAAAAAGGTAGCCTTTTTAAGCACACCTCTCATTTGTTTGAAAAACTTTGCTACCCTTTAAATGTTCTCTGAGATGAAGATTAAAAAATAACTTTTATTTCAAGACCTTCTGGTTGGCCTGCAAGTAAATCTGCCTTGTTATATTGCTGGGCTGAATGAAACTAACTGCTATTTTTATTTTTAAGCACGGAATAACTTCCTGAATGGAAACATACCAGGCATGTTTCCAACATTTCCTACAGATCAGCTACAACAGCCAGGCGATAACAAAGTAGATATGCTGGATATTCCTGGCAAAGGTCGCTGTTACGTTTACATTGCCAGGTAAGCAGAGAGCTCTACAAAATACTTCCAAAGTAAATAAAAAATATTTGTTAGATTCACATAAATTTCCATACCCATTATCATTTTTTATATCCTTAGCTTCTACAAACTATTCATATGAAAGCTTATATTTCTGTTTACTTCATATTAATTGAGATAATAACCATAGAAATAGTTTTATTACATATTTTGTTTTAAATACAAGGGAGATAGTGGAGATGGAAGATACTGAATTTAAGTATTAAGTTTGTATTTATCCAGTTTTGGGGGGAAGGAGGGGAGTTATACTGTTACCAGAAAAACACACACATACATTATAAACTTCTGTCAGTGAATTCCCATTAAACATGTTTTAACAGGCTACAGCATATTTGCCTGAGATCTGACATTGATTATACAAAACATTAGATCCAACCACAAATTCTTAGTTGGTACCTAACTTACTCTATTTATCTGAATACAGACCGACCTTGAATGCAAGACAACCCCCACTTTTCAGAACATAATTTTGGAATTACAGCATATCTTCTATATGAAAAGCAGACATAACTGAATTTTTAAATGCAATTTAAAGGTTGCCATATATTTTGAATAAACTAAGGAAACTTAAACAGATTAAGTGCATTTTTTTTTTCTTTCTTGTACTTAACTTGGGTGGGAATTGATGTTTTAAGTAGGAAATGAGAGGGGAGTACAGAAATGTACAGTAAAACATCATGAATGTGGTGGGGGCAGCATAATTGTCACACCGATGATGGATTTGATTTTCTGTTTACACAACATGCTTAAATAACACATCGTAACATTTTTTAGCTAAGTGAATTTGCACAGAAATTCACATTACTAGCCGTAGAAGGGAGAACAATTAAGACAATAATATAATATGATGTAAATTATTTTACTTAATATAATATGATGTAAAAGGTTTTATTTAATTTGAATTTGTGCATAAATTCACGTTTTGAGTAGGAGCGACAGGAGTACAAAGGTGTACGATGGCTTCCAATATGCAACCACTGACGTGAAAAGAATACCTCTAATTTTATTTAGTCTTGGAAAGGTATTTTTTTTCCAATGAGAATGCTTACAGGCTCATTAACAGCAAATTTTTTTACACGAAAAGAAACTCACTAAATCTGCCTCATATGCAGCAACATTGGTGGTAATCTATACCATTTCCCCAAACTTTGCCACTGTTGTACTCAAGAAGTGTGAAACTTACTTTTTCTGCATGGTATTCGGAAAACATATATTATGAATGCAAAACTATCCCAGTTCTGAACATTAGCATTTTGAGGAAAAAAACATTGTCTGTATTTGATTAAATACACTAAGTTCACTTCATTCTCTACATTTGTGGTTATGCTTGCATCCCAACTGCAAAGGGCTAAAACTGATTTTTACCCATGTGTATAGCACTCTTTTGAGCTGCGAACTTCTGGTAAGATTGTGGGAATAAGAGTGCTTTTGACCTTGTTTATATAATTTTGATATTTTGTGTTACTGGTAGAGTGAACATAAGTTGCTCTTGTCTTTCTAATAAATGGAATGAAAATAATAGTCAATGCTGCATAAACATGAGCAAACAGAATATATTAAACATGGAAAAACAATTGTATAATTTTGAAGCTGCTTCACTGAAGGCGTAATTAATTCAATGTGGAAAAACAAGCTCCAATTGTTACACTAAGTAAACAGGAATACAAAATAAATAAATTAGTAGGAAAGTCTCTTAGTAGCATATGATAATGTTCAAAAGACATAAAGAAATGGACTAAAATAAAACCATGCCATATTTAGAAATATATAGAGTGACTTCAGAATAAGAGAATAAATACATTGAATTGACTTCTAAGCAGTAACAGGATAAAAACAGTTCTTAAAATTCTAGTTCAGTTGAATCCAATGCACTCTATGAAACTGTATGATCTCACCCTAAAGAAGCAGAACTTTACAGTTATGTTGCTGCCATAAAAACATTTTAGCAAAGAATAATAAGATGCAAAGAATAATAATCAATTGGAAGTGATACACTGTGAAGCTCAGTTAACAAACAGGTGAGCAAAATATTTACCTAATTCTTCATACCTATACATTAATTTACATTACATAAATTAAACATTTTACTAATTAAATCATCTTTTCTAAAACTCTAAAATTACACTTAACATTTTAATGTATAAATTAAATTAAAAAAAAAAAAGAAAAAAAAGAATTAAATTTTAACATCCTATGCGCTAAGCCTTATGTAAAACAACTCGTAGTGCATTTCTAAGAGGCTTTCTCCCAGCAAATAAACTTGCTTAGTGAGGTGAAAATAATTGGAAACAAGTTTTATTTACTCACTCATTAATAGCAGCTTGATCTCACTGATATGGGCATGATATGACATCCTGTGTATGATTGTTAAATAACCCATTTAACAATAGAGAACCAATGATTTCAAACAACAGGAATTCACTTGATGGGCATGCAGAAGCATTACCATTTACTATTCCATTCCAGCCAGGTGGAAGCCCGAGAGAACTTCGAAGATTAAATACATGTATCGCATTCAATCAAAACCCATCAGCATCCAACCACACAATCACACCAATTATTTTAGTTGGGCCCTCCCTATCCTTTTCCACAATTTCTCTTGAATTCAGAACATACATTTTGAGTGGATTTGATCCTGTGATCCTTGGTTTGATTGATTAGTCACTCCTTTCATGCCTTAGATTGCATGGCCATAAATCCAGATGCTGAGGTTTGTATTATTTAATGACGTTCGATAAAACATTTAAACTCTTACTCTGCGAGGATATTAGCAATTAGACCTTACAATCTTTATTGCATCCATAGATTGTTGACACATAGCACTAATGCACAGTATTCCTTTTCATCTTTTTTAAGTACCAACCATGCTTTTTACTTTTAAAGCCTGATTAAACTTCCAGTTTAGAGCTTTCTTGATTAAAAAAAAAAACAATAGATTAAATTTATATTTGGATGTAACTATGAGCCATAATAGAACAGTATTTTATGCAGTTCTGAGATAAGCTGTGATGTCTATTTGTGACAATACTCTCCTTCCAGAATAATGATCAAGTTATTTAAGACACTGCTAACTACAAACAAGGTCACTATTTTGCAAATCACTAAATTGTAAAATAAATACTGAATGGCAATGTGACTTAAATAGTCCTCCTCCTGCATTTACACTCAGATATTGGATTTTATTTCCTAAGCATGTTTACATCTTTTATTTGTATTATTATTATATGCAAGAAATTTACAAGGGAACAAAGAAATAATCGTATAGTGAAAATTATATAGAAAAAGGCAAAAGATTGGCGAGGGAGGAATCTGGATGGGACAGAACAGGTGTAATGAAATTGAAAGCATAAGAGGAAGCAGGAATTTAGAGGAATGCCCAAGGTGCAGAATGAAAAGTAATTATTGACACATGATTCATGAACGTAGAGTTATCAAAATGATGAGATAAAAGTTAAGAGCTGAGAAATGGACTAATCTACCAACAGCTATAGTGATAGAAAAGTTGCAAAACATTAAATCAGGAAAGGATAAAATGGAGTTTGGGAAAAATTTAGGTAGCTTAAAAAGTAAATGGATGAGGAAAGTAAATCAACATGGAGAATCAAAACTTTCAGAAGTCTAACTAAAATTGGAAGGGGTCCAGGCAGTATTGAAGCTGTACAAATCGCTTGTTTTGCAGCAACTTATGAATGAGTCAACTATTAGCAAGTAATATCAGGTTTCTTGCAAATATGAGACATGTTAGTTTTCATTCATTATTATGTATTACTAACACTACTCTTACAAATGTTTGTTTACAAACAGAATCAAAATACAAATGTCCTGTGTTATTGTTGCATTTACCAATGTATGCCTCTTCTTTTATTATTCCTGCTTAACTACTTGAAATGTGTATTCTGCTGATTCATATTCTTAAAAATGTCTATAACCCATTGTCTCAGCTTATCATTTCCAACCTCCTTTATTTATGTTAGTATAATGTTTGTAAAAGGTAATATCTAGAACATCAAATATTTGTGACTTAAGAGTGCTTGTTTTTATTTATAGGTATTCGTATGACCCTTTTCAGCAGTCCCCAAATGAAAATCCAGAAGCAGAACTTGCAGTAAATGCTGGTGATTATCTGCTCATTTGGGGTAACATGGATGAGGTAAGCAGAAGTTAATATTGAGGGTAAAAGGCTATTAAAATTGAGAACATAGATTTTTCCAGTCAAAACTTACACTTGTTCATTTTTCTCAGTTGACACAATTTGTAATTTATTATATTACACACAAGAGTACAAGCATAAGTCAATATCTGTAAAATGTAGGGTTCCAATATCTGCTTTTGTTGAAATGGTTAAAATAGGCTTTGGAGAACCTAGTTAACTGTAAGCCAGGCTACTTTGACTTCTGGGATTACTTTTGATAAGCACAAAGCATTAAAATCTTATTTTTTCTAAATGCACCCAGTTGTCTCTCTCTCTCTCTCTCTCTCTCTCTCTCTCTCTCTCTCTCTCTCTGTCTGTCTCTGTCTCTCTCACTCTCCCTCTCTCCCTATCTCTCTCTCTCATTTCTGCAATAAATTATTGTTGAAAAGCGTATTCTTCTATTTACTTAATGCTAATCTAGAAAAAATTAGCAGAAAGGGTCTTTTTGCTTGCTTACCTGTAAGTAGAATCAAAATAAGGGAGTACCATATGCTAAATCGATGGACAATTCTTTTAAAAGCTGGTTGCTATGTGATTGATGTACCTTTGTAGGTATAGATAGGAGTTAACAAATTCCCGTATGAGAAAAAGATAAGTATTTTAAAGCTGAAACCAATAACAAGGACTATCTCGAAAATGGTCAACGCCACAAAAAAAAATGTATATAACATAAATTGCTTGTTTTAACAAGATGTATATTTTTTGTATAGTAAGTTTTTGTCTTATCTCTTACGGTTTACGAGTTATGCAAAATTCCGCAAAATTTGTCTAGAATAATCATGTCTTCAGAGGCTATTCCCAGAAAATTGAAGATATACATTTTGTTTGTCATGAAAATGTCTTGAATATAAAAGATTTTTAATAAAAATCATTAGAGCCGTTTATGAGAAAATCAAAATTTTTGAAAATTTTTCCATGTAAATGGTGGTTGGGTGTGGGAGGATTTTCTTGAAAATCTTTGTGTTGCATCCTTGGAAGATACTGAACTTAAATACCAAGTTTGGTATTTAACAGACTTTTCGTTTTTGAGCTATGCTGCACACAGACACATGCACAGACCTTTTTCTAAATTTTTTTTTTTTATTCAGGGGCCCTAAAAACAGCAATTTGTACTCTTTTAGTCATGTATTTCTGGTGAATCTTGGCATTGAATTTTTGGGTGCAATACAATACCTTCTCTATACACTGTACACAGCATGTGTAGAGAAAGTAAAAAACAAAACAAAAACAAAACTTTGCTGTAGTTAGCAATCTAGGCTGTATGTTTACAAAAGCTTCAAGACTGGTCAAAGTGTCACTGGTTTACCTACAAACTTTATAGGCTTGTGCTTGATAAGGCTACAGTTTTCTGTTGTGCTAAAATATGCAAGAAAGTGAGGAAAAAATTACATGTATTATAGAATGTTTAAAATAGTCCTAGAATATATATGACATAAAGTTCACATGGCAGTTGAAGTCTGGTTGGCGAGGGTCATAAATAGCAGTCACAAAATAAATAATAGTAAAATGCGAATTAAAATCAATAATTCAAAATCTTCTCGGGCTTCTAGCCAGGTAATAACTTGGCTTGACACCAACGTTTCGAAGAAGTGCATCTTCCTCGTCTTCAGGGTGAACTGATGGTTTGAGCTTGCGGAGACTGGTATTTATAAGAGCTGGGATGAAGCTAACATCTGATTGGTTCGCGAGATATTATGGCCTGGTATTTAAGATGACTGAGACATGGGCACGGACTTCGTAGAAAACTATTTATAGCAGTTATTCGGCTAATGTTGGTGTCAAGCCAAGTTATTACCTGGCTAGAAGCCCGAGAAGATTTTGAATTAACACGTCGCCAGGAAAGCTATAGTTCTTATTTTAAAATCAATAAATTAAATTAAAAAATTCTGTCTTGTGTTATAACTAGTGTTTGGATCATGAAAATTTCAATTGAAGATTTTGTTAACAAAGGAGTTTTAATGTAATTCTTTCTATAACCAACATCTACATTTCTTCTTCTTCTTCTTCTTCTTCTTCTTCTTCTTCTTCTTCTTCCTCTTCTTCTTCTTCTTCTTCTTCTTCTTCTCACTTTGCACATTCAGGATTCAACTGTTTTAACTGACCATGATTGTGCAGTAGATGGTGTAAAATGTCACATTGTGACTGTGTGTTGTTCAGATGCTGGCAAAGCATGAAGAAAGAAATGCAGAATTTTTCTTGTATGCTCACAACCAAACATACAGTTTGGAGTTTGCTAACTTTGTCCTCTGACAGAGTTGGCCAAAAATATGAAGAACCTGTTGCTTAGAATAAAGGCAATAACATAATTTTGAAGGAAATCAGGAAGTATTCCTGAAGAGTTTCTGCTTAAATGAAATTTTCTAAAGACCCTTATACAGGATCAAAGTTTTTTCCAATTTGAGAGTTTTTAAGAGTTTACAACAAAAATTGTCAAATATTGAAAAATACCTAATAAGATTTGAGAAGTCTAGCTTAACCTAGCAAATCAAATAACTTCTTCGGAACTAATAACTTTCATCCCCACTTTTTACAAAGTCTAAATGTGCAACTACATGTCTTTTTGCTTAATTGAACCGCTTTAGAACACATTAATCATTTTTATTCATCTTATACAAAATAATTCACTGTTAGCCACATGGAATGACAATTTTTAAATGAAATAATGTTCTGTGCTTAATTATATAGTATTTTGCTGTATTATACCCATAAAATAAGATTATTATTAAAGAATAAATGGAAATAACAAATTGAGATATTAACATTATAATATAATTTAATTAACACAATGCAATAATATATTTTAGAAATTTGTTAGCAATTTGTTCATATGTGTACTGACATAAGCAGCTTTCCTATAAATCAGGTGACACCAACTGGTTGTTATTTGAGTAAAGTAGAGAGCAATTTTGTTCATGGCTACTTTTGAATTACCTATTGTGCATTGTGACCTTTTACTGTGTAAAGTAACCTCACAATGAAAGTTTTCAAGTACACAAAAACACAAATCACTCTGATTGGTGGAGTTTTTTCAAAGTATTTACCACCACACTTCATGCACTTTTTCATTAATTCAAAGCACTTTTGAAAACAGTCCAGCCACTCATTTTCATATAGGTGTAAAAGCTTACTTTCAAATATATTTAAATACAAACAAATTGATAAATCGGCTGTAGCAGAACATTTTTAGAAATTTAATCATGAAATAAATCCAGATATTAAATTATTAAAACACTTAAATTGATCCATAGATTGAATGGTTTAGGAGGAGATATTTGTATTAAAGAATAAAAATCATGCAATGAATTTTGATATACCACCAAGTGATTCTCTCACAAATTTGTTTTGATTCCAGTAGTTAGCTCGTGCCATGTCTCTGTCACTCTCTCAGCAGAAGTATCAAAATATTGATGGGAATCTTTGTCACTTCCACAATCTGCTTTGTTGTTAAAGGATGGTTTCTACGATGGAGAACTTCTTGATGGACGACGTGGACTTGTGCCATCAAATTTCATTCAGAAGTTAGTTGGAGAAGATCTGCTAGAGTTCCATCAGGCTGTGGTGCTTGGTCTCAGAGATGGTGACGACAGTGGTTCCACTAACATAGCTCATGATCTTGCCCAAGAAGCTCTTGCCTTGATGGGTTAGTTATTACAATCCTTGCTATCTTTAGCATGAAAATAAGATTTTTTGCCCTTGAAGATTAATTAGTTGATGAATTCTATACAGTGTACATCAAAAGTAAAAAGCTCTAGAGATCAGCCTTTCACATTGAAGCTTGTGGAAAAACCATGAGTTTATATTTCTGAGTAAACTTTATATGAATTCTAGCCTTGATGATGATTTTTTTTTGTGAGCATTACTTTTCATTTTATAATGCTAAATGAAGGAAAAAAAGAAGTGCAATGGAAACTGTGCTGATGAAGTCATTAGTTTTATTTTTGGATGTATCCAAAAGTTTTAGCAACATAGAAAATGAATTTTTATTGGGTAGATATATGGAATAGTAATGTTTTAATGTTTACATGAAGTGATTAGATGTCTGTAATTGGGGCATTCTGATAAACAACATGGTAACTGATGTTTTAAAGTTGAAAATATCTGGCTTAAAAGTTTTAATTTATTTAATATGATAGAATGCACATACTGATTTCTGACTTGTGCAAGTTAAACTTAGTAGATTTATACTCAGTTTCTCCAAAACACTGAAATGTCAGTTACCAGGTTTTACAAAGATTCTCCAATTAATAGGATGAGAATTCTGCAATAATTTTAAAACATTCTCCATTTTGTAGTCTTAAGGCAAATTCATTAATATATCAAAATATAAGTGAATTGTTTTTCAACTTCCTGAACTCGGCTAATTTACCTGATAGTGGAAAAATTTTCCAAGAAAGGTGTAATATGGTTCCTTGATTATAATTCCAAGATAATAAATATTTCCACTATCTCAGCAGCTGCTTGCTAATATTGAACCTTTCTTTCTGTGTAAATATAAGGTTCATAAAAAAACACTTTAGTGAACACACATTATTTATTACTCCACTTCATGCTATGGAGGCAGCATATGTCTTGCATTCAAGTGGTCACAAGTTTGAATTTCTGTTAGGATGAGTTTCTTGGAAAAGTATTTTTCCGTAGTTTTACCTTATCCTCAGAAGATGAATGTTAGGCAACTTTAAACTCAGCAACCTTTGGCCCTAGCATCATTTCAGCCATTCAACCATTTCTCTGTTCTGTTCCATTCACTGTTCTATATGGCCTACTTCATTTGGGGGGAGGGGGAATGTAATACTGTTTAGTATTGAACTCGATAAATGTACCACAGGTGTAATACAAGCTTTCTGCATCTGTTCACTTACTTTCAATTCTCAGAATGGCTGCCATGGTCAATGGTTGTTTAAGCAATTTTATGGTCAATTTTTCCTGCATTGCTTGTCCTTCAAAGTCAACTAAAGGCAAAAGTCCAGAGGTATTAAATCTGGTGAGCATGCTGGGAACTCATACACCTAATAGTGCCACAGCAGATTCTCATCCTGAAAGTCTGAACACTGATTTGTTAGTGTATGGGTGCCCCATTTTTTTGGTAGAAGTCACTGTTTTCTTAAAATGCACATTGTAGGTAGAAAAATGTATGTACTTAGTAGACAGGGATGTCAGTAACTGAACCCTCAAAGAAGAGAAGGACCTATTACACCGTACTTCACAATACCCAGAAAACATTCAACCCCAGTAGATTGATTGCCTATCAGCATGAATTTGTGGATTTTCTGGTGTCTAAACACATTATGATTCACTGCTATATTAATTTTGAACCCATCAGATCATACAAACTTTGTCACAAACTCCTCATCCATTTATCATGTGCTTCAAAGAATTCACAAATCTCCATTTCACAATCAGGATTGTCCTCATTTCATTCATGGAATAATACTCTTAGTAAAAAAACTTTCACTTGGTTACCTTCAGAATATATATTGTATGTTGACATGGTTAACCCATCTCATTAGCACATTGTATAATACACTTTTGATGATATTGCAGACTTTTGTAATATCATAGCCAAAGAATCAGGGTTTGTAGCTGTATGAGGTCTTCCAGACCTTACCTTGTGCACATCACAATGATACCGCACATCATAAACTTAAAATAAAGGTGTGGAATGGTCAGGTGTATAGCAGGTTGTGTTGTAAACTCATACCTACATGCATGTTGAACTTCAGCCAGGATCATTTTCAGTGCTATAAATTTGAGTTTGATTTCTCAAACATAAAGCATGCCTCAGTCATTTTGATTTAGTTATATGTCACTTGTTAGTTAGCAACATCAGTTCACAATTAAATTCCCTGGAACTTGCATACAGTGAAGCAAACACATGTTCTATAGATAATTCAAATCAGCCCTAAATAAAAACTTTATACCGATACTATCTGTTAAAGTAAGTACATGTGTTTCTGATGCACCCTTTATCTAATATTATGATAATTCATATTTACATAAATACATTGTTTTTCTCTTCTTTACATGGATACCAATAATTGGTTAAGAATCTGCAAAATATAATGATTAAAGATTTGAGGAAGTACCACAACTAGCAAGGGAACTGTACATGCATGAAAACTAACCTAGATTGCTGCATTTAAAAACGTCAGATGCATGTTACCATCAGTTAGGAGCTTCGAACTCTGAGCCTGCTGAGGGGTGGAGAGATGTCAGCCGTTATTTCCATCCAGCGTGAGTCAGTGCTTTCATCTTTCAGAATACATATTTTCAGTTAGGATGTTAGTGATACAGTTTAAACTCTGTAGTATTGCTTTCTAATATTGAGGATTTTGTGACTGATATATATATACTATATATAAAGTATTATTTGAGTCTATTGTAACACTTTTACATCACTTACATTTTATAATTAAAGACATGTTTCGGAAGCTCTGTTGCTTCCATTATCAACTTTTCCTCGACTGCTGGTGTCGTGGTTTGCAGGTGTTATGGTGGATGGGTTCGCCTCTGGTGGTAGATTTAAGAGTCTCTGGGCGACATCTCATAGTTCATTAGAATGCTCCTATTTTTCCAGATTTTCCCAGGTTTCCAAATTCTGACTGTTTCTTATGTGTTTTATTAATTCTGTGTTTTTCGTATGTTGTAGTGTTCTCTCCAAAAATGTCATGCCCCTGCCAATTTATCTTCCTGTTTTAACTTTATGTCCTGAAGTGTTCCTTGTTCCTAATTTGGCAACTAGCTTAATTTTTTTTTTTTTTTTTTTTTGGTTAGTGTTTAACGCCCGCTTTAACTACTAATGGCACCGCAGGCGAACTAGCTTAATCTTCTATCTACTTTAATATAATCGAGATAAATTTTAGCAGAAATTGACTTTATTACTTGCTTCCTTGTAAGCAGAAGGGAAAGAAAGTCAATTTCTGCTAATGTTTATCTCAATTATCAAGAAATAGACAGAAGAATAAGCTTCTTTTTTAAGAATAACTTTTGAACATCCAAGAAAAAGTATAAAATTCTTAGTAGAAATAGAAAAAGATAACCAGATAACCATTTTTAGATCTGAAAATAGTCAAATATGAAAATAGAATAAACTTCAGTATTTACAGGAAGCCTACTCAGACAGACAGTTATATAAAAGCCCATAATTAAATCCATAGGCACATAAACAGGCAAGCTTCAATAGTCTAGCATATAGGCAGGTTATCATGCCACTTCTAACAAATGAATACAGGACAGAATACTGCAAAATTATTGAAATTGCAAATGAAAAGGTCTCTAGTAGATATAAAAATAAAACTAGCCAAAAGGAAGAAATTCCTAAAAAGAAACCACCACTCTCTCAGCAATAGCACAAAAGATGAGCTCCAAGAAATTCACATACCACCCATGGGCATTTGACAAGTTTCAAAAAATTTTCAAAAAATAGAACATTGGCTAGCACCAGTAAACTGTCACAGCATAAAAAATGAAATAGGCTCAAATATCAATGACATCATCCCAGCAAAGAAAAAATTGGGCATATACAGAATGGAATGCAAATATTGTATTGGAAAAACAAAAAAAAAGAAATCTAGAAACAAGATCCAAAGAACACTTTAGAAACATAAATAAAAAAACAATTGGAAAAATCAAGAACCAAAACTTCTAAAACACACAACAAGAAAACAACAGCTAGTCACATAGGAGCACATCATTGTAAAAAATAGAAACTGGGTTTTCAATTTCAATGTTCCACAGAAGGATGTGTTTAACAAGTTTATTGAAACACCACCAGAGGAGACAGTATTTATGACATCACCAGCTTCACCGCAAAAAATTAGTCAATGTCCGTTGAAAATGAAAGAAACTAGTCCTTCAAAACATGTTCCGGCATAAATCCCAAGTAAGTGTCGTGTAGTGTAATTAATCAACTCGTCAAATAATGATTGTTGGTGCTTGTGGTCGCTCAATTACAATGGTTATTAGCACTCTTATTAAACAAAGTGAATTAAAACACCAGTAGTCAAAGACAATATAAAGCATAAAACAAAGATAAAGTAACAAAGCAAGTTAAAAGAGCCATTGAATAGAACTACTATGGCAAATCAATCTAAGAAATATTTTTAAAAAATGAAGTGAAAAAGACACAAAAAATTAACTAAAACCAAGTCATTGGATTAAACACTGCTGGTAATAAAACACATAAAACCCAATCATTACCGCTCCATTAAGATTTGTTGGAGTAAAATAGCTAAAATCTAAATTCTAATTGGAAATGTCATTTGTATAAAAAAGATAATGTTCTCTTCCGCTTGATGGTCATCAGCAGGTGTAAGGATGAATGAAGAGCTGTTAGAGCAACTCAGTAGAGACAGATAGAAGTTGATTCCTGCTTTAAAAAGTGATTATGGGTAAAAATACAATAACCAATCTGCAACCGAGCCATATCATCACCTCCTAACAGGTTTCTGTAGATGTCACATTTTTGTTGTTGTTGAGATAGTTAGTCTTTCTCCATTGTGAAGATAATAGATTTCTCTGAAGATTTAGTAGTTTCAATGCACCTTTCAAATGTTATTCTGAGACTATTGCAAAAAAAGTGTTCAAAGTGTTACCATAGTTTGAATATCCTGAGGAATACCGTCATGATTCTTTGTTTCTAATCTGCTAATAGTGTGATAGTCTACTATGCCCTTAGCTAAACCAAAGTTTTGTTTTGTAATTATTTCACTTTCAAGAGAAAATATTACAAAGACTCTGTAATTAATTCAATGATTAGTATGTTCACATAATGACACAAAGTCAACCTTCCTTAATATTAATTTTAAGATAAATAACTTATGTTGCCGGAGTACCTAATACTATTAGCCAATAAGTATACCTCTACCATGAGTTATACTTAAAAGCAGTAGGAAATCAAGATTTTCTGCAGATCATGAACTACAAAATGTTTTCCTGTAGTTGAGTATAATAGATATTAATGCATCACTTAACGTTTCTCATATTGTGACAACTAAATGGTCTGAATGTGTAATACAGAATTTTTTTTTCTCTAAGTACTTGCACAGTCCACAGATAGATGGTTAGAAACCATATATAGAAACAATTAGATAGTGTTAAAGCATGAACTATATTATAGATTTAATGGAAGTTTAATAGGGCTTTAAATATTTGAATCATCTTATAATTAAAACATGCTGAATTCAGACCTCCATAAAGGTTACGTGTGGTCTGAATTTTTTCCTAACATGTACAGAGAAGAAAATATGTAACTGTAGATCTTTCAAGTTCCAGAACATTTTAGATCATTCTGTCATTAACGGTTGTTTTCTTACTTTAGCTACTATATGGATTATTGAGTGCACATATATACAGTAAGTATGCTACAAAACTTGGTCATCAGGTGCACGGTCCGTCTCCTGGTTATTACTGTACACTTGACTGGCAGTCACACGACCTCTCATCTAGTCACACATGCATGGACATCAAATAAAATCTCAAATCACATTAACAATTATCATAAGTAATACGAGTGTTTTCATCTTGGGGATAATTTACGACCGGAGTGAAGCACCAGGAAATTCAGTGAAATAGACTATTAATAATTTATTATATATAGGAAGGGAGATTTTATCAGGTGATGATTGTAATACTTGCATTAGTTCTCTAATGGTAGATGACGCATTCATTCATTTTCTTTCTTTTCTTTTTCTTTTTTTTTTTCACTGCCTCCTGAATTATGATATGGCCGACCGTGCCTATACCCAATGTATGAATATCAATAGCAACAATAGAAATTATTTTATTTTAGCTTTTAATAAGTAATACATGAAAATGAAACAAACATTATTTTATTTGAGGTTATTGCACTAATTTCATACATAAGAAATGCAAATAGTTATTATTTTTACTCCTTTTTGGAGCTAAATATATTATGGACTGGATTAAACTTTAAATAAATATTGTAACTGAAGTAATTGAAAGTACAATTGTGGAACTGACAGTTATAAAAAGTGAAGGTTGGCTGCCTGGATTGTCACCTTGTTACCAATAACCAAGATAGGAGATTAAACATACGAACATCAGGTGCAACAAGATTTCAAAGAAATGAACATCAGCTATGATAAGATTTTTCGACAATATAGCTCCAATCAGATGATGGCAATTGATTGAAATTGCCTAATCTCGGCCATTCCATTGGCGCTTTAATAGTTGAGCTGAATTGTCAATTATATACCTATCACAAGAGATGTTGGAAATGCCATACATCTGCATCAATACATCTACATCATCTTCTGAGGAAATTTTCATTCATATGCATTAGATCAGCTTCTAAAATAGCATTAATTTCTGCCTGATATCCTTATATGTAGGGATTAGTTTCGTTTACCTATTTTTCAAGTTGCTCCATAAATAAAAATCGCATGCCATAAGATCAGGAGGTGAGCAGGCCATAAACCCATACTAATGATTCTATCCTGAAAAATTTCCGCTATTAACTGTAATGATTCATCAGGTGTATGCAAAGTGGCAGAATCCTGTTGGAAATATCCAGACTGGCATTCAATGTCTGTCAGCTGTTTGAAACATGGTGCCAGTATATTATTTCTGTACCAATTTATTGTGCACCATACCCCGAGTTTTTGATCATGCAAAGGAGTTCCATGAACAAAATTGGATTTGTCTGTAGCATAATATAGGTTATATTATGATGACACATGACCATGTAAATGAAACCATGCTTCATCACTGAACAGTATTAATCATGGATAGATTATTCCATCATTAACATTTCCTGAAAATCCAGTTAGAGAAATTTACCCGACCCAATGATCATGTGGAAACAATTCCTGGACAACAGTAACTTTGTATGTTTTGAGTTTCAAAAGTTTTGTTGCTTTCCATGCTGAAGCTTTTGAAATGTCAGTTTCTTGTGCAAGGTACCTAAGAGATTTTTGAGGCCACCATTGTAATCTTTTTCTGATTCGTCTAATTTCTGCCCCATAACACATACCTGTTTACCTTTCTTTTCCTATCAGAAATTGATGCCATGTCCCTGAATTTATTTACAAACGAACAGCCTCTTTACTTGGAACATGCACTCCAGGAAATTTAGTTTCAAATTGCCTTGTAACTTCCCTACAAGATATTGTAAGCACATATGTATCATATATGTGGTACTGTATACTGCATTTGAAAACACTTCAAGCAAAACTAACCCTTCTAAACATTCCTAATATTATTCACATGTGAACTAGACTAGATCAGAAGTAAGACTACAGAACGAATGTAGGATGCACGCACAGGGAAATGCAGTTATGGTCACATCGGTCGTGCTCCTGGCAGCCAAGTTTTGTAACAAATGTACTGTATTAGTGCCTGAGAAATTTAAAATGCTTTGTAAATGCTGAAAATTTAGACTGCAAATGATGGCTAAATGGGCTAGATTGGAATCTTATACAGTGAGGTCACGAGATCAGTATACAAGTGGAGACAGCTAAATACTAACTTTTTTCCTTCAGAAGTATGTTTTCACTGATTCATTTCCAGCATCTTTGCCTGCGTTGACTGAGTTCAGAACTGAAGAGTCACTTAGAGTTGCACCCTGATGGCCATGGGATGAAACCCACACTTCAGCTTCATCCAATGACCACCAGGGTGCACTGTACTCAAAGTGTCTTTTCATTTCCAAACTCAGTCAGTTCAACTGAAGATCCCAACAATGGATTGGTGAAGACCAACCCATTGAAAAAAAAAAACAAGTTAGTGAAGTAAAAGTAAGTATTTTATGTCTCCAATTGTATATTGATTTACACTGTATTTTTTGGGGTAGAACAGCTGATTGTTTATTTAGATTAATACAATAATAAAAGCTGTTTTTATACAAGTGAATGATTTTAATTACTGGTTAATTTATGATTTAGTTGATGCATCTTAAATTTAAATCTGTGTTCTATTATATAGACTGCTGAAAATAATTTATTAATATTTAGTTGAGCAATGAAAAATGCGTTATCCAGTTCATTATTAGAGAATGCTACCTTAGTGCCATAACATCAAAGAATACTAAATAATACTATTATATGTGGTAAAAGTGATATTAATGATTATTTTCAATACCATTCATCTGCTTAAACTAATCTTTGGGACCTTGCTTAGGACAGTATATGCACAATTTCTCACGGAACAATTAAAAATCAATAATCAGCTAGATACATAAATCTTCCAAAGAAATTAGCATTCTAAAGAACAAGTAGTTTTGGAGAGTAATTTTAGCTCATTCGAATATTAAAATCATTTGAACTCCATTTTTATGGATTTAGTTTAAAATTGTCTCTAAAGGTATAAATGCTTCATATAATTGGATTTATTAAATTCTCCTATGAATTTAATGAAAAACTTATATTTACAGGTATAGTAATTTTAACATTAACTATTATTCAATGATGACGAGATGTAGTTCGAGAAAGAACATATCAAGGATGACATACTACAGAAGTAATAACAGGATTATGATGAGGAATAATCCTCTTGTTCAGTCCACCATCAGCATTCTGTCCTCAACTTAGTGGTCTAATGTTTTTTGTGAACTTACATGTTTGAATGCTTCATTGTCTTGAAATTTAGGCCCAGTGTCCTCACAATAGATGCTGTAAATTTTACATTTTCACTGAGACTGAATGAATGAAATTTATTGTGCATCCTATTTACAAGTTTAATATAAAATTACACAATATTTCTATTTCTAACTTAACTCCTGTATACATTATCTGGTTGCCTATATTTTTATGCTACTCAGGTAGCTTGGCTTCCTGGCTTTGTAGCTCATTAAGTAACCCTTTGCCCACTTTATAGCCCAGTAGTCATCTTCTTTGCTTCCCATAGTTGTCCTTCCTTTTGACGCTTACTAACCCGTTTCTGTTTTACTTTCCTTAAAAATTCTCCATGACTCTTAATTTTATTTTCTTATGTTCCTGTCAGCTCTTTTATAGCTACTATTTATCTGTCCATTTTTTCCTATTTATCTTCCCACATTATTTCCCCCTATATCTATATTTCATTACATTCTGTTGTGTAGTCCTCTGTGCTTTCCCTTCCAGCACACATATTCCCGTTACATAGCCTCTCAAATCTCTCAAGCAGATTGACCTTTTGTCATTCATGCTAATCCTTCCATTTTCTGTTTATTATATTAGTCTACATACTGTTCTCTTCCCCTCCACTCTCTTTTTATGTTTCTGTAGAAGCTCAATCTCTTGTCTTTCTAGGTCTTAATCCATTTATATGTCCCCCATCCTTATTTTCCTCATAATCTTCTCTACTCCTGCCCACCAGGTGTTTTTGTTTGTCATACTCCTTTGTTGATTCATACTTATTTTAAAAGTTCTCCCTCTTCCTTTGTCTAACATCAAAACCAGAATTTTAGAATTCTTTCTAATATTATTCTACTTCTTGTTCTTTCTAATTCTACTAAGCCTAACTCCCTGATGCTGATCTTGGTAGACCTGGTAATTCTAAGACAATATTCTCACCATACAAGATTTTTAACAGTTCCACAGAAGATCTAAATTATATTCAAATATTTGAGCTCCTCCACAGGTATTATTTTCATTGGTCCAAGAAAAGAATTAAATATCACTAAAAGTTCACTGTAGAGTACCTTGGCAGTGAAACATGAAAAAGTCACCAACTGATTGAATGAATGCTTAGACATTTTTAAATTACAGGCGTCATAAAGGGTGGTCAAATTTATTTGTTACTTACCACGACACTTGAATTAATGGTATTACTGTTATAAAGTAAATCTTTATCATAGCTGAATAGTTTCGAGGATCTGTGCAAAATGATTCTAAAGAGCAGCAAGGTTAGAATGGATATATCAGCGTCTTTGGTAGTCTGAACATGAGTAACTTCTATGTGTTGTCATAGATATATCACTTTTGTGGTCTGAGTGTGAGTTGCTTCTAAGAGCTACCATAATCGTAACAGTACTTCTTGCGAGTTGAACTGAGTTGTTCTACTAAAGGATGCTGCTATGAATGACAGTGAATTGAGCTGCTATTGTTTCAAAAGAATCTGCTATTCTTTTGTTTTTTTGTTGTTGTTTTTTTTTTGTATGATTAAATCTTATATCAATATACTCTTTTTGTAAGGTGTTATCACAAAAACTACTGAAACTCGGAGAAAGTGCAAAGTTATTCATGTTTATAGTATTCATTGTATAATTCAAGACCAGATTGAAAATAGCTTTTGATATGAAAATACAATTCTCAGTCATGCATCCCATTCCACTACAGTGAAATTGACAGTTTGTGTGCATGTGGTTCTGTCACATGTCAATCTGCCAATAGTGACATGTTCTTTAACGTCTGCTTGGTAATGCTCCATTTGGCATTAGTTTTGTCTTCGCTGCTAGGTCAAGCCCTGTAAGGGCCAGCCTGCTGACTAACATTTATGAGGCCGTTAGTTCTTCAACCACTGCTAGTTAATGCTCTGGTAGGTATTAGTTTTGTGTTAGCCCCTAAATTGAGTCCTAGATAAATTATTTAAGTGCTGATTGGCACTTGCATCGTTATTTCAAATTCTGTCATGGTAAATTCAAAATAAATTTGATCACTTGGTATTTTCTAAAACTAAGTAAGGCACTTAAAGCAATAGACTTTCCCTATGTCATGGTCTTAGGTTAATTTTGTATTCTACTCATTACTTAGAAAAGGAGCTTTGTACATTAAGTTTGAACTCTCTTATCAGCTCAGCATATTAAAAGATGTAGCTTGTTATTGACTGATAAGTAATCCTCAGCACTAAGTTATAATATTTTTAGTATTGCATGATATCCATTAATTACTAGAAGTAAATATAGCAATTCAAGGAGCAAAGACACAGTTTCCATAGCACTTTAGAGTTTATATATTTGTCTCTTAAACTCCCTCAGTTTGATACCACATGTATACCTTATGTCACTGTATAGAGTTTATCTTCAACATTTTTTAATAATCTCATAAACTGTATTTTATATTAATATATGCTGTAATTTAGAAATTTTCAATACATATAAATTGGAATTACTTCACTTTATGTAAAATGTTCCGATGGTTGTTGTTTGCCAAGCTTCACGTTGTGGTTACTTTGTTTGTGCATGCTGCTGGCTTTGCAAGCAATGAGGGTCAGTGGGGCAATGCCGCTGCATCCGTCCCTGCCCTCTCGGAAAAGCAAACGAGTCCTGCCCAAACTTGCGCACTCAAACAGTACGTTACTGTTACGTCTGTCTGATATGCCCTATGTCCTCTACCACACCTGGCAGCACTGCTTCCTTAGCTCAGGCTAGCTTTAAATCTATAGAGTTACCAAATCCATATACGCAATTAAGGAATGGGAAATAAAAACAGGAGTTTCAGAACATGTAACACAATATAGCATTATAACCTGGTGAAATGTTGTTTTTAAATAACAGTATTAGATTAGCAACATACTGATAAAAATGCTTTCTGTAAATGAAACGCACCTTAAATAATTACAACAGATAAACAATATAGGACTGCAGCCATATTTTTGTTTTAAAAATGACAGTCATTGTTTTGATACTTGATATTCTATTGGACAAAATTCTAGTAAAAATTCATTACCAGCAAAGTTCTTTTGTGGTGATATTTTTAATGTATTTTTCCTTAGATGTCCAACTGCTGTTTTGTATATTTTTGGAATAACCTTAATAGGATTTGTATTGCATGTAATCGCTTCATCATGTTTAAGTCCATGCATCAATACAATTTGCTAAAAAATGAGGAACATTTCAATTTTTGTTTCACTTTTATTATATTATAATTTGTACTTTCATGCCACACTTTTGGGGTTATAATATCAACAATTTTAAAGTTGTAAGTGCTAATTAATTGGTCCTACACCACTTAAGTAAAGCACTGCATTAAACTTTAGATTCAAGTTTTCTTAATTCTGCACTTTTTACGTTGAATCATAACTTCTGAAGTTGAAATTACCAGGAAAGCCTCAGAAATTATGGATTTAAAACTTGTTCTGCTAGTTAAAAAAAGTAATGTAGAAAAGGTAAGAGAGAACTGGTTAAGGAAAATTATTAAAGAAAGTGAGCAGCTTAACAGCATAAATGATGAGTAAGATAGTTCAGTAATGGAAATAAGTTAAATGGGGAATTGAGGGAATATATTCAGTGTAAGGAATAATACATATACACAAACGACCATAGTTTTGGGTGTATGTGATCCCAATCTTGAGCAACTCCTAGGAGGAGAAAAAATGTTTGTGATTGTTACTATATACATGAATAAATAAATAAATAAATTTAAGGTTAAGAAATATTAAATACTTCAATTCAAATTAATTATTTTGTGTAGCTCACATTGAAAAGTTAAAAATTCAATAACATATATAACATGTTTTTCTCAAAGTAATTAAAAAGTAAATAAATACCTACAAAACAACCTCTTTGTGTTTATATAATAAGTTTAAATTAACATTTGGCACCAATTAGATAAATTGGATTGAAGAAACATTTTGTATTACCATATCTCAAAGTTATTATGAATTAAAAAGCTAATATTTTAACACTGGTTTCACATAGCTCATTAAAGTTTTGTGTGGGCTATATTTTTATGTTTTGAGTTATTGGTTTAAAAAAATGCATCACAGTTTATGATATCTTAGTGACTACTTATGATTTTGCAACTTTTTTAAAACTTAACTATGCCAGCTGCACCAAGCAGTAAATCAGCCTTATTGATCAAATGTTGTGGCTAAAAACATCTTAAAAATATAGATAATGACTGTCATTTTGTACATTTTCCTTCCTATTTAACAGTCCAAATTTTTTGTTTTCTAGTAAAAGAATATGTGTATTGTGTTGTAATCTTTGTTTTTACTCTAAAAAATATCATCACCATCATCTCCTTTCATGGATTAGGTTTTTGCCTGTTTCGATCTCACATCTGCACAACCCCTTGGTTTTCTTACTGATCTTCCTCCAGGTTTATACATCAGTGCCATCTTTGGTATCCTATCCTCTGTCATTCTTTTCAGATGCTCTATCCAATTGTGCATGTGTTCTTCCATTGAAAAATTGCTTGTACTTTTAGTTCCTCTCTAATATTCTCGTTTCTAATATGGTCTTCCTTGTACACTCAAAGACATTAAAAATATGCTGAAAATACCTAATTTTTAATGTCTTTGACTGTACAGCCCTTCACAGACCATAGAAACTTCATTTCTGCTTGAATTTTACTTTTTCATCCCACATCAAAAATGTATGTTATAAGATTGCTGTTTTCAATATTTCTCTTGTAACTCTTATATAAGGAAGTTCACAATTTTAATCTATTTTATAATGCAGAATCTTTTCAGTACTCTGGCAAATTCCAGTTGCAAGTCACGTTATACTAGTCATGGCACTTAAATTTTAAAAAAAAATTATTAAAACTACATATTACAGAAATCAATGTGCACTGGGAATAAGTAAGGTGCAGTTTTTGTTTTTTCTTTCTTTTTTATTTTTTTTTTTCATGATATGACACTTTTATGTCTTAATTTTAATAACTATGAGGGTTGGCTGATAAGTCCCGGGCCTCTCAATGAAAAAATTTTGTTTGCTATATCTGTCAACATAATCTTCAGAAAGGCTAATACATTTGTCATATCAGTGTTCTAATTTAATTGAACCATCTCTGTAGTGTGATTTATCAAGGTCCTGAAAATAGCTGTTTATTGCATCAATGACCTCCTCATTGCTGTGGAATCTTCATCCTCCAAGAAATGTTTTGAGGTTTGGGAACAGGTAGTAGTCACTGGGTGCTATCTGGCAAATAGGTTGGATGTTCAAGCAATTCAAACTTTAATTTGCACATTTTTCCCATTGCAGTGACTGAACGATGGGCCAGAGTATTTTCATGATGAAACAAGATTATTATTATTTATTTATTTATTTTATTTATTTATTTATTTTTATTTTTTTTTTTTTGGGCCAAATGAAGTCTTTTTCTTTTCACCTCATCACTCAAATCTTACAGCAGGCTTGCATAGTAGTCATCAGTGGTACTTTTATCCTTTTCAAGTAATCATTAAAAATAATTTCCTGTGCATCACAGAAAACACTTGCCATAACCTTCTTAACTGACAAAATTGATTTTGCCTTTTTTGGAGTTGGTTCACCTGATGCAATCCACTCTTCTGACTGTGTTTTAATTTCTGTAGTATAGTGGTGTATCCCAGTTTCATCCATGGCAATAAACCTTTTCAAAAATTCACTGGAATTTTTACAGTAGAGCTCCACATTCCTAACAGAAACAGTTTTTCTTTGCAACTTGTAATTAGGTGTCAACAAATGCGACACCCATCTTGTACAGACCTTGTGAAAGTTCAAAACATTACTTAAAATATTACCTGCACATTCTTTTGATATGTTTACAGCCTCTGCTATCTCAAACAGTTTTAATATGCAGTCTTCCCCTACTAAACAATGAATTTTTTCAATGATCTCTGGAGTTGTCACTTCTACAGGGCGTCCAGAGCAAGACTCATCACTACTGCTCATATGTCCCATTTTAAACTGTGCAACTCGCCTTTTAATCATTGAATATGAAGGGGCAGATTTTTTCAATGTACTGTAAAATGTACATTTCCTCCTTGATTTCTTTAGGCATTAAGCCTTTCAAATGTAAGTATTTAATCACTGCTCATTTTTACAAATCCTCTATTTTCGTGAAAATTCTAAAGTTGTCTTGTTTAAAATGCTGTCAATCGAAAACTAAACAAGCTATTGACCTGCAACTACGGATACAAGCTAGTCTGGAGTTAAATTATATGATGCTACCATCTAACTGGCCTAGTGGCACCATATCTGTGTGATATTTAATACCTTTGTTTTCGTCTGAAACTGCTAGGAATATCCATATCATCTTAAATTTCATAGATTTTGTTTTCTAAGGTCCATTCCAGCTTTCACTCTGCTTACTTTCTTTCAAAGTGACAGGAATTTCAATACTTTTCCTTGCTTTTTAATTATTTTTCATGATTATTACTTGAAAATATTTCTTGGGGTTCTGTCAATCTATAAAGAAAAATGCCCTAATTGAGCATATATTCTTCAACTTATTTTTCAAAATATATATTTCTTGTTAAATGCTGAATTTCTTTCAAATAGTAATCATTTTTTCTGATAGCCTGTATAATGCTATTTATTGTGCTGTATAATAGTGTTACTAAATGACATACAGGCTGTTTTTAAATAACCCCCAACAAATTTGTCTTATAGCTTATACTTGAACTAGTCCAAAGCATGATATCATTGCTTCAAAACTCTTTTAGTTAGTATTGAAAATCAATTCATTTTTAGATTAGGCCGCACTTGTGTGTGATGCCTACATACTCATACCTCAAAGGGTATTCTTGGCAGTGTCATGAAAACAAACAGGTTTTTCCTTATTAGTTTTAATAGTTTAATGGAGTCTAATATATATGCACTGGAGTCTAATATATATGCACATGTGCTTCACAAAACATTTACCTACACAGAACTAGTTTTGTATGTGCATTGCATGCATTATCCATAGCTTTTGCCTATCAGATTCAACCTGAGGATCCTTGATATTCGATTGCCTTCTCTCGGATGTTGTATTGATGAACTTCATTAGCAGGTTCTTTTCAAATGGATAGTTGAAATTCGTGAGGTACATTTCATTTTCTTCATGTATATGTTCTACCAAGCAAGGAGTTCTCTTGCCCATTGCACATTTTTCCAAAGGATGAATATTAGGTTCGATTTCATGTTAGTCATTCCAAAAGTGAGCTGATACTGTGTATTTTTCCATTTGCCTTTTTAATATTCCTAATATCTTCTTCAAGACTGTTCCTATATTCCTTTTTGTTCTGTCAATGTATATTTTGTCACATTTGTTGCAATTAATCCTATAGGTGTCTGGTTTTTTGTCCATTCAGATTTTTTTTTCTGTTTCGTAGGATGGATCAGATGCTTCACACTGAACTTGTTGTAAGGTACCAGAATTATATTATGATCTCTAAATACATTCTGAAATTTTTAGTTTCCCAGGGTTAGTAACTGAATCTTCTGAAGTTTAGCTATGTTTAATTTATATAAGGATGGATTTTTGTGTAATTTTCTGTTGCTTAATTTTATTGAGTTTTTTCCCCCACCAGATCCCTGCTAAACCATTGCTTTCAGCTGATTTTAGTGTATGGTTGAGATCTATTGAGTATTTGGTTTTTTCCAGAGGTGCTTTTGTTATTCCTTGTAGCAAGCTGTTCATTATGACATGAACTTTTGAGTTGAAACTGTCTGCTGTGATGTAGTTTTCTGTTTGAGTTTCTTTTTTATGTATACCAAATTTAAGTTTTCCATCTTTATTGATAATTTTAAGATCTAAACATGTCAATGTGGCTTGTTCTACTCCATTGCAAATTTTACCAAAAGTGCCTAAAGCAGGGTTTTGTACGTTAAGGAATCCCTTACAAAAATACCACTAAATCACACAACTGTGTGCTTCTCAACCTATGTTACTTCCAAAAGCATGGGCCAAGCATGTAGCTTAGTTCTTGGATAACTGCCTAATTCATGCTAACCATTTTTTTGGTGTTGAAAACTATGCTTTCCTATCATATAGGATGTGGGCAACAACATCCACATCTTGGTTTGGTGTGATTTTGAAACACCCTGTATATTATTTTGAGGTATTTATATAAATATCATGGAATGATTGTGATGAAATTAAAAATATAAACTAAGATTAGATACCCTATTGTATCTAATACCCTACATATACTCCCATTTAAGTACAGAAAATATATTAGCATATGTCCACCTCCACTGTCTCGGCAGAGTTACTTGATCTATGAACTTTGTAATGACCCTTTCTCAGATGTCATTGTTGAAGTCTTTCTCTTGATGTTATTGAGACACACTGAATTTCTTTCTGAAGTTGAAGAACTGTATATACAGACCTTGGAGTTCACATAATCCCATAAAAAGAAGTTGCATGGAGTAAGATCACATCATCTTGGAGGCCATTCCAAGTTGCCATGAAGTGAGATCACAGATTGAGGTTTTTTTAAGGTTGCAAGAGACCCGGTTTCCTCTAATTTCTTTATCAACTGCAGACCTGTTGATACTGTAGGAGCATTATTACATCCGAAGATCCTGCAAAGTCTACGAACAGTCTCTGCATAGCACTCGCCTGTTCTGTAAGAGTTTTCACAATAACTTGTTCCTCTTTTGAGAACTGCTTCATGTTAGCTAAGATCCTAAAGTACACAAACAACAATTGATAAAGTAATTGGAATGACAATCAATATTAAAAGTAATAAATACATTGCTGTAAATCTTCGAAGTTCTCTCGGGCTTCCAGCCAGGTGGAAGCCTGAGAGAACTTCAAAGATTTACGCTGTCAGGAAAGCTACAGCTCTTATTACATTGCTGTAAACTTGAAAACCAATTTTTACCACTCAAATTAAAAACTGCATAACTTATAAAAGAGCATATTATATTAAAATTAATTTTATATGATAAATACACTTCTACAGAGTTCAGTAGTTATTAAATATATTTTTCTGTTTGACTGAAAGCTTAGGTATAGTTTTCATTCATAATCTTGTATTTGCAGTTTATCACAACTTTTCTCTCATGTGTTAGACAAATATTGTATTCACTTTCAGGATAAATTGACATTTTACAAGTCTTTGCTAAAGCTCAATTTCTTTTAGTCACTTATCATTTTGAAATTCAGTCATTACCACTGTTTTTATAATCTTCACTATCACCATCATCCTGTCCTTAAACTTAAGGGCTCTGTGTTGCTGCCTAATAATAATAAATTAAATTATTTATATATTTATATTATTTATATACAATTTAAAGTTACCTGAATCTTATTCAAATTAAACATAAAATTAAATAACATCTAATGCTGCATCTTCAGCATATAAATCAGACAAATTTTTGCTTTGATAATAATAGTTTTGACACACTTAACAAGTATATCAGGGAAGCTTAAACATTAAACTTTCATATTTTGTGAATTATATAGTTGAGAAAGAAAATTTCATGAAGTAGTGCTGTGCTGGTGTGACTTTGTTAGCAGAATGTAAAATAATTTGCATAGCTCCTATTGTAAGCACGAAATAGCATGCTGCTGTAAAATAATGTGTTGTTTCTTTGTCCGCTGTGTGAATTGGCAAAGTATCACTGCAGTGCAAACTTGTATTTTAAGCATTTGCTCTTTCTATGTTTTGAGCACTAAATTTTTGCAGCTAAGCAGCAATATTTTAGTTCTCCATATAATCTGCACAAGTTCTGCACATTAAAGCACCGTACTTTATTCTCAAATCATATGGAAGAGGATTCTATGCTCATTAATAAGTTCTATTCATTAAAACTCTTTGTATACTATGTAAGAAATTTTCTAACAACATGTGCAATATATATTTTAGATACAGGAAATTGGTTACCTAATTGACAATAATTTTGTATTGGACCTTTCAAAGTACTCAAAAGGTGCATTCAATATTATTACATATACATATAAATGAGGAAAAATTATATATTGAGAATGGTAAGAATGTGAATCAAAGGATCTGAATAAGACATAATTAACATATGGGAGTAAAATGTCTTTAAATTGCATGTATGAATCTGCAGTAAGAAAAGTTTCAAAGCCAATAGTTTTTCATAATGTATAAACATGCCTTGGCTTGAGAAGCTGTTTCTTTGTTAATGAATGCAAGCAATTACAATTTATTTTTCAGTTTAAATATGTATTTAAAATGTGAGTATAAAAAGGTATAAAATATATGAATAAATTGGTACATGTATCTTCAAAATAATTCTGGCTGCATCTTGTCATTTATCAACTATGTGAGCATTTAAATGGCATTGGCAATGTATTTTCTGGAGTATAGTGTTGGAGCCTTCTAATACTCAGAGTACCACTTGCACATCACTCTCTTGGGAGATTCTTTATTGAAGCATTCATGTTTAGTGAATAAGTAAGTTGTTCTATTACTGCTTGTAGCATTTATTCAATCTCTCCTTTGTTGCTTCTACCACTGGAAGGCACACTTTTTCAGATATTGTATTTTTTCTTAAAAATAATTTTGGTCACCTATCTCAGACAGAATTGAGTGGATTGTGTGCTAGGTTTGGAGTATGCTTTTAGCAAGTTACAGTGCACTCTAGTATAACCTACAATTTAAAAAATAAGGTGAAAAATTATGGTAAAAATTAAGAAACAAGACAACAAAATAGTATTCCATTGTTGTTCTGTCATATATCTCACTCCCAGGAAGAGTGAGCAAAGCATGTATTTTTTCAGAAAAATGTATTCAAAGATTAAAATGGAATTATAATTTGTCACTGACCTGTGTGCTCAAAGTTACCTCCTGAAAAACACATTTTTATTTATTCCAAACAGTAGAAGTATTCTGTCTAACAGCCTTGAAAATGTATTATGGACAAAGACTTGGTATAATTTTGAATATGGTTTCAATGATAAACCTGGTAAATCTTCTCATCCTGTAGATTAGGATAGAGTTACATATGCACATTTTTAATATGAAAACATTTAATTATTTAAATTTAAATTAAAATGCAAATTGCTATTACAGTATGCTTTATTGAGCATGATGAATAAATATGCTAAGATTCCATTAAGGTGAATTGAGAAACTTGAGGTACTAAATGATATTTTAGTCGGTTGTTTTAAAAGGGTTGAAGTTTGGTTTCAAACAATTAATCCTCTTGCCTCCAGTAGAGTCTCCAGATTTTTTCAATATTTTAGCCAAGTCATCTTTGAGTGTAGCAAATGTCCCTTGTTTAAAGGTACATACTCTCCATATAGAGAGCACACTGTTGCTGAGACACATCTCATTCTTTGAAGGTATGCTCATAATCATTTGTGACCTGTTTCTATTCTTGTAAGTTCTGCTGCTGTTTTTCATGAAAATTCTTTGAATTGGCAGCATATTTAACAATGGTTTCATTATTTGCTTAATTAGAAGCTTTTACTATCTTATTCATGTCTGTTGTGATATATTATTTGTTTTATTTCTTGTATCCATCTTTGCAATGATATTTTAATTGTTGTGAATATTGTTACATGCAAAAGAAAGATACGTATTTTGGAGCAGTAAGGCATACTAAATAAAGGTGAGCTTCCATTTTGTGCAGAAAGCACATATTTTGATAACTAAGAATCTCTCTCTGGTTTTACAAGGACATCAACATCATATTAGACAATCATAAAGATAGACTTTTGCATAAGTTAACCTGTTTCTTCCAAATAGCCATAATAGATGTTCAAACTGACGAATTTGCCAGTAGATGCCATTCCTAATCGTCAGCCTAACTGTTGGAGCATGACCAGTAAGATATTGCAGCAAGCTGAGATGCTATATTCAGGTCCATATATATGTGTATTAAAGTTTCTTTAGCATATGAGACTTTCTTTAGCTGCACATGTGTAGTTAACTATGAGTAGCAAACACTATGAATGTGTGTTTACTAAAAATACAATATAAAAATCTTAATTCAAAGAACTTACATTAAATTTTGAAAGGTACGAGGGGCATACTGAAAGTCATGAGCAACACTGTTTTACAATCTTAATATTTATTTTTAAGCCAAACCAAATACATCATCATAATCTACAGACTTTCTTTCACTTTTTGACATAGTCTCCATTGTTTTGCACACATTTTTCCCGTCGTTCTACAAGTTTGAAAATGCCCTTGTGATAGAATTCCGTTCCAGCTGCCCGCAGACCCTGACGCACTGCTTTCCGAATATCCTCCAGCGTCTCGTAGCATTGGCCACGCATCTGCTCCTTCACAGAACCGAAAAGATGGTAGTCGGAGGGTGCCAAGTCGGGACTGTAGGGAGGATGTGGAAGAGTTTCCCACTCTAATGCCCTGATCTTCTCCATAGTGGCACGGGCAGTATGCGGACGCGCATTATCCTGTTAGAGGATGATCCTCTTTCCAGGGCGTTTATCAAGCAAAGCCCGACGGAGCTTCAGAAGTGTCTTGATGTAGCGGGCAAAATTTATGGTTTGTCCAGGTTCAAGAAAGTCAACCAGAATGCAACCTTGTGCATCCCAAAGGACACTTCCCATAACTTTTCCTACAGACTGCACTGTCTTTGCTTTCTTCTTCGATGGTGAGTTCAAGTGGTGCCATTCCATACTCTGAAGTTTCGTTTCTGGCTCATAGTGATGGAACCAGCTCTCATCTCCAGTCACAATACACGTCAAAAATTCATCACCTTCATTATGAAATCTCTGAAGAAGGTTTTGTGCAATGGTTCTTCTCTGAAGTTTGTGGTCTTCAGTCAATAAACGGGGGACCCAACGGGCACAGACCTTTCGATAACCCAAGCTGTGGACCATTTCTTGCACTGCACTATGTCCTATTCCAAGTTGCATAGCAATTTCATTCACAGTGAAACGCCTATCTCCTGTAATGAGCTCATCAACTCTTTCCTTGTTGCGTTCTGTAGATGCAGTTCGAGGACGCCCGCTACGAGGCGCATTTTTCAGACTCGTGTTTCCATCTTTGAAATGTTTCACCCATCTTCTAACACTGCTGGCACCCATGCAGACACCTCCATATGCACGTTGAAGTCTGAGATGAATTTCAGGAGCAGATTTTCCTTCTTTCACAAGGAATTCAATGACAGGACACTGTCGAAACGAAACATCAATGTCAGCCATTTTTCAAACACCGTCTGTGGTCACGTGATAGAAGCTAATGACGTCACAATATGTCAACATGTGGCTTAAAGTCTGCAGATTACGATCCTGCAATTCGTTTCGTTACATTCTTGAAATTTAAATTTTTACAATGGGTTGCTCGTGACTTTCAGTATGCCCCTCGTATTATGTACTACCAAGGGCCAAAACACCAATTATTTAAATGGCAAGTGGCTTCCTCCTTGACCTGTGATTGGCAAACAAGTTTATGACTTCTTTATAGTCCAGCTTTACTATGAAAGATTCAGGGTAAGAACACCAAATGCTTAAGATGATACTTTTTTCCTTGCTATGTTTTTTATGCATCAGAGAGCTGAAATGCTCTTTCTGTTGAGCACATGGAAACAGGCATACTCAAATACATTTGTAGAGTTATGTTCCAGTTTGGATAAAAACTTAAGCTCTTACAGTTTAGCATCTGTAGAACTATGTACCTATTTTCTTTATTTATATCTGAGATGTAGCTTTTGAAGTGTAAGCGTTCAAGTACAAATTCTGAGTCATCAAAATCCAAACTCGACTTGTTAAAGTCTGGATGAAGCTTTCTAGATTTCAAGTTTGTTAAGCTTCTTCGGTGTGACAAAATCTAAATGGTTCACTGATTTCCTTGTAGGAAGAAATCAAGGATATCTGTATTTTTTGATCTAGATTCTTGAAAACTTCATGTCCCATTTTCATTTCTTCTAAGAAATCAACTAAAGAGCTGAACAAGTTCACAGCAGTGGCTACATCCATGTGTGCTGTTTGTGATTGTTGATATGCTACATTGAATCTTTCAAGAATGAAGTCCCTAACAACAGTCAGAAGAGAGATGTCTCAAGACTACACAGTTTCTTCACTATGCATCTAGCTCCAGATTTCACCAGAGGTTTCTCACTTTTATTCTCTATATTGACAACACTGTCTTGCCGTCTTTATTCAAGCTTCTGCAAGCTTCTTCTTTAGCAGAGCATTAGGTTATAGAGAAAGATTTAATACTCAAGTTTTCTTTACTGAAAAATGTTTAAGTGGATCAATGACTAGAATTGAAAAAATGAAATATTTCTTACAAAATCTCAAAAAAGAAGCTGCTTGGGTTACATCCTGTTATACTTGAACCCTCCAATTTCATAGTATGCACTGAACAAGAAATGTAGTATGCATACAGAGAGACACTTTGATTTTCACTGCAAGCTGTAATAAATAGTTGATATATTTGGTGCATTATCCTCTGCAGTTATATCTTTCCAGAACAGGCTTTCCAGATTGGGTGAGTGCCATAACAGCATTGAGTAACTCACAAGTTACAGGGATTACCTGCAACATGCAACACACTGCAGCATTCAGGGCAAGCTATCATCAAGGCTAAATCAAGGTTGGAAGTGAAATGGATGACAGAAATATTGTGATATGACCTTTGGCCAGTGACATATTTTTCTACCATACTCCCCTTCCAGCTCTGTTCCGAGTTTTGTGATTGAGTATGCATGTATACTCTGGCTCAGACACTTGAGTTGGAACATCCTGTTCCAGAAAATACTGTATTGGTCATTGTGTGCAATATCTGAGCTTGAGACGAGTGATTTTTCCCTCTCTCCTTTCTTTCTTATTTATGATTTTATTCACAAATCAAGGTCATATTAAATAAATGGTGATTAGAAACCCTCTATTTGATCACCATTTATTTAATATGACCTTGATTTGTGAATAAAATCATAAGTCTAGGCATTTCTGTGTATTTTATTATTTATAACAATTTTATTTACTAAACCATTTTCATCAAAGTTTAGATTTTCCATCAGCCAGCAAACATTTTATGCTCTTATACTTGGAAGCACCTGTTAGCTGATTCTTCGTCTTTATTAAAAAATTACATTTTACAGTGAACATGAATAGGCAGGACCACCATGCAAAGCATTCAGCCCCTAGAATTCTCCCTGTACTTGGCTTTAGGCAAACAATATGCTACTCTAGGATATTCTCAAAAGATAAAGATCAAAGATAAATTTGTATTCAAAGTTTAGATTTGAACCTTGGAGCATCACTGTGACAATTCAGTGTGTTAACCATTCTGCTGAGAGAGGGTATTTCTAAAATTCACCATTATAGTCCTAAGTAGCAGGCGCATGATCTGTAAAGTGCAGTTTATCTAGTTGCAAATCTGCTGGAGGTGAAGATTTACCTGGTTATATACCAACTAAACCTGGAAGATATTTCTTAAAAATGTAAAAGTTAGTAATATTAGAGCTTTAACATAGGATATCAGACATTGTTGTTAACTCTTTTGGTATGAATCATCATGTGTTCATTTCACAAGTTTTCTATGCACAGGTGGGAATTCACATAATAGATTAATTAGTTACTTTTATTCTAATTAAGTAAGTTTTATGAGCATGAAAAATAGACTAGAAATGGTCATTCAGTGTGTGTGTGATAAACTTGTGTTCAGCATGTTTTTGTGCATGCTAAACTAAAAGGTTGTAATAAAATTTAGGTGTAATATTTTAAACATGTGATATTACATTGCTTACTTCTGAGAGAATGTTACAGCTACAAAATAATTGAAACACGAGAGCCAAATTGCAATTACTGATCAGAATCAATACAGGGGTTACCCAACATCTAGAAAATCCTAGAAATCTCCTCATTTTAACTTTGTTTGACATCTGAAGGGGTGCTAAATCTTTAATATGTATAATTTGATTTTGTTCTCGGTTTAAAAAATCAGTTGATGATACACAAATACCGCATTTATCTGGATCAATTAGATTATCAAATCTGAATAATCTGGAAACAATCTATTCAATGAATACCAACTGAAATTTGGATCACTACAGAAGTAGAACAGAAAGGAATTAAAGCTGTGCAGATGAAAAATTTATGCTCGCTATTAAGACTGTCATGAAAACTGTATTAAGTTTTGTCTTTCTATGAAGCTGAAGTTGTGACTGGTTGCTATGCGACTGGAGTTCCTTTGTTTGTATGGACAGGAGTTGACAAATTTCTGTATGAGAAAAGTATAAATTTTTCAAAGCTGAAACGAAAAACAAGGGATATTTCAAAAACATTCAACTCCACAAAAAAAATGTATGACATAAATTGTGTGTTTTAAGATGCTCCACATTATTTGTGTGGTAAGTTTTTGTCCATCTCTTATGGATTAGCAGTGGCAAAATTCTGTAAAATCATCCAGAATAAAGTAGTCTTCAGAGGCTATTCCCAGAAAACTCAAGATATACATTTTATTTTTCAGGTAAATATCTTTAATACACAATATTTTAATCAAAATCATTAGAGCCATGTTTGAGAAAATCAAAATGTTTGAAAAAAGTTCCATATAAAGGGTAGTTGGGGTTAGGGGGATTTTCTTGAAAATCCTTGAAAGATACCAAACTTAAATACTAAGTTTGGTATTTAAAGGTCTTTTCGTTTTTGAGCTATGCTGTCCACAGATACACACACACACACACACACACATGCACGTGTACACAGACCTTTTTCCAAAAATGCTTTTTTTTTTATTCAGGGGGACCCAAAACATGTATTTCGGTAAAATCTTGGTATCAAATTTTGGGTGGAATACAATACCTTCTCTATACACTATGTACATAGTAGGTGTATAGAAAGTAAAAATCAGTCTGATTAAACTGGAAATCCGAATTAATGAGAGTCAAATAAATGGTTCTTGTGTACCAAAATGAAGAGCATTCATTGTAAGTATGGACGTTTGACAATGGGCACTGCAGCTAATACAGTAGCTTAAAATGACTTTAGCCTTTTGAAGTCAAATGCATTTAATGTACATAAAAGATCATAGCAGTCTTGGTATTTGAAAGAATGGCAGTGTGAGCATGAACAAAGCAAGAAGGTCACAAACACCACCATTATGATACTAGAGGAAGTGATTATGGAAGTTTATCTGTGCTCGGTAACTCTGGAAAGACCTTCAGATAGTAATAGAGACTAATTTGCCTCATCAAAGCAGAATTATGCAATCTAATAGCAGATTGAGAACTAAATATTCAAATTATAAATCTAATACAAAGTTAGAACTGTTAAAATCTTTTAGTTATTGTTGCTGTTGCAATATTATCAGAGTGCACAGGTAAACAAAACAGGTTGATGACTAAGTTGAAGTTGTTTATACATAGGTACATTTAAACAAAGATGCCAAACTTTTGCTCTGTGAGTTTAAGATTATATTTCTGACAAGTCATGAATTCTACATTATACTGCTTATTAACAGAGGCGCAACCAATTAATCTCACTGGCAGACTTATTAATATATACAATAAGTATAAGTATACAATATGAAATATACAATGTGTTCTTCAGTGAAATTTTTGCTTTAGTTGATAATCCAATCATGTAATGGTGTGGATTCTATGTTTCTATAAAAGAAGTTGAAAGGCCTTTTATAATTATTGTACTTCAAGAAGTTGCTACAGATAATGGTAAAACATATAACTGTTCTTAATCCAGCAGAAGGAAGGAATTGTGTGTAGAAATTAAAGGTCCACCTGAGTTCCTGGTTTGGGCAAGGTTTAATTTGAAATATGTTTGCCACCCTGAGGCCAGGCTTGGGGTTGAGAATAAAGATGCAAAAAACTATATATCACATTCAATATGTGTATTTTATTTTTCATAAAAATATCTTAAATATGTGATATTTTATTCAGAAACTTTTCCGTGTAATGGAAAATAAATACAAAAAAAATTATTTTATTATATTTTTTGGTCCACAATAATGAGATACCTGAAATAGTATTGCAGCATGTATACATCTGCTTCAGTAGTATGGTAGTAGGTAATAATAAATAAATGCTTGTTTCGGCCAATGGATAACATTACCACAGCGCAGTAGCAGCAAACTACCCTCCATCCATTCACCCCAGGACATCTGGGCAGAGTGCACTAATAAGGACAGCATGTGGTCAATATCCAATGCGCCATCAAAATGTTGCTTACTACACGTAGATTGCAGAACCCTGTGATTAACATGTTTGTGAAGTGGCTTTTCAATTGGTCCGAAGGATCTGAGTGCATCCCCACCTCAGAACGAGAAAAATATCCTCATGCTGGTACTGGAAATTGAATCCAAGTACCACAGATAATTGTGTTTTGTGGATTCCAAATAATAATAATAATAATAATAACAACAACAACAACAACAACAACAACAACAACAACATAAAGCAAAATAGTTTTATTTAAAATAAAATTAGACAGTTACACCTAGCCTGAGGGTTACAGTATAACCTACTCTCGAGCTGGATCTAAGAGTTTTGACATATACTATTGAGTAATATCAAAGTATATTAAAATAAGAAGCAAGACAACTCATCACATAACATTTTGTGCAAGAGGTCTAGCTCCTGTAGAACTCATTGCACTGCTCACTGTCATACTGATGTCCTGCCAGAACATGGATGCAATTTTATTGCACTAATATCCAGTCAATCTCATTTTACAGTGTTTATACATTTTGGAAGACAGGAATGATAAAAGTCCAAATATTTTTAACAAAGCACAGATTTTAGGTAAAGTAAGACAGTTGTTACACTATATATGGGAAAATTTTACCTAGTGTTTTTCTGTTAGATATAAAGTTCATATTGAAGCTATCATTAATATCAATCTTTTAGTTTAAGCAATAATGTCATTGTTGAATATTCTGTAAGTTCATTTAACCCAAAGCATTTTAAGTTGCATATGTATCATCTGTATTAAATTTCTTGTTGCTTTTTATGTAGATATGCCATTAATATGTTGTGCTTAGATGTCAAAACCTGTCTTGAAATTCCTGTGAGGGAAGTCTTGTGGGATAAAAAAATATTTGCAAGTTTCTGCCACCACAAAGTCTTGAAATTGAAACCAAAATTGTGCAATGGCAACATATTATTCAACTTGAAGTAGGAAAAAGATATACAGTCTCTGTGACAAATTTTCCTCTTTCGTTTCTAATTTCACTTTAAGCAGCATTCAAAGATGTCCAAGTCAAAAAGCATTGCTGCTCTTTAAGTGGTTTGATTGTTCTGGTATTTTATTTTGGAATCTTGACAAAACTGGCAGCTTATTATAAAACTGCTTCTCTAACTGAAACTTTGAGGTAGATTTTGGCATTAAGATTTTGACATTTTCCATGTAAGAAATGCCTGATTTCTTATTCCATGTGGTACAAAGTATAATATGTTGTTATTTTTATTTTTGCATACATAATCCAAGCTTTGCCTACTGCTTTGCTTCAGTATTTTTTTAAACATTTAAAATCATTAACTAGAACATAAACTGAAATCTGTCAGGAACACCAAGGTTTTGTTGAGTGCAATGTTCCCTCATATGCACTCTTTCAAATAATTATATTTCATTAGTATCAAAATCAAAGTTTCAAATTTTTCATAATTTTCATAGCATTTTGTTATTAATGCAATAATTGTTTTTTTATAAACTAAATCCTCCCTCCTTATTTCAGACCATTAACAGGCTTTAAAATGCAAGTGACATGTTTCTCTGCCTTAAACGTATATGTTATCAACTTAACAGAAAAACATAAAGGTGTACATGTGAAAGGTGTATACGGGTAATAGCATGTTCCAACATTTGTTCCAGAAGATGGGTTCAAGCAACAACATCAGCAGCAGCGGTCAGTAGTTCCAGCAGACTACAGTTATATAGATTTGGAGGACATCTTAGAAGAGGAAGATGAGCAGCTGAGTGAACAATTGGGCGAGGGACCAGGTAAACTCTCAGCTTTCCAACTTTATGCTTCCCCCATTTATTTTTTTCAATTCAGAAAATGGCAAGAAAGCTGCTGTCACTCTCAACCAGCATCACTGCAGCATATTACATGAGTTAAAACTGTTCTTAATACTTCATTTGTTCTCAAGGGACAAAATATTCATAGGTGAATTTTTATCTTTTCCCTTATTGTAACTACATGCATTGTGATTCATGTCAGATAATTATTTGTGGAAACCAAAATCTTTTACATACTTCGATAAAATATTATAAATTTCATTTTTCTGAATTTGAAGCTTAAGAGTTAAAATCTTACTATTCCAAGTATCAGGATATATTATAGGGAATGTTATGCATCTCGATACTTAAAGATACAAGAGTAAAAATGTATTTTCAAGAGAGAGTTTTTTTCCCCTCCCTCTATACACACTATGTAGTGGTGTCATTCTCCAGAAAAGGTGTTCTTTGGAGAGTAATATTTTCCAAGACGCTTCTTTAAGTTTTTCCCAAAACCAACTACTAACTTTCTGAAATAAAATAATTTCTTTTGGTACAAAACGTACCACAAATGTTTATGCTCATAGTTGTGAATGAAAACCCAAGATAATAGTTTTATTGAATGGCAGAAACTTTTAGTGAATGAAATGAATGATATAAATTGATGTACAGTAGACTACTAAAGCTTACCAGCTCAATAGTGGGTTATCAGCATGGAGCAGAGCATGTTTCATGCCTCTTAGCTAACCAGCAGTAAAGAGTGAGATTTCAGTGTGAGTTGAACTCTTGCAATCATCACGTGTTTGTTAGTTGATGCAATACAGAGTGGATTAAGTGAAATGACTATTTGGATATGGTATTCTGTTTACCAAAAAGTATTCATTTATGATTCTAACATCCGTACAGAATCTGCGAGTGCAATAAGGAGATTATGTTCAAGTTCCAGATTAATTACAATTCATAGGTTAGTAAATAAATTATGTAAAATGAAAAGTCTTCCTGATAAGAAACATAAAACATATTATAGTATTCAAAGAAGAAACTCTAGATAACATTGGACACGCTCTGGAAAGAATTCCTAGAGAATCACCTTGACGTGAAAGTTTCCTATGGCTCTGTTCAAATGGCTACAAAGTTTATATAGTTAAAGCCCTATAAAATTACTGTGGTACAAGAACTTAAACCCAACAACCCTGCATTAAGGATATGATTTTGTGAATGGATTTTAAATTAGGTACATTATCGGTTGGACCCTTATCTAATTTTCTTTTCAGATGAATCATAGTTCCTCCTAGGTGGGTATATTAACACGCAAAACAGATATTAGTGGAGTGCTGAAAAGCCTCTACAGAGACAGCTCCAGGCCATAGGCAGATGGAGTGAACAGTGGCGGATGGCCATCAGCCCGCAGAAGAGCTCAGCTCTACTGCTGGCTAAAGTCTGTGGCTGGCGACCATAGAGGTCGCTGAGGTTGCAGCGGCGGCGGATTCCCTGGGTCCGCACCGCCAAATACCTTGGAGTCCTCCTCGACCGCGGCCTTACTTTCACTCCACATGTCAGGGAGAAGGTCGGTATGGGACACGCTGCCCTAAGGCAGTTGTTTCCCATCTTCCGCTCCACCATGCCTACACACCTAAAACTACGGCTGTACCGCGCAGTCATCCCGCCCCTGATGCTGTACGGCTGCGAGGTCTGGGGTTCGGTGGCTCGTTCCACCATCTGCAGGCTGCAGAATGTGCAGAACAGGGCATTGAGGATGATATATGGCACAGACCGTAGATTCCCGTCCCACATTCTCCATTCCCACTCCGGAATCCCTTACATAGTGGACGTTGTGCGAGAAAGAGCTCGCACAATATACACTAAACTTGCTCCCCACCCAAATCCCCAGGTGAACACTCTCGGTCTTTACGACCACACGCTGCCTAGGAGATGCGTAAGCTACCGCCTTCCCAAGGACGCCTTGGGATGGTAGTTTTCCGGCCGCCTCTCCCTTCTTTACAGTTCTACCCGCCAAGTTAAGCAGCATCGGGCCCGGTCCCGACTCGGACGGGTGACCGTCCAGTTGTACTCCGACCAGATCTGCAACACTGGCTTCCCCCAACCCGTACCTACATCCCTTCAGTTCCCCCCGCTAGCCGGCACTGCTTTCCTTGACAGCCCGCAAGCGGCTGGCCAAGGTAAGCAGCATCGGGCCTGGTCCCTCTCTGGGTGGGTGACCACTCAGGTAGGTAAGCCAGCCCGCGCCGGCTGCACAGAGGGAAACACCCTGCCCACATTACTTCGACACAGACATAAACGCTTGCACAAGACTACATCTTTTATATCACACGGGTAAATCCGCGAGAAAAGCGGATAGGTACCGTGGTGATTTGCCCCCGCCCGAGTACACTCGGACGATTAGTTCCTGCTCCTGTCTCCTGGCTCCTAACCTCCTTGACCATGAACCCCTACTTGATCAAAAAATAGTGTGGTGCACTATTAGTGATGAGAGAATAAAAGGCACAATTGTTTTTTGTGGAAGCAATTAAGAGAAAAATGTATGTGCGAAATGTGCGGCCATTTGTTGGAAAATTAACTGAGAGGGAAGGAAGCTATGAAACTTTCCAGGAGGACTCTGCAACAGCACTAACAGCCAATTCCTGCTTACAGAAAATCTATAAAGTGCTTGAAGATCTAGTTTTCACTAACAACATATAGCCCCCTCATTCCCCAGATATAACCTCCTGCAGTGTTTATCATTGGGGGAAACTAAAAGAGGAAGTGTAGAAAACAGACCCACACATTTATAGGAATTTAAAAACAATGCCCAACAAGAAATTGATACCATTTCTCAGAGGGAACTGCAAAGTGTAGTGACCAAAAGTGCTTGAACAACCAAGGGAGGCACTTCCACCATCTCCAGGCTTGATATATTTATTTTTAAGTGTTCTTTTTGTTTCTTCATTAGAAATAGCTTATGTGACAAATTTTATATTTACTGCAAACATGCTGCCAACTGGCTAAGAGCCTCAAACCTGTTCTATTCTATGCTGATCACCCAGTTATAAAATATAGCTAACCACATAGTGCTTGCAAAATATGCAAAATGTCATACAAACTGTAAGACAAATAACATATAGATCTCATTGATTATGAAATACATACATTTTTAAAAGTTTCATAAATTTCCATTTTTCAGAGGAATTAAAAAAGCTGAAACTTTCTACGATATGTTTTTGGCAAATGTGGTGTTATTTCTCTCATATCTGCCTTTTGTGTTACGCTGTAAGATTCTGACTTTCAAATTGACATGTATATTTGTAAGTATGACCATAACAAACAAAAAAAGATGAAAGTAGTTTTCAGTTTTGGAAAATGTAATGAGCAGACTTTCATTTATGAAGAAATATGGCTATGTTGGTAAAATACACCTTTTCAGGAGAATAACTCAATAATAGAAAATCTGGAAATGTATATGAAAATATGAAAGTGAAAGTTAGTTTGCACAACGCTGAGTCATAGACCCAGCTCTAGAAAAGCTAATTGCTCTTATTTACAATAAATATAGCCCAAGTTATAACAAAAAAGAAAAAATAACAAGAAGTGTGCTTGCTGCTTGTGGTGACAGATGCATTGAACGTACTGGATGACTACTGCAAAGTGAAAGAAAAACAAAATAAAATTATAATAGAATGGAAAGGAATGTTAAGATTATGAAACAAAGCATTCTAACATACAAAATAAAATAAAATTTATTAAGTTATTAGAAAGTGTGTAAAGGAATAAGAATATGTAGTAAACCTATAAGTATAATGCCATTTTCCTGTTTATAGTGATGTTTTCCAGCATGTCATGATGCAGTTGTCTATATATCTGATTATACAAGAGGTTTCTATTTCCTAACAAAGTTTATTCCTATTTATAATTTTTCAATTTCTCAAATTGATTACTGTTACACTCAGGAGTCTTGATAAAGCAGGCAGTTGGAAAATGGAGGAGGGAAAAGCACTGGTCAGAATCAAACAAAACCCGCTTCTTTTTTTTTTCCCCCCAAGTCCTGTCACTTTGCAACCAACAAAAGCATCGTTGTGGAAAAACTCTAACTGTCCTAATGTATTAGCTGCACCAGCGAAAAATCATGAATCTTGTTCAATTTATACAGAAGCACTATAATTATATTCTTCTTTGTTAATACCCCCTTTTCCTTTAACTGTACTTTAAAATTATATCATACAAAGCATAAACACTGCAACAAGTTACACAGTTTATTGTTAATGGTGATGGTGGGCAAGAAATTTTACTTAGTGTCGATCCTCTGGAAATTATTCTATTTAAAAACAGTTTCCCTCTATTGAATGGCTTATTATTTGCCAAGAGTAAAATTATAAAGTAGTGACAGAAGCAATAGCAATCACATTAAAGTATATAATCTGAGGGGTGATCAGAAACTAAGGTTATAAAGCCTGCTGTGAAACATGTAAGCATTTTATTTCATACAACCAATACAGGTAACTAAATGACAAACATTAATTTATTTTTCAACATAGTCTCAGATTAGACATGTGTCGCTTTGTGAGATGAGTTTGAATATTCCTTCCTGGTAAAAATCCTGTCCTTGTGTGCTTAGCTGCATTGTTGTGAAGTGTTTCACCTCCTCATCTGAAGCAAATCGTTTGCTAGCCTCTGATTCCCAAAGTTGTAAGTTCAAATCCAGCAGAGGACGATAGATTTTTCTGGGTATAAAAATCCTTAGAATGGCTTCCTCCAGAAGGGAAGTAAAACCGTCAGTCCTATGTCATAAATTTCCATGTAAAAGAACCTCAAGCTTGATAAAGAGTCTTTGAGCAAAATTAAGCAGTCTTTCATGCCCCATATAGAACGAGACACAGAACTATAGTAGTTAAAGAGCATTCATAAATAACACTCAATTTAAATTTTCAACAGCATTGTGATCGAGGAGTGAATTTAATTGGTTAATGAGGATAAATTGAGTAAAAAGAGACAAAGATATACCTTCTAAAATATTCAAAGATTTATTCATTAGTTTGTCAAAAAGGTCCTTTATAAATATTAACAATTTTAACTCTGGGCTGTAAGAGGTCATGAATGGAAGGTGACACCATCAGTGAAAAGTCTTCCATTTCCTCCTGATTATTTTGTGAAAGCATACCAATGCAATATTGCTCAGCGGTTACTGTGTCCCTCTTTCCAAAAACTCCACGAGTATGACATCTGTGCTCTGCCAAAACACTGTGACCATCACATTCTCAGAAGATGGCACCACCTTAAACTTCGTCTTTGGAGAGGAGGGGTGTTTCCACTCCAATGATCACTTATTTCTGCAGTTGTAGTGTAGGATCCATGACAATGAGGAGAACTGTTGCAAAAGTTGCAGATTTGCCCTCATGTGCTTTTCCTTATGTTGGTTAGAACAAACCCATCAGGTACAAACTTACTAGTACTGCAGAATATCGTGAACAATGTGGCAAAACTACAGAACAACATTCCTAATTGTACCATCTATGCATAATGTGATCTTCCCGTTATCCTGAGTCGTTCCACGATGCGCGCTGTGTTGAAACTGTTGATGCCATGGTAGGTCGACCACTGCAATCCTCTTTGGAGATGTTTCCCATGCTTTGAATACCATTCTGCTGATGCTGTTATTTTCTGGAGAAACTCTAAAGATAGTGTAAAGGTGTTCAAAATACAAAAGAAAATAAAGAATCATGGCAGATCTCACTACTACAACTAGTTGTAAACCATACTTACATTCTACCTTTACCAAGTATCTACATACATGAAACTCTTGTGTATATGAAAGCTCTAGTTCTAGCGATATGTGTATTCAGAAGTTCATGCACATAACACTAGAACTAAGCATAATCTAATTTGTAAATATACACAGTACCAAACATTATGAAAATACAATGCGTTCCCTGAGTGGCCGAACCGCCCCGCGGCTGCACCGTAATGGGTGAGGGAGAATTATCCCAGAATTATGCCTAAAAGACCGGCAGGCAATGTGTATGGAACTCTGTATAATTTACATTAGGCTTACTTAAAATCACCATAGATGTGAAATTGATGACCTTCAACATGAATACATTCCCCATATCTCCGAAAACAGTTCTGATTGCCTGTATTTCTCTCATGATGTTGTCCTTCAATTCTTGTAATGTGTGCGGGTTGGATGCATACACTTTATTCTTTAACGTTCCCCATAAATAAAAGGAGATTGGTCAGGGGAATGATATGGCCACAATCCTCGACTAATTCTTCTGTCACCATACACACTTCGCAATTCATGCATAGCATTCGCAGCAGTGTGTGCTGTAGCTGAGTCCTGCTGAAACCACCCACACAATTGTTTATTCTCTTGTTAGTTGCGGAAAAAATTATTTAAAATGAAATTTACATAAACATGTAAATCAACTGTTGTGTTGAAAAATATGGGACCAATAATTCTACATGCACCTACTGCACATCAAACCCCAACTTTTGCAGCATGGTGAGGAATTTCATGAATGATATGGGATTCTCCATAGCCCAGTATCTATTGTTTTTGGTAGAAGTGTGACTTTGAAGATAAAATCACGCTTCATCAGTGAAGAACGTTAAAAGTGGGTCCACTTCACCATTATAAATTGACTGCAAAAACCAATTGCAATAATTAATTCTAGGTACAGGATCTTGTGGTTGTAAAGCATGAACTACAGCTACCTCGTATGGCTTAAGTTTCAGAAATTTCATTGCCCTAATGCTGACGTCTTGGAAATGAGAACCTCTTGTCCTACACATCTCAATGATTTTGCAGCGAGTGCTCAAACAGGGCCTCTACTTCATCAAGCTTCTCTTTTGATAGCACACAGCATTTTTTAACATATTTCGTGTTCATAAACAATCCTGTACGCTTATCTTTATTGTCAAGTTCATGAATAGTTGTCCTGCTAGGAATTCAAACACCTGCGTACCAAACTTGAAAGTCTCTACGACACCTTCTTGCAGAAGAGTATTTCACATACATGTCATACAGAAAAATACATTGTTCTAAAGTATACTGGACAAATATCACTAAGAGACAACACAATATCACTCCGAACCACACACAGACCTCTTTCCCTCACCACAGATCCAACTCGACCAACACAGCAGTAGTAGAGTGCTGTTCTTTGGCGGCAGTCACCCAGTCCCAAGGCTGCCGCAAAACAGGGAACACATTGTAGTTTCACGTATGCTGGCTTACATGTATATAACAAGTTACCTGAATACATACAGAATACTGAATCCCCACAAAAATTTAAAACAATATTGCTAAATTTCTTAAAGACTACAGCTTTTATAGTGTACATGCATTTTTAAATTTATAATTATTGTAACACTGAACATCCCACTTGATGTAACTTGTAAATAATGTACATATTTTCTGACATATTCAATAACATATTATGTTTCAATGGATGATAAATGAATCAATGAAATTAGTCTTTGCATAAACCTCTACCAGCCATCAGTGAATTTCAGCCACGGTTACATGCTAACTTCTGAGTAGATTTCCTTGCAAGATCGGTTTTCCAAAAAGTCACCATTTGTGCTTACCTACAACCATTAGTGTAAGTGGCAGTAGCTCAAACTCTGCACAATTTCTAACCACATGTATTAAAACTACTACTAATGTCTTTATGGGTATATAACTCAGGAATATTGGACCTTGTAACCTTAGTTTCTGATCACCCCTCATCTCCTTGGTTTCATCATCTGAAAGTTAAATGCTGGCCAAGATAAAAAATGAGTGCTTTGCTACCTCATGTTCACATCCTCTTGTAGGTCTAATGCTATTGGACCTACAAGAGTATTTATTACAATTATTAATAACTGAGTATATAACAGAAGACAGCCAAATTTGTCCCTCTGCTATCATTTGTAAATGAAATTTGAGACAACTAGCCCTAAGCTGCTCTTTCCATTCTCTCCTAGTATTCACTCTACTAACACTATCCATCAATCACATATAAATGATGTTATCAGTTCTCCAAAATTTTGTAATAATCCTGCTAAGTCACGTTACCTAAAGCCATTTTTACTATGCTACTTTAATTCCATTACTATTTTACCTCAGAGGTACATTATGGTTTCAGGTTTAAAGAACACATTTTATGAATTTATAACCATATTTTATAATATTACAATTTCCAGATTTCAGCTGAAGAAATTTTTGTGTGTTATGCAGTACACCTTCATCTTTCAAACACTGAATGCCAATGTTTGGAAAGTAATCAAATCCTCTTTATTTTTTTGCTTTTATTACAGTAATATGCTTATAGGTATAATTTTGTAATTTAAAAGGATCAAACGAGCAAAATCAGTAAAATGAAATATAACAAAAATAGAGTTTCTTTTTATTTTTCGGTCCTAGAATAATAAAAAACTCAAATTCTTTTTCTTTATTTTTTATCTTTGCAATGTGTATATAATGCAAAAAAAGTTATATGAACTGCAATAAAAGACTTCACATTAGAGAAAAAAAAGGAATGAAAGTAAATGTATATAATTATTGTGTATGTATATAATTATACATATGTACATATAACACATAGGTTGTTAAAAATGTTCATTTATTAAATTTCAGGAATAACAGAGGAAGTTAAAGAAAATGTTAGATTGAAATAGATCTGACCTATGAAATTTTGTATTCTAAAATAAAAACTTTATTTTAAATTTAGGCTACATTTTTCGAAAACTACTTCAATATAAAGAAATACTGGGCAAAATGGACAACCAATAATAAGAACAATCTTCCAGAATTTTAATACTTTCATGGTGGCTTCTGTATATGCCTTATAGTGAAACAAATTTCTGTATTCAAATGAGTTGGGGCAAAAGAACATTGCCAATTATTGTAGCAGGTATTGCATTAACAACAAGCATCTCATATTTTTTTGTTCATTCATTCTTTATTTTTTTCATTTTAAGCACTATCAACATCAAACTCTCTTATTTTTCGTTCATTCATTCTTTATTTTTTATATTTTCCGTCTGCTTTTCATTTAAGACAGATTTTGATTAAGCATAATTCAGATAAGCAGAGTTTCAGTATATATACATTTTGCACTCTGAGAAAAGGATATTTTGGTATTTCTATTAGAAGTCTCATACATCACACTTTTTAGATCACCCCATAAAATAAAATCCATGGTAAGGGGGGGGGGAGTTTGTGGCTGAGCTGGATGAGGCTATGACATACCCAGTGATATCAAAAAGGCAGGAGCATGATTGTACTGCAACCAAAGCTGCCATTTTAATAGTTTTGATAATATTTTGCATAACAATGTAGGTCAATTTCAATAGAATATTCAGCAATTGGTAAGGTCCTATTTAAAAAGTATGTCAGTCCATATGTTATGTAGAAAATTTTACTTTCTTGTTTCATAACCTGACAAACTTATTACATGTGTTACAAACAAATGATTCAAAATGAAACTAATGCTAAGTGGTGTGATGGAAACCAGGTAACGAGAATATTGATGAGATAATTTATGGCATATAAAAATAAATTTGGTTTTACTTCCTCTGTCATCTCTGAAATATAAATAAACATTTTAACAACTCTCATATTAACTGGAAAATGAGAAGTTCTAAACACTATTAAACTTCTCTAATGATTAGGGTTTACTTGAACATGTTTCAAAGCAACAAGTCTTCATCCTCAGCTGTGATCTACTAACAAGCTTTCATAATCGGTTGTAGATGTTTTCCACTAGACTGAATATATTTACAAAGTTATTATTGTTATTTTGAATGTTGAAGGTGAGTTTATATTTTTTTTATTGGAGCATTATCTTAAGTATTTACTATTACTTTTTAGTTTTATTACTTATGTTGTGGTACTTTATCCAGAAATAATCTATCCCTGGCTTATCCATTTGCTTATATTTTATAAACATTGTTTCAATCTTATACTTTTTGTTTAGTATTTTATTTTACTGAGTGAGATCTCACCAATAATGTGTGAGGCATGCATTAAGGAGGTCTCAGTTAAGATTCCCGACCACTCTCAAGTTTCCTTGACAAATACCCACTACCATAAATTTTCTGTCCATCACCATTTCCTTTTGTCTGCATTCCCTCATCTCAAGGTTGTAGGACTAGTCAACAATAGTTGGTATGTTGTGGCAGGGTGATGAAATTTGCACTATGGAAATAGTTGTTGCTGCACTTGGGAGAACTGCTGGGCCCCTCTTCCTTCCTGAAAGCGTCTTGTCTATTCTCTGGACTTCTAGGACGAGGACTAACCAGTGTTGGAATCGTTAGGGACCCTGACCTTGCTAGCATACATCATCATCATCATCTGAATTTGATTACTCTTTGGTTCTCTCATTCATCCCTTCCCCCAGGGGTCATTAGGCCACTGTGGCCCATGTATGGTGCTGTGATCCAGTTATGTAGCCCATTCTATCTGATAATGCCTAACTCCTACTCTTGATTTTTGCTTACTTTGAGGGACATTTTAAAAGTAGGGTGCATTATGCAATGGAATAAGAACTAATGAACATTTTGAGTACTCCTTTTTTTTTTTATTTTATTCAATTCTATGTCTCTTAAGCTTTCATTTTATGTAGTTTTCAAAATCATTTAAATTCTCATTGTATTTTAATTTGAATTAAGATTTTTAAGGACTGCAAAATCTATCTGGTATCCAAAGAGTCTGAAACATTGGTAATAGAAGATCAATAACTGCATAATCATACATGTATATATAATAAAACCGTGGTATCTATGAAATAAATTACTGAAGTGCAAAAAAATTATATACAGATAAAATCAAGAAAAACTTTGGTGTACAAATTGATGGAAGACCTCTAGGGCATAAACAAATAAATAAATATTGTTCATCATTTATGAACACAGCATCACAATACATACAGTGAAGTAAAGCTTATGAAATCATTACAAAAAGTGATAGAATTAAATGTATGTATGATAGATATTTAACAAAATGAATTCTAACTCATACACTTCAACGCAGAGAATGAAAATGATTCCAATATCAAATATATCCAGTCTAGGAAGAGACATTTATAGCCAACATATGAAAATTCATTAGTGTATCCTGCTTTTATATGAATGCAAATTGCCCTAAAAATATATTCAACTAAATATCTAATTATTAATGAAGTATGGAATGTAAATACACTCTTTCAATTCAATTGCATTAGTTCAGTGTATATTATTTCTAATATTTGTTAAGTGCTAGATATTTATTCATTCCAAAATTATATTGTCATGAATAGCTGAAATGAATCACAATGCATAATTTCCTTTCTCACAGCAATATATGTTGGCTGGTGTACAAAGGCTGCATATTGCACCTGCACTTGCTGGCTAGTTAAAGCTTGCTACTTCTTCCTTTTCCTAATACCTTTCTTTAAACCTATTCTTAGTCAGTGTAAGATCAATTGTTTTGAGCATTGTTGAAAAGACAAAATAACAAATTCTATCAACTTTATGGTAAAGATCCTTTGTGAAATACAGAGATGCTACAAGTGTTAATCAACAATCATCAGATGAGATAACAGCATATCATACTTCCAAAAAATAAGTGCAAACCTAATCACTAACGCTACCATTTTTAGTTCAAATGGGACAAAAATCTTTTTCAAGCAAATAATCCTTTCTTTTTTTTTTTCTTTTTTTCTTTTTTTTTTTTTTTTCTTTTTTAAAATATATTCTTCTACTAATGGAAGGCTGCAACTGTTGTGATTTCATTCAAACATTGGTAGATGGATGTACACCAAAAATAAGCAGATACCTATTTGAAAAAGGGTTATGCCATTTGTTATTATTTAAATGCAAAATTGTGTTTAAATGTATACCTGTTAGCATTTTGCATATGGCACTAACACTAACAATCTAGTAGTCAGCATCCCTGATTTCCATGCAAACATTTTTGGTTCAAGGGATGTATACACTTAATCTTTAAAGTGTTCTTCTTTTGTATTATAGTTTCTTTTTTAATTTCTTTGGCCATGCATAAAGGTAACATTCAGATTAAATAAAAACTGTATAATTTTGAGATTTCTTTTCTTGACAATTTCTTAATTAATTTTCATTTTTTCTAGTGTAAACGATTTTAGGTTTTATACATATAGTGTGTATAATATGCATACTGAATCTATTTAAGATCTTCAGAAATTACAATAGGAATCTGAGAATTTTTGAGCATGATATATTTTTTGTTTTATAATATGTTATAATCTAACTTTTTTAGATAATATATATCCCACATTTTACCCCCTAAAAAAGAAAGTATACTTCCAAGAAATATAGCATTTTTCAGTCTTAAGATAAGCTGTCCAAATTAAAGTGAAGGTCTTTCATTAATCATTGTACAAGCATGTGAAAGAAATAGACATTGCACATAATGCATAAACATGAAATTGAAACTGTAGAAGCAACATTTTGATTTTCTCAACCAAGATGGAACCAATCCATATTGACCAGCGGCAATTCTTATCACTGATGTGATGATGTGTTGCATTCCCTATATTAATTCATTATTGTTCAGTGCATATTTTTCACTACTAGTTTTAACAGTATTTTAAAGCTTCGATAACCACAAGTTCAAAGTCATTATATCAAGCTTTCCATACCAGTTACTAATCTCATATAATCTGTAAATATTATTGAAGATGGCAGTTGCAGTAGGTAAGTTATAACCACAGTCTTCTCTTGTTTACTGACACTCATTAGTTGTTGAACATTTTCATACATTAGGAATGCAAAATGGTCTGTTGCAGCTTGTAAGATAGCAGTGGATAGCTCTTGAACAATGTTGACCATTGTTTCTGTTTAGTATTTAATAATTATTTAACGAAATACTGAAGTACGAGCTTGTTAATGAGTTTTTAAATATAATAATTTAGTTTCACATTTTAAATCTTTTCATATACATACCTTGTTCATAATAATAATAATAATAATAATAATAATAATAATAATAATAATAATAATAATAATAATAATAATAATAATAATAATAATAATAATAATAATAATTTTAAAGTGCTATTAAAGGAGATAAACGAGTAGTGCTTATGTGCAGAGTTCGGTGTTTATGAGGAGTAAAGATAATATTAAATAATGCAATTTTAAAATTACATTGCATTGGTTCAAGTACAGATATTATAGGAGTATGTATTTAGCATCAGCAGTAAAGTCCAATGATATTGTCCAATTGACTGCTTGTTAAGTCAGTCATTTAGTTCCTTTTTTTTTTTTTTTTTTTCACAGAAAAAAGTAAAATTACTTTTTATGGAATAATCACGGTAGACTTTGAATGTGACTACACAATCAAAGTTGTGTTTCATCATTTCAGTAGAAATTTTGATGAAAATGACTTTTGAATTTCTAGATGTGAGGTATTAAATAAACTTTTCTACTGGCCTTGTTTATTGTTTTCTTGCAAAAAAGATTGTGAATGATGCTGGTTACGATGACTTGAACAATTGGTATTTATAAATCCAGTAAATGGCATAAAGACTCAAATAATCATATTAAATTGGGTGGGGGGAACTACATCTATTCAGAACGGGGTAAGGATAGCATTTTCTCTTGGTGAATAGGTTCTCATTGAAATGTATATGTAAATCTATATCATTATTTATTAATTAGATTTTTAAATTGGCATAACTAATTTTGGTGTTAATCATCCTGTCTATGTTGATTGTTTTTCATATTTTTTAAATCGGTTACATATCCTAACCAAGAGATTAGGATTCACCATTGAAGTTGACATTATGGAAAAGCTACCTTTCACTGATGCACCCCAGACACAAAGCAGCATATGTATTAATATCTTATGATGATTGATAGTGAACAACAGAATAGATTTTTAGCAAAGTAAAATTTATAGTAAATTAAAACACTAAAATGGAATATGTAATCAGATTTGGTGAAAGGATCACTAGATTGTTAGGATCATGTGGAACACTAAATGGTTTCTATGTTGATTGTTTGCGTATTTACTCAGAAGCTCCAAGCTGCAGAGAAAAGGAATAAAAATCTGTTAATTAAATAATTCAGCAGTGCTACAGATATTTAGATAATTTCCTACAGTTAAATAGCTGGTAAATTTAAAATGGCTAGTTTCTCATTAAAATGACATGAGCAGAGCTCTCCAGATATTTATCTGTTTATTTTTGATATACATTAACTTCCATAAGTTTATCAGTTACTCAAACATGCAACCTCCTCTGGTAAGAAGCATTGAATAAATTGTCTCTGTCCTTCCTAAAGTTTTTGTCTTCAATAATTAATATTATGAAGATCTATTTAGACTGTGTACATCACAAAGGGTTCTAAATTGCATACGAAACAATCTTTGTTTTGTTTTTTCCATTTAAGCCATGTGTAGGACAGGAGTTGGATAGATGGAGTGAGAATGAAACATTCAGTGCCATATCCAGAATTTGAATTTCTTTTGTTTTAATTTTGTGTATGTGTGTTTTTTTTTTTTTTCCTTTTCTCTTTTGGCTTTTTATGACTTATATAGGTAATTTCAGCACAGTAAGCTCAGGTAAATATTATGCAACCAAGGATTCCTGACTCTAGGAATGACATTCATTTATGAGAAATAATCATTTCATAAAAATTTGAAAATAGTGCCTGCAGATCTAAATTATTGTAATTATACATCATTCAATTCAATTTTATTGATCTATAATAGTATTTACTTGTTGAATACATCAATAAGTTCAAAAATAAAACTAATATATAAATACACTGGTGTGCAAAACTAAGGATGAAAGTAACATGATGCACATCTTCGAAACGTTGGAGTCAATCCGTGTATTTATCTGGCTAGAAGCCCAAGAAAATTTAGAGTTAATATGTCGTCAGGAAAGCTTCAATTCTTATTTTAATTCCCATGCTGTACCACTGTCAAATATCATAGTTTGATGAAATTTGAATTATACATAGAGAGAATTGCTACAGTGTGCTACAGTAGGCATCTAAATGAAATATGCAGTGAGACAAACAGAAATTACATTTTCATTCATAAAAATAGGCTACACTAAAGTCACTACATCATATGATGGTCCTCCAGATTTACAAAAATAGAGAAATGCTGCTTAAAAGGATGTATGATCACCATGGAGAGCAATGCATGCTCTACATTGTGCTCCCATGCTGGCCACAAGGTTGGTAGGGTGTTCCATTCCTCCATCATTGCTGACATTTGTTGTACAGTCATTGGTGCATGTGTCTCCCCAAAGCATCCCACACGTGTTCGTGGGATTTAAATGGGGGAACAGGCAGGTCAGCCCATTTGCCGAATATTCTCTGTTCAAGAGATCCTCCCTCCACCTGTGCTGTTCATCCAGTTGGCCTTGTCATCCATCCACCTCTCACCAATTTAGGGTATATCAAGGGTCACTACTCAGACTGAATCTGCTCTCATCTGAGAAGATCACATGACCGTTTTCCTCATTGGTCTAATTCTGAAGCTCTTGGGACCATCACAAACAGTGCCACTGATGTGCGGATGTCAATGGAACAGAACTTCCTGGCCATTGGGCAAAGAGATCACTTCTATGCAGTAGCCGTGCCACTGTGTAGTGTGAGACTGTGTGCCTAGCAGTCCTGTTAAATGTGGTTGCACTGCTGCCTGTTGCACAATTAAGCAGTTTGCTGCAAGTGACCATGGTCAACCACCTCCTCTCTTTGGGACAACAGGTTTGGAAGGCTCCCCAAGCATGTGAAACAATGCTGTGAACAGTACCAAACTCCTAGGCAACACTCCTCACACTTCATCCTGCTTCCAATTTTCTGATGATTCTTCTCCATGTGAAGTCATCCAAATGTTGTTTACGGACCATGTTGTAAAGAAGAACACTGCTGCCATGCCCCGTAACAGCTCATTGATCACCACGCTCTGGCTTGTCATGTTTCTTCAAATGTCCCAAGTTGTATGACCAGAACCATTTGGCGCTATAGTCTCGCTACACTCGTGCAATGTGATATCCAGCTTTCTGTGTACCTCTGGCAACATGCTCCTGCACTTTCATTCATTTCCACGCTTTTATCATAATTTTCTTTATAGTAATACCCATTATAATTGGAGGGTTTGGTAATTGATTAGTACCTTTAATATTAGGTAGTTCATACGATATTATTAATTTATCCATCTCTCCTTAGATTTTGCACAACAGTGTGAATGTATGTTTTGCACAATGGTGTACATATGCAAAGCATACTCATAAGGTGAATACGATCACTTGAGAAACATGTGTGGGGTTTATTCCATCTGAAATTAAATTACAAAAAGTCTTACAATTTTTGGTAAAATATGATTTTGCCTGAAAAAAGTTTATTAACTATGAGCATTGAAATTCCACAGGTTTATGTCATATTGAATAAGTGAACTGATGAATTTCGAGACTAACAGAAGATAAATGAAATCACTTATTGCATCACTTGCCCAAAATTTTGAGGACATGTTTCCAATCCGTTGTCTATATCATCTATTGATTATAACTATCGGTGAGAATAACTTTTTGGAATAGAGATTCCTGAACACTGCTGGAGGAGATTAATCAACTTGAAAATTATATTTTCCTCAGGGATGTCAAATTTCATGAACTATCATTGAACTTCTTTTTAAAGACCCTCTCCTATGCACTGAGGTAAATATGCCCAAATAGGAAAAGCAATTTTATCAATATCTACATACCTACAGTGCTGCCCCATAATAAAAGCTCTAACAGAAACACAATGAGGAATACCAAATTGCTTAAGTATGCTAAAAATCCTCTTGAATTTTCAACTTGGGAGAAAAGTATGTATCATATATAACAAGAACAGGAGTCACGAACTTTAAGCGTCCATTGGACAACTTGCTCTAGTTTGTCTCTACAGTACAAAATATTTCTGCACCATCTTAAATCACAGTTAGTCAGCAATCAGCTGAGGATGAAAACAAGCCAAAGTATATTTTGATTGAAAATCAGAATTTTGCAATAGTAATGTTAATAAAGGTTGACTCTCAAGAAGACTTAAAATTCTAAATTATGATAATCCTTACATTATAAGTTGTAATAATGCAATACAAAAAAGAAACGTTACTTACACAGAATCAAAATGTTGAAAACAGATTTGGATGAAGGGTTTCAGAGGATAACCTAATTTTTATATTTCAGATGAAGGATTTTGGAATGATGCAGTTTGAAGTTTCATTTTAGAAAAATATAATGAATTTGAGTTACTGTAATTGAACTGTGAGATTCTCCTGTTACAGGAGTAACCATACCTTAGATTATTCCACAAATTTGAGTTTCTTTTCATTTAAAAAAATTCAAAATTGGTTTCCTTAATTTCAGTGAATTTTGCACAGAATGGCCCCATTGGCACATTTATGTAAAGCCATAGTACAGTATACTCCCGATTATTCGTGTGCATATAATCACTACATGGCAACAGAGTACCATTTCCATTGTTATAGAATTGTCTGTTCCAAGTAAGTTAAAACCAAGTTCAGTTTTTCTGATGTTAATCAGTGTGTAAGTGTCGCCGAAGCAAGTTAAAATAAATTTGTAAAAGAGATGGTGGAGAAATGCAAAAAATGTGTATTGACATTAAACAAAAATTAGAATTAAAAGAATTGAGAAGGGGGGTAACTGTTGCAAAACTAATTGCTGATTATGGGATTGGAATGCAGACTTTTAGGACATTAAAAACATCAGGTAAGCATTATCAGAAACTGTGATTCTAATTCTGGACAATCTACGAAAAAGCATGAAGAGATCTGCTTTCAATGACTTAGATGCTCCTTTATAATGATTTAGTCAAAACAAGCAGAGGGCGTCATTGTTTCAAGTGCCATATGTGCCGAAAAGCTAAATTTTTTCAAGAAGCTCTAGGATTAGAGGCAGAATTTAATACTTAATCTGGTTGGTTAACCAAATTCAAACAACATCACAGGATTCACAAACTTACTGTGCAAGGAGAGTGGCTTAATTCTACTGCTGCTGCAGCTGATTTTTTCTGCAAAGAGTTTCAGAAATTTATGGAAGAAGAGAATCTCACATAAGATCAAATTTATAATGCAGACAAAAGTGGTCTGTGTTGGAAATGTCTACCAACCAGAACCCCTGCATTTAAGAGTCATCTATAGAATGCATTACAATTTTGTGCACTGCTAATGCTTATGGGAACCACAAAGTGAAACTACTAGTGATTGGAAAAGCAAAAGAAGAAAGAAAGGATATCAAAGCTAAGGATCTTCCTGTGCATTATTACAACCAAAAAGGAGAATGGATAAATAGTTCAACGACTGGTTCCACAAACATTTTGTCCCAGAAGTTCAGTGATTTCTAGAAGAAAAAGGATTATCACAAAAGGCTGTTCTATTGCTTGATATTCCTTCACATCCCAATGAGAGCATTCTTGTATTGATGATTTTTTACCACCAATGTGACTTCCATTATCCAGCTAATGGAACAAGGCATAATTGCATGAGTAATGGCGCTACCAGGTTGGTCTACTGAGAATGCTACTTGGTGAAGATGATTAGGTCAGGTTCTGGAAGAAGTTGACAATTCTAGATACCATACATGGGATCTCTGATGACTGGTAGGATGTCAAATCACAAACACTAGTTCAGTCATGGAGGAAAATTCTTCCAGATAGAGAAGAAAGTGATTTTCAAAGTTTCTGTGATGAAAAAGAAGCAACTCCACAATTAATGAAACTGGTATGTCAATGAAAAAAAATTGAATGAGTGGCTGAAGATCAACGCATGTGAACCTCGCTTGCAGCACATGAGTGATGCCGAAATTGTGACTGTTGCTTCACAACAAAACAAAGAAGATGATAGCGAATTGTGAAAGTAGGGATGATTTTATGAATCATTGTACTGCATTGTAGTGTGTTGACACTCTTCTAGATTATATATGGTAGAAGGGGTTTGAGTACAATGGCATTATTGCTGCAAGAAAAAATGTCAACTTCTCTCAGAAGCAGACCAACATCACAGACTATTTTAAGAAATACACAAGCCTACAATACCTATGCACAAAATTAGAATTAACTTTTGAACAAAGAATATACGTTGAAAAAAGTATTTAAATGTAATTTCCTATGTACATATGTATGTTTTACCTTAAAAGCATTAAATTTCGAGTGTCTCAAATATTCATATTTTTTTATTATTCATGCTTCTTCTCTCACACATTACCATGGATAATCAAGAGTATACTGTTAATTTGTGCTGGCTAAAATCCTAACATTTGATCTTAAGAGTTATTTTTTCTTATCTTGCATTTTTTCATTCCAGTATCTTATATTTTAATATTTATGGGCAACAATTTAAGCATCACCTATAATACAGTAATAATGAGTTTTGGTTTTTGTTCATATTTCACGAGTTGGTTAAGCTTCCTTCGCAGTCTGCTGAATATTTTATATGGTGTAAGTGTCAGTTTTTATTTAGGTGATTGTTTTTACAATTCAGTAATAAGTCTTTTGCTATGTAAGCAAATAAAGAACTAGTCTGAAGTTTAAAATGACTGGTGATAGCTAAAATACTTAATGACAAAACAAGTGTTTTTCTTTTCTCCTTCTCAGTGATACACATTTTTTGGATAGCTGTTGATAGCCATAAATAACAGGCACAAAATCTTCATACCAATTAATGAGTTAAGGAAGATTGTATATTGAAATCCATTCTAACTACAAGCCTGAATTTTCCTTTCATTTTGAATTTCATTCCATATATAACTCACAACGTAATGAAGGTATTTTGAAAGCTTGATCTACAGTGCAAAGTTCAAAATTGTAATAAAATCTCTCTTTATTTTTTTGTGGAGAAAAATTAGATCATTTAAATATTCCAAGAAAAAATGGTAACAAAGAAAGGTATTTTGTGAAAATGTAGCATTTAACCTTGATGCCATTCTTGCACTTGATCTTACACTAAACAGATAAGTTAAATGTTTTATTATATTGCACATATCAAAAATGCTATTCACATGACTCATCTTTGGTTTACCCTTCCAAACATCTTGTTTAAGTGAAATATTTTATTACAATATTTTTCCAGTTGAAGCCTTGAAAGTCGCACAATCGCACTAATTGTCTAAGTTCCCCTTCTTCCCCATGGAGAGATAAGTGGCTTTTCACTATCCCTGTTGATAGCCGGTAGCTAGATTCTCGAGGCTAACTTCTATAGCTATGTAGCTGCAAGTAGATACATATATACATACACATAACCTCCATGTACACTTCAAATAAAATGGGAAGAAAGTCCTCTGCATGTATTGGGTGCTTACCTGGAAATATAGAAAAATGCTAATACTGCACAACCATATATCTGACTAATGTGCAATGAACATGTTGCAGCACTGAAGTATGCTGTAATCATTTTCTTAAGATTTTGTCATAACTTTAAAAGGAAACTCCATGCTTCATCATGTACCTCAAGTAGAAAAGGCATTGCATTCTGAAGAAAGAAAGAGAAAAAAAAAAATGTATAGCAACATTTCACCGGAATGACACTAACAGGCCCCTTGAATCTAAAACAAATATTTTTTAGAAAAAGATCTGTGTGTGTATGCATGTAAATACCAACCTCTGTATTTGAGTTCAGCATGTTTCAAAAATGCTATGTGAAGATTTTCAAAGAAAATCCCCCCCGCCCAAACTACCCTTTATGTGGAAATTGTCTCAAGTTTAATTTTCTCAAAAATTATTCTAATGATTTTAACTAAAATGTAATATTTTTGATACTTACTGACAAATAAAATGTTTATCTAGAATTTTCTGGGAATAGCCTCAGAAGACCTTAGAAGAAATATTGTATAATTTTGTATAACTGGTAAATAAGAAGCTATGAACAGATTTCCTTTAAAATATCCTAATTTATTCCAATAAAATTTTAGTGGCATCTACCATTTTCTAGATATTATTATTATTATTATTGGTTTCAAACTTCAGTACCTTATTGTTTTATTTACTCTCTCTATTCAGTTGTTTCTCGTAATGTAATAGAATATGAAAATTTAAGGACAACCTATATCCATCTTTAAGCATTTATCAATTTGGTTTGTTCTGTTACACCTGTACCTACAATTAAATGTGAGAGAAACTTTGCAAGGATTATCTTGACGAAGTAGATAGAAAAAATAAGGTTTTATAAAAGTAATTTATAAAAGCTATAAAAATAAATGAATAGTTGGAGAAAGTTGTGCAAATGTAGCATTTTTTTTTCTTAAATTTTTGTTATTTTGGGACCTAGCCAATTATTGTTATTTATTTTATAAGTTTTAACTTTTTGGTAGCCACAACTTCTGCTGGATCTCATACATTTTAGTGAAAGAAACAGAAAAGAGCCTTTTCACCTGCCATGTGAGCATGCGACTATTTTAAGCTGTCTACATATGATGAACCTGTACCTTTGCATTTAAATATATTTTTACACTACCCATAGCTAACTAATTTTTCCATTTTAATTTTTATTTTTTTAGTAACTTAAGGAGTAGAGGAGCTTTCATTGCATTATAGGTTTGAATAAAAGTACTTCATTTAGCTTTATTGCTTTCTGGTGGAAATATAATAAATCAGATATTGATCTGGATGTTTTCACTATGTAATTGCAAAATCTGAGATAGTATAATTAGTAAATGATTTATGTATATAAGTGTCATATTGCTTTGTACATAATATGGTGCAAATTGCAATCATGTGACATATTTCATTAAAGAAAAACATTTTTGCATCATAAACAAAGTGACACAGATGCAGACGTCTGATTTACTGCCACACGTTCATTGCATACATTCAGAGCATGGTTCCCATTGTCACTCCTTTTAGGTTAGGGTAACCTACTAATGCATGGTAATGGATCCAATTAGTTAAAGGTAGTGAATTTCATTATTTTTGACATCTTACATGTTTTGGATGCTCATTCCAATGACATATTCAATATATACTGTTAGTAAAGTGTAGAAATTTTCAGGTAGCATTTGCCAAAATCAAATTAGAGTTTAGTTAATATGTTTAGAAGACCTATCCAATACCCATTTAAATGCTGGAGTTGAAGAGTGTGAAAAGCCCCACCTCATCACCCCTTAAAAGGGTGAAGCAAATGTTTATGCATTGAACATTGATTGGATAACTCTTAGTTGCCGGTCTATGGGTCTGATGCAATAACTGCTGGCCTCACAAGCTGCAAGCACATGGTAGAACTTTACAACTTTATATGTGGCTTCCTTTGCTACAAGCCACACTCATTGTGAGATTAGATCCTGGAGTGAATATGTATGTTTACACATGTTCATACTATAGTTTGATTGCCAATTCACAATGGGAGCATGTGTACATAATGAAACATTGTTAAGAAATAAGCATTCAAGTGGAAAAACTATAATATTAAAATTTAGTGGACAGATTTAACACAAACTGTGAATACAAGTTATGTGTGAATGATAATTTTATGAGAATAGATGACCAGCACTTCCAGCATCTTAGTGGAGGTCAATAATGCATACTGTCATTTAATCTTGTGTGTCCAATTTCTATCAAGTGCTCATGACACACAGACTGGGAATTGTTGCACCAGACCCATAGACCAGCAGGTAACAGTTTTTCCATCAACATCACTGAGAAGTACTGAACTTGAAAATAGAGCAGGTATATTAAAATAAATCTTGAGTGCCTTCTTAAATATGTTTCAAAGGATTTGGAAATAGCAATTAAATCATCTTGTTACTAAGTCCAAAGTGCTTCATCAATGGTGAACATCTTCCAAGTTGGCAGCAGTTCTTCACTTGCCTACTCTGTAGAGAAAAGAAATGAAGGAGAGTTAAAGGAGCTAAAACACTGGTAGAGGTTCTCATTTCTTTTATTTGCAACATTTTACAAATTTATAGGTGCTGTAGTATAGTAAAATAAGGGCCCTGTCATTTAGTATCATATTATTGAGATACTTTAAGCTGCAATTTCTAATTTTCTTGCAAAATTTTTTGTTATAAGGTTTAGCTTTTATTTAGGTAATTAGGAGTGCTTAGTTTCATTATAATTAATAATCCTTGTCACAATCTTGGAACTTCTGCTTCAGTTATTCATTAAACGTCACTGAATCATGAAAATTACTTAATGATAAGTAGTAAATACTTCTGTTTTGCTTTAAAACTTTGCTTTTCCTTGGTGCATTACAAGCACTTTAAAGAACTTTACATTTTTCTTCCATGGCATAAGCAAGTTATCCTTCAGCTAATGAAGGTTGTCAAGTCTTTCAGCAGCTTCCACAAATATTCATACTTATATTTTTTAAATAAAAAAAATACAAAAAACAAATATGTTTGTTGCTCTTTAGAATTTTAGATCTCTTAAATGCATAAATTTCTTGTTATAGAATGCTTCTATATTTTATTGTAAGTTCATTTCTCATAATCAATTTTGATATCTAAAGTTTTCTATTTATATTTTGAATAAACTTACAACATAAATTAGATTATGTAGGTGGCTATATTTGAGGTAAAAAGAAAAACAACAAGAAACATTATTTTAAAATTAATTGCAAAAACTAAATTACTATGATCATTCTTTAATCAATACTATATCCACTTCTCCTGCTTACTTATGTGAAGGAATGTTAAAGCTATGAGATAAGCTGCTTCTATGAACTCTCTAAAACTATGGAATAAGAAGATAATCGTTTTAAATTTAAAACCAAACTGCTTCCATAAAAATGTCAGAATAACTTGTAAATGTTAAAATATTAATTTTTAGAGATAAAAGACAAGACAACTTCTTCAGCCCATAGCCTATTTTTGGAAACTTTATTTATTCAACTGTTTCATTTCTAAGCATAGAAAATCTGGTGAAATAGCTAATTCTTTTTTACCATCAATATCTAACTATGCAAAGGAGATCAGAGAGAAGTAATGTGTAAAGAGAGTTTGAGCATTGTAAACAAATTAAATGTGTATTTATTTTGGAATAAAACACTGCAATTTAGTGGACACTTTCTGTGACATTTAGCAATATTATGAGCTTCCTAAAGAGCAGAATGAAAAGCATCACTAATTTGACATTGATCACATTTTTTATAAATGATCAAAGGCTTTATGTAGTATAAATATTAAAATGGTCTCTCTATCTCCCTTGTATAAATACCCTTAATTTAAGTGTTTTAGAGTTCTAATTACCCTTCAATAAGACTAAACCATTGTGATTGAATGATAACCACTGTATTTTAGTATCCCATATCACTTTATACTTCATGATGATACTACCTGCCTAGCATAGCATCATTATAGTTGTGCTTTAGGTAGCACAGTCAAAACGCAGACCAAAATCTTTAGTTTCAGACCTGCTCATTATTTCCCTCACTGCACTTTTCTTTCCCCTGTTTATAATCTTTGGATGAATTAGAAAAATAAGTTTCTGGAACCTCATTGCATTTGTCCAAACCCTTCCTGCTGCTACTGCTGCTGCTTTCATCAGTTTAAAATGTACAAAGCTACTACAGCCTGCAGATAGTCGTGTTGGTGGTTAGCTAGATGTCACTCAGTTGGTTGCAGTACGTTATGTAGCAAATGAGACAGTCTCCTGATGTACATAGTATAGCAGTAGAGGTGGTAGATGTATGCGTGAGGCTTACTTCCTGGCTCCTTTTCCATCTGCTGTTGGCTGATAATAGAGCTGCTTTCACCTCTCCCCACTCCAACAATCCACTGGTTATCTGTTCTCTCTTGTCCGTGTGGGTCTGGGTTGCAAACTGCAGCAGCAGTGGTATTCTTCTCGGATCTAGTCCCAGCACCGAAGCAACTCACGCTGGAGAGGCAGCTCAACAAGAGCGTCCTGATTGGCTGGAACCCGCCTGATGCTCCTCCTGGTACCATTGACTCCTACCACGTCTACGTGGATGGCGTTCTCAAGACAACGGTCAAGGCTACAGAGCGGACAAGAGCACTTGTGGAAGGCGTCGACTCAGCACGGGTAAACTACTCTATATCATTTATTCTCATGGTTGTAATCTTCATGGTGTCTTGAAGTGCATTGGCCTGAAAATAATCTGCCCTCCTATGTAATCCACACACTTAAAATGAGAGAGAGAGAGAGAGAGAGAGAGAGAGAGAGAGAGAGAGAGAGAGAGCACAAAAATTAATTGGATTGAAGCAAAAAAATTAATATTAATATTTTTTTTTTCTTGCACTTATATGTATATAAACATTTCTCAGTAGTAGTAGTACACCTGTCACCAAACACATTCATCCAGTTTAAGCTTTCCTCTGGCCTCTTTTGTTTTCGCCATAAAGCATAGTTATAAGCTTGGATCATAACTATACCAAATACCTTAGCTAGATGATGGGTTTTGAATAACTAAAAGCTAATGAAACAAACACAATGTAAATGCATTAACATCAGCAAAATGTTGCACGTTATGTGATAAAATCTGCCAATTTCAGTTCCAGATGCTAGGTGTATTGTTGCAAATGTAATTAGCCAATTTAGCACATATAAGCTGCAATTTTTGAAATTTGGAAAAAAAAAAAAAAAAAAATGCGGCTTTCTTTCAGGTCAATGCAATATTTTAATACTGAGAAAGAATGTTGTTCATTGCCAAGGTAATAATCGACTCAATTAAAGCTATTTCACCCATGTGAAACAAATCTAATTTGAATTCTAAAACACAATGCATTGGATACCTATTTTGGAATTGGTATAAACAGTAAATAATTAGACGGTATCAAAGTGATAAATTATGTACTGTGTTTAATGTGTACAAGAATATGTCACAATTCAAGTAATGCAGCATAAAAGCTAAGTAATGTGTATGACTAAATGTAACAATCTTGTGTTTGGTTCAAACTGTTCAAAATCCTTAGTATGAAAACAAAAATAACATTATCTGGAATCAATTAAGATTAAGTTCACATTGTATTATTACCTTCTCCACCATGCATGCATGCATGCACAAAATACATAGTAGCTTGAGAGAGCTATCCCACTCAGGTAATTGGTGTATTACGAAGGGGTCTCAATAAGTCCTTAGAAAAAAATAAAAAATGAAATTATTTTTGGTAGAATTTTTTTCTTATTTTTCAACATGACCTCCTTTTAGTTCAATACACTTTTCCCAGTGTTTCTGAAACGATTTTAAGCCTTCCAAAAAGTAGGATTTTGGAAGATCCTCAAAATAGATATGTGTTTGGGAGACATCTTTGCTAGACATGAATTGTTTTTTGACGAGCCACTTTTTCAAGTTTGGAGATAAAAAAAAAAACAAAAAAAAAAAAAACAAAAAAAAAAAAAAAACAAAAAAAAACACGTCACTAGGCAACAAATCTGCTGATGGTGGATGTTGTTGTAATTCGAACCTTAATTCTACAATTTTTGCCATCAAAACTGTGCAGATGTGCAACCTTGCATTGTGTTCATGGAAGAGAATCTTTTTCTTTGCCAGATGAGGCATTGTTCCTTGACTTCTCTGTTTAATTGATGCATAACGATACATAATACTCTCCATTTATCATTCTTCCTTTCTGCAAGTAATCGATGTAGATGATTCTGTGTGCTTCCCAAAAAATCGAGGCCATCACCTTAAATGCAGATTTACCACCTTTGCCTTCTTTGGAGTCGGTTTGCCTTTAAAAATTCACTGTTTCAACCCTACTTTTTGTATCTCTGGAGTGTAATAGTGTATCCATGTTTCATCCAAAGTTACGTATCGACACAGAAACTTGTCAGAATTGTGACAGAAAAGTGCCAAACTAGCTTCCAAATCAATCACGCGATTGCATTTATTCTCCATTGAGAGCAAATGTAGCACATATCTTGCTGAGACCTCAGTCAGACCTAACTTTTGATGCAAAATTGAGAAAAAATGTGATATGTCTGTGGTCTCTATTTCACGAACTTTGATTCGTCGCGCATTCAAAATCATATTCTGGATTTTATCAACCATTTTGGAGGAAGTCACTTCTATTGGCCATCCAGAATGATGTTCATCTTTTGTGGTTGTATGGCCACATTTAAATTCATTTCTCCAATTGTAAACTGTTGCAAACACAGGAGCAGATGTGCCATGAACTTCATCTGACTAGACTTTTATCTCTTTCAGTGTTGAGTCTTTTAAATAGAAATGTTTAATCGCTGCACAAAACTCGTTTTTTTTTCCATTTTACTAAACAAGCACAAGATTGTTGACTTAATTGCCTGTGAAAATAAAACCACATGATGGATATAGCTGAAAATTTAACTGCCATCTAGTAAGAGACGACAGTCACTAAATATAAAGTTCTTTCAATTTTACGAGTGTAATTTCTTGGATTTTTTAAGAACTTATTGAATGTCTTTAGTATGCCTTACAGTTAATGTGGAAAAGTTGGTAGGTACTCATTTTCAGAAATTTTTGTTACAACTTGCTACTTTCATATGCAGTCATTTGTATAGTGTCACTTTCGTCATTAATATGCTGAGAAAATTTCAGAAAAAGAGTGTTTTGCTTGTTAATCTTAATTTTAATAGAGGTCTCAACAGTTTGAATCAGAGAAATTGAGATTATAAGGCTGAATGGATTAAGATGTACTAAGCTGTCATGATTCAGCATGGTTCATTGAACTAGATAATGTAATAATTTTTTTCCGTGCAATAATAAATATGCCACAAATACTAATTCATGTTGCTCGTTCATCACATTTGTTATACAATGATAACTTTTATTATAAGTGTGATAGCAAATAACCAACTATTACCTTGCCTATCAAAGAAATTAAGTAATTTTTCCTCCACATTTATTTGTAAAAATCAAAGTTTCACAACAAATCATTTCTTTTTTGTTATATGTATTCAAGAACTCATGTCTTGGACTAAAAGGAATACAAATTTATAACAGTTTGTAATAAGATGTCTTTTATCTGTATTGGATTTATTATATAATTTGGATGAAAACACAAAATTACTCTAAAAATGGAAAGTAAGCTTACATAAAATACTTCACAGAGAATTAAGCATTTACAAAAACAATAATGGAAAAAAAATTATGTATTGGTTTCATTGAATAGTTGCTTGTTTCAGCTTTATAATCTTTTATTGCATTTCAAAATCTGCTTGAGCTGTTATAGATAATTATAAGTAAAAGCTGTAAATTGAGTATGTGAGTAAACAAAAAAATTAATTAAATTAATAATTAAATTATTTCTGAAATAAGACTATCATTTTATTTATTTTTTCATTAAAATATGGGATGCCTGAAAAGGTTGTGATCAACTGATAAATGAATATGGTATTAGCATAACATTACAATGAAGGAAACATGCTATTGAATAAATGCACTTTACAATATCCGAGAACCCACTATGTGCAATCAAATATGTTGCATTGCAAATTTTACAGTGAATTTCAAAATTAAAGTTTGTCTCTTTGAGGAGAGAACATTTTTTCCTTTAGATCCGAAGAGAAGGTGCACTTACATTTAGGCATAATAGCTTAAATTCACACAAATAACAACATAGCACATCAATTGTTGACACTAGACTAGGCACACTTCACTGTTCATAGAACACACTAAACAATGTCAACAATAAGTGAGATAAGCACTGACTCCTCATTTCTCACAACAAGAAATAGAAACAATTATAGTTAAGTTTTTAATTTAGAAAGAGACTATGTCAAGAAAATACTGGACCTATTGTGTCACAACAAAAATTCTCAGAATGTGACACTTAGGTTTCTAATTTAGAAAGAGATGGTGTCAAGAAAATATGGGACATATTCACATCCAACAAAAATTCTCAGGACGCGGGACACACAAGTAAAAGAGAGGGGACTTTCTGTTTTTTTATGGGACGAATGGCAGACTTATTTGACTTCCAGTGAACTTCTACATTGTATTTAACAAATGCTTTAATTTTTAATGAATTCAGATGTAATGGAAAAGGAAACTGTGTTTATCGATTTCTGTGATAAAGAGAATTTTACATTAAAATATAACAAGCTGCTCCATTTTTATGCAAATATTCTTATTAAACTTGCATTTTTAAAGTAATGCAAGTTATGTACAGATGTGGCATAAGTCACTTAACCAATAATGCAGTGTATTTTAAAATAAGGTTGCATGTGTGTCTTATTGGAACAGATCTTTAAGTAGCTTATTATTATTATTATTATTATTATTATTATTATTATTATTATTATTATTATTATTATTATTATTATTATTATTTTGCAGCCACATCGGATAAGTGTGAGGTCCATTACTCCAAACCGTAGAACCTCCCGAGATGCTGCCTGCACTATGGTCATAGGAAAGGATATTCCTATGGGACCAATCAACGTAAAGGCTACCAATGTGACTAGCACATCGGCTGTGATCTCCTGGTTACCAAGCAATAGCAATCACCAGCATGTCGTCTGCGTCAACAATGTGGAGGTCCGCACTGTTAAACCTGGTGTTTACAGACACACTATTACTGGTAATTACATCTTTGGAAGAAATGTTATTAAAACATTGCTTTGAATTATCTTTTCAAAAGAAAATACTTTATACAACTGTAAGCTGAGTGATATTTCAATACATTTATGTCAAATATATATAATGGCTTTAATTGCATATTCATCTGCAGCTTACATGGCACCAACTCAAAAGATAATAATCATTACCAAACACACATCTAAACCTCTTCAAAGAAAACCCTCAACATTAAGCAAATGCATCTGTAAAGCATTAAACAATTTTTGGAATAACTTCTCAAAACCAGTTCATTAATTGAAGTATCATATCAATATGTACAAAGACTGTTGTGTAGAGAAGTGGCATCAGCAAGGGGATGGTCCTCACATAGCCAAAGTCTGCCCCTCATTCTTCTGAAAATGTTTCTATTTTATTTATTTATTTCCCCCAAATTTTAATGATGTGATGTATCTCTAGCTTAATGTCCTTTAATCTGGTTGGTCATATTGGATAATGAATGAAACTAGTGAAGTGATGGCCAAATGATCTCAGGGTCCTAAAGTTACTCAACACTTGTCTTTTGGGTAACCTACCCTATGAGATTCAAAATCACAACCTGTTGAATGTGAGGCAGACACGCTATCGCCCACACTACCCAGGTAGGCGTTACAACAATTATTTCTAATTTTATGCACTACACTACAGAACATTCATTAATAAGAAAAGCTAAATTGCATTGCATTTATTTGGCCAAAAGATTTTGAAATTATTTTTTATAGTGATTCGAAATGGGTCAAAAAAATAGTTCTACTTTCTTGTGAAAAAACCCAAGTTAATAGAAAATACAGACAGCAAGAAATCTAATCAGAGCTACTTCATGTTGAAATCTTGCAAATATGCAAAGAGGCTTGTGACAGTGTTGTCATCAAATTCTTTTGCTTTTAATACTTCATGTTATTTGAGAGTTCTCAGATGCTATCAAAACATCTACCTCTACTTCTAACATGTGTGGTAGTAGAGGTGACTCTTATTCCAGTCTCAAGTTAGGAGTGTATGTTGTGAATCTCCTAAGAAATGATTGTGAGGTTTTGGTGAAGTTATTGACAGAGTCCTGGACTTCAATTGAAAACTATGTATTATTTAGAAGGTACTGAGAGGAAGTATTTCCAGAGAAATTGGCCTTATCAGTTTAAATGGTTGTGCTATAGTGATTATAGTGATAGGGTTATTTGTTGTATATGTGTTTTATTTTCTTCCAGTGAGGGAGGGCAGGGAAATCAAAAGCTAGGAAGTGTGGTGTCAAAATCCTTCACAAATTGGAAGGACACTCCACCCAAAAATTTGATACCAAGATTTCACTGGAAATATATGTTTTAGGGTCCCCTGTATTCAAAAAAAGTATTTTCAGAAAAATAATGTGTGTGTGTGTGAGTGTGTGTCAGTGTGTCCATGTGTCTATGAACGTGGTAACTCAAAAACAAAAAGTCGGTAAGACACCAAATTTGGTATTTAAGTTTAGCATCTTCCAGGGATGCTACACGAAGATTTTGAGAAAAATCCCCCCCCCCCCAAACTACCCTTTACATAGAATTTTTTTCAAAAATTTTGATTTTCTCAAAAATGGCACTAATGATTTTGATTAAAATATTGCATATTAAAGATATTTACCTGAGAAATAAAATGTATATCTTGAATTTTCTGGGAATATCCTCTGAAAACCACTTTATTGTAGATTAATTTTACGCAATTTTACATAACTCCTAAACCGTAAGAGATGAACAAAAACTTGCCACACAAAAAAATGTAGAGCATGTTAAAACACACAATTTGTGTTATATACGTTTTTTTCGGGGAGTTGATCATTTTTGAGATATTCCTTGTTTTTCGTTCCAGCTTTGAAAAACTTATACTTTTCTCATATAGGAATTTGTCAACTCCTGTCCATACAAACAGCTTTTGACTGTCCCTTTAACTTATGGTACTCCCTTATTTTGCTTCTACATAAAGGAAGCAAGTAATAAGACTATTTCTGCTAATTTTTTCTCAATTAGCATGAAGTAAATAGAAGCATTAGCTTTTTAATAATAATTTGCTGCAGAGATGAAGAGAAAGTTATGTGAATAGAACGCATCAGATTTTTTTTTATTTTTGAATAATAACAAAGTTCTGAACATTTCCAGCACACACAAGAAGCAAGTTTTAGAAAATAACAAAACTTATCTCAATTATAGAAACAGTTATGTTTTGTGAGTACAAAATATTGCTTTAAGAGAACATAGGACTCTGGACCAATTATTATTAATGCAAGTGAAAATAAAAGAAATCTTCACACATTTTTAAGAATTGGGATTGCTAATGGAGATGAATTCTGAAGAAACATTCAAAATCATTTAAGAGTAAAAATGCAGCATTACACTCAAACTTCACTCGTTGAAATAAGTAATTTACTGTATGTTTCGGCGGCTGCCACCATCTTCAATGGAGATTTACTGTAGTAGTAGTAATAGTAGTGGCCTTTATAGGTCTCTCTTCTGGGTAGATGAATTTTGAGATGAGACAATTTGTTTGTGGTATATAAAAATTTAAGACCTTGTGTTTTGGAATTAATAGATTTTCCCAAACTGTTAATCCAATTGGATTCTGTACTGGTTTTAATAACTTGGGTTCACTATGAAAATTATGGTTTTGAGTCCAAAATTGGTGTGCTACAGCTGACTTATCTGTCTGATTATGCTTTAAATACCTCTTTAAATCGTTGTCCGATGTTTCTTTTTGTTTTCCCTATATACACCTTTTCGCATTCCTTGCAGCTGATTTCATATATCCCTGATTGTTTCAATGGGGGCATTTTATCTTTTGTGCTTATATGGAGGAGATTTTTTTAAACTGTACCTATTAGCTGGGGCCAAGTTGATGTTCCATTTTTTGGAATTTTTTGTATGCCAAAAGGTGTTAAGTGAATTTTTTGAAGCTGATTTCTGCTATTATTCTTTTTAGAGAGCTAATTTCTTTTACTTTCTTCTGTTTTATAAATTTATTAATCTTCTTTACCAGATGTTCTGTGTAGCCATTCTTTTGTGCAATTTCTATGATCCAATTAAGTTCTAATTTGTATTCTTTTTTGCTTAAGCATACTGATTTTGACACACCAAAATTTCAAAAGATTTTCGGAAAATGGAACATAAACTTATATTGATTTGCATTCAAGTCTGATACACAAGCAATGACCGATGAACAAAGGGCATAGTAAGGTGAGTAGTTGTATGAATGCATCTAAAACAACCTTGGTCTCTAGTTTGCCTCCAACACTCAAAACAAAAGTTAAGCTCATGTTACCAATTACACCTTGCTGTAGCTGACAGTTGAACTGGGGACATGGCAGAGGAGTAGTGTCATTTGCCTCCAGCCTAAACAGCTGTTCCTCATACCAGCATGCTTCTGTGCACCAGACTATACATAGCTTAGCATAAATAATGTTTTTTAATCATATATACATATATTTCAGACCTTTGTAAGAAGTTATTTTACTCTTTGTAAACTTTTATGACAAGTCATTCCAAAATTGTCTATGTTCTAGAATTAACTAGTATTGCCTATATGACAGTGTATACCTACTCTAAGTTTTAATATTAGTACACTGTAACAAGAAAAGTTAAAAAGTAATGACATATATTCTGTAAATGTAAAATTTGCTGTTACCTTAATATAAATGTTGAGCAGATAAACAGATGAGGGTGTGCAACAAAAACCAATGGCTAAGATACTGTATTGATTGAAATATTGTGTTCATATTTGAATCCTTAATGCATTTTGTGTTTTGCAGGGCTGGCTCCCAACACAGTGTACAGAGTGACAGTAAGAGCGAAGAATATCCGTGCCCCCCATTTTGATGAAAAATCAACTCAACAGATGGAGCGATGCTCATGTCACATTGATTTTCGGACGTTACCTAAAGGTAAACAAATGGCACTTTACTAGCTGTTTTAAAGAATAGAAATGGTAGGCTGCTTTCAAAATAAAATAAAATAAAAATAGATATTCTCCATCTCAAAACCACAGTATTTGGCAGCTATTATGATAGTGCTACACTGCTCCCCATGTTTGTAGCATTTCCCTTCCATAGAGGTCTTGAGCTCAAGAAATTTCTTGAGGTAACCACTTTAGTAATTTTAACACATAGCACCTCACACAGTAGTAAGAATTTATCACAACTTTTATCTGGCTAGGTCACCTACTGCTTCTGTTTAAGCCTCAAATCTTCAGCAGTAATAGGTATGTATAAAATCCCAGAACTATGGTGCTGACTTTAAATACAATAGCAGGATATAAACTATAAGCTGTTATATAGGAGCATAATTATGGAGCAAAATTTATATTTTTACTCTGTTCTCTTTCTACATAGCTTAACACACACACACATTCTTTCTCTCTCTGTTTTTCCCTCTCTCTCTCTCTCTCTCTCTCTCTCTCTCTCTCTCTCTCCCCTTTCCTTTTTCCTTGCAGGTTCTTTATTAAACTTCCAATGACGATTTTCAATCATTTATTTTGGTCATCTGATGTTATTTCTGTTGATATATATGATTCATTTATGGATTCTGTTATTTTGCCTTATTTAAAAACTAACCTGATTTGTTCATCTCTGCCTTTCTTACCAAATAAAATTGTTATAGTAAGTTTCTTCTCAATACTCTATTCCTCATATATATACACATTTTATGAGAAAAGATTTCCTTGTATATTCTGGGTAATTAAATTTATTTGAAATTTCCCACTGTGTTGAATTGATGTCAATATTAAGAATGAGAGTGCCATAAAGCATTTTGGAGAATGAGAAAAGGAGTTGTAGGAGATTATTACCATTCATTTCAAATTTTATGATATAGAATAGTTAATAAGTACTAGTATGTCAGTTTCTTGTAAATTTGATGAAACCAAGGCATTTTATAAGAATATATCATCTATTTATTACATAAGCACTACAACAGTCATGGTTCTCTGCTGTTATAACTAGGGTTTGGAAGTTGAGGACCTATAAATTACTTAATAAGACATAAAAATACTGAAAACCATGAAAAGGATCTCAAGTGGAAAAGAATATAAAAGATCAGCAAATTGATTAATGCTTTTCATAAATTATTATTGAAGTTTTAATTCTGTATGTAAATAATGAATATAATGCTTGACATTAGGCATGAACATCAGAATCAGCCACTTTCAAAAGGGAATGTGTATAATTTTTTCCCCAAATTGTACTGTTTATGGGTTTTTGACATAAGTATAGAATGAATGCATTTATTTAACATTAATACAAAAACATTTGTCACCTTTCATATAATAATATACCTTTCTTCTTTCTTTTGCCATTAAATACATTCAACTATTCTTGAGAGTTGCTTGTTCCTTTAGACCTTAGACACACTAAACCCTTGTTACTAATGTATAAGAATCATGTTTAACTAGTACTAGATATTCACATTTTCTCTAGTCATTTCCTCCTCATTACACTGCTTCACAATTCTATACCATTTTACATGCATCTTTCCTAAATATTTTCCATAGGCTATAATACATTCTCTTTGATTATTGTTAAACATCCTATTTGCTGATTCCTAGTTTATCTCATTCATCAAGTCTCAGTTCATTTCTCCATACCTCTGATTTTGTGTAATTAACATAATACAGTATTTCCTCATTATTCCCGTACATTGGGCATATTTTATTGTCATGATTTCCTCTGAACCTCCTTATTTTTAACACACCTGTTCTTGCCCAAGCATATCCTATTCTCTCCGTTTTATCATATAAGTTTACATATCTCTCTGCCCAATCTGTTTTTAGATTTCTGTTTAATTCCAGCAAATATTTATCTCCTACCTAAGCTACTGTTTTTCATATCATCAATACATGTTTTTACTTCTCTTCAGAAACCCTTTCTTATGCTCATTTTCCCATCTCAAACATATCTCATTCATATTTCTTACAGAATTTTCCCCATCTTTGTACACCAATTGAACCAGCCAGCCCTTTTTTGAATTAACAAATCCTCTTTGATAATGTTTCCACCATCCAACATTTGCATTCTATACAAATATTTTAGATCACTTTTTCCTTATTTTCTGCTCTTCCCAGCTCAAAAGCTGCTAATACATTTGGTGAAGCTCTTGGAAACACCCAGTATTAATGTGCAAAATTTCATAAGAATCTTAATCAATATTCTTTCATCTTTCCTCCAACCCCCACACTCCTACTCCATGCATCATTCTCGCATCCACCAGTGTGTTATACAGGGTATCCCCCCTCGAATCTCATTGATTTCCATTGCTTTGCAAATTAAAACCAAAGACACTAGAACAGTTGTATAATATTATTGAAAAGTATAACTCAAATATTTGCTTGAAAATAATCAGTAGGTTTCTATGTGTCCTTGAGTTGTACACAGAACATACAAACAATATTCAATTTCAGTTCAGGTTCGCTCCAGCATGTCTGGTGTGATGGTTGCTACTGCTTCTACAATGTGTGTACGTAAGACGTTAATGTCGGGTACTTTGGTAGCATACACATTATCCTTTACATAACCCCATAGAAAAAAATCTAATGGAGTTATGTCGGGCGATTGAGGATGCCAAGCTATTGGCCTGTTGCGTCCGATCCAGTGGTTTGGGAAAGCATTGTTCAGAAATGTACGCACACATTGAGTCCAGTGAGGTGGCACACCATCTTGCTGGAAGATTATGTCTGGCTGCTTGTGTGCTATCTGGGAAAATCCATACTGTTCAAGCATGTCTAAACACGTAATGCCTGTAACAGTTGGCTTCAATTATCATGTCCTTCATGAGACCACACCGTACGTTTTAGGGCTCTCTTGTATATGTTCCTGGACAACATGTGGGTTTTTGAACCCCATATTCTATTGTTGTGTCCAGTTAACTTTTCCAGACACGTGAAAAGTTGACTCGTCCGAAAACATGACAAGACTCAAGAAATCATTGTTTTGATTGGTAAGCTTCAGAATGGCAGCTGTAAAAGTCTGTCGCTGTGGTCTAAGGAGATTCAAGGGCCACCCTCTACCTCCTTTCCAACCTCATCTGTTTCACATCTGGTATATTGCTATAACATGCTCTGACCCCCCCCATAACTAATCTCCCTATAACTAATACATTTTTCATTTGGTCTCCCATTGCCCATTTGCACTCAACCTTACCCCAAATAGTCAAATTTACTGACTACCTCATTTTTCTATTGTCTATGTTCATTTCTCATTCATTCTTAGCTTTTTTCCTTTCTTGAAAATCATAATTTTAGATTTGTTCTTATTTACTTTTAAACTCCATTCAATATCTGCTTATGCTTTGATGGCACATCTTAGTCCTCCGATTGATATTGCACAAGCTACTATATCTGCAAAGAAAAAACCTGGATTATTCTTATTATTGATTACAGGACAATGTAAGTTTCTTTGTCAATTTGTTTTAGAATATCATCAATGAATAAAATAAATAGAATATGGCTTAGGTTACATCCTTGAATCAAGACCATTGTATTAGATACTCATCCTGTGACCCTATTCTGGTTGAATTTGATACAAAACTCATTTTCCTTATAAACTTATACTCCTTCTTTTCTTGTTTAATTTAGTCCATAGTTTCCCCCTGTTGAATATATCAAAAGCTTTCTCCAGATCAACAAAAAAATATAGGTATATAATCTACTGCTTTTGTTGTTCAAATATTTATCTACCAGTATTCTTATTTAAAGAGGTTATCAACAGTCCCCTTGCCTTTCCTAATTTTAATAAACATATTAATATGCGTGTAACGTATTGCAGTTGAGAGATTGATGACCTCAATTTACCATGCATTTTGCTCAAAAATACATTTTTGATGGTACAGTGTGAAAAACTTTATGAATAAAATATTCTTCTTTCAGTCATAATCTTTTAGATTGTTAAGTTAACAGTATAAATCATTGTTGTGTGATCAGTAGAGATATGTAAGCCATAGTGATTTAGTCAAAAGATGAGCCATTAGACCTAAAAAAGGCTAAACAAGGACCTGTAAATAAAAAATGCCAATATAAGGCAAACAATGAAAATCAAAAGCCATATTTTTTGGCCTAGAATGACCCAAACTGAATATTGAATTGGGTCTTCTCTTTAGACACTCAAAAACATGAAACATATCTTAGACTCCCAAACCTTAGTTCAAAACTATATTTAGGACAGCTGTTTCATAATTTCCTGTGTTATATTTACATTTACATATTGAAGGTTGTAGCAACGGACCTTCCACGTAACTAGACAGTCACACAAAAGGCAGGATGTGCCTATTACAAGAAAAGGTAATATGGATTTGCTAGCACAAAAAGACTGTTAAACCAACTGAACTATTAACCTTATTTGTAGTTCTTTTTCTGGAAATTAACAGAAATTATAGACATGAAAACTTAGTTATTTAGGCACCATTCAAAATTATGTTAGTTTGGATTGTCGCTCCATTTGAAAATAATTTTTACTATAAAAACATGGTTTTAGTGATGAGACCCAAATCACTGATAATCGCACAGGGAGAGTGGAAAATGAAAGCTGTATATAGACATGCAGCTAACCCATGAAACATACATTTCTCTGGATGTAATTGATAGATCAATGAAAAAGCTTATTGTATTTTCAGCATAAATACATATATTTCTTTAAATTTTCACAATTAAATGCTTTTGTTTGTTTACCTAGAAAAAAATTAATTTTTCTAAAAACTGCTTTGCTAGGTAAAGGGCAAAAGATTTTGTATCATTATTCCTTTTTCTCAGAATCTGGTTGAAGGAGAGAGATTTTCACGACATATACATTCTACCCCATAATACTGAATTAAGCAAATAAAGTTGCCAATATATTTCTGGATACACACTTCTTGTCTCTGAAAAAATTGTATCAAAATTTACATATACATATTTTAAATAAAGTCCTCAATTTTTTTTCAAAATATATTATGCTTAAAAATTGTAACTAGTTCAAAGCAAAAAATGTAACCTAGTTCAGTGCACATAATAGATTCTTAGGTTTATAATTTTTTAAATAAAGAAGCATGTATTTGAAAAATGTAATTTTAAGATAATTGCAGTTGAAATTTAATATCAAATATATAATAACTGATCAAACAGGATGGCATAGGTGATTTTATCAGTGACCAACATTCAGTAGGTTGCTGGTTCACTTCCTGTGGCCAGCCTACCTGGGCCATGAGTTTTATCCGGGTTTTCCTCAGATTAGTAGGTAAATGCTGGGTAGGTGTCTCTTATCCTTGAATTTCTTATCCCTCCATGGCGTTTCCATTATCATTTCATTCATCCTTCATCCTATTGGTTTCTTTCAGTGTTAGAAGTGTCAGCAATGATGCTCAATAACTGCCTCCGTGGTCGAGTGGTCAGCGAGCTGACTTCTCACCTAGAGGTCCCGGGTTCAATTCCCGGTTGGGGTGGGGAATTTTTCTTTAGCCAGAATTATTCCCTATCTCCCACAGAGTCTGGAAGTATGTATGTGAGAGTGAATGTGTGTGTGTTTGAGGAAAATAAAGTGATTTAAACTAAATCTAAAAGAACCTACAGACAAGTTGTTTCAATTGCAAAGCCCCTGATATGACCTTAGATGTTAAAGGGGCTATATAAATGAAACAAAAAAAAAAAGCAAAAAAAAAAAAATTATGCTCAATATGGTATAGCAGGGAAAAGGATGCTCAAAGTGACTATCTCTGTCTCCCAATTTTGGTTGTTTCCTGGATGAGAACTGCTTTGGTGGGGATCCCAGTCTGTCTGTACGACTGTCGGGTTGCTTCAATTTGGAAACTGTAGGGGCCCTTTCATTGCCATGGTGTCACTCCTGATTCTGGCTATTCAGTGTATCTTCTCACCTCATCCCTCTCTCCTGGGGGCACCCCTTCTCAGCCCCAATAACCCATGGTTTGGGTCCAAGTCCCCTCTGCCAGTATTGTGTCCTATCCTATGAACTAAGGGCTACAGGGGAGTAGTTGTCACTATACACAATTTATGCTTCTTTCTGATTGCAATTCTGTCCTTTGTGCTGGGACTGCTTAGATGAAGTCTGTGATGGCTGCTCTTTAGCAGAAAACACAGATTATAAAACGTTTTAGCAAATGGAATGGAACTCTAAAGTTAAACTGACACAGTACATTTAAATGGATTTTTAAAAATTAAGAGTTTTATATCATATATTCTGAATTAGAAAGAATGAAGATTTCTGTTTCATTAAAAATAAAAAATGTAAAATTTTGTTATAACTTTTTAATGACTGACCACATAAATATATGTATTAGATTATTAAAGGATATCTGGCAGCTGTGCACCAAAGGAAGCAGAAAGAAGTATTAGTTAAATATGATTGATAAATCTGATAACATAGTACAGGAGAGGATTTCAATGCACATGTTGGTAAATAAATAATGGAAGATTTATTAGGAAACAATGGAGAAGAATCACTGAAATGAATGAAAACAACAAAACTTTAAGAAAGGAGGATAATCTGAAATTTTATGAAATAGTAGCTGAAACACTTGGGCTGCTCATGGTTTGACTGTTTATCCCTATAATATTAGCCTTAGTTTGCACTTGCTCAACAGCCTTGCATTTCTTTAGAAATATTTAAAAAAGTATATTACTACTTCCTGAATGTCTCACCTATAAATCTATTTATGTATTATACTAGACTGGTACCACAAAGCTTTAGGAATTTTTCAACATAATTTTTGGACATAGGTAAAGATTCAATAAAATTGTTTTTTACTCAAATAACACCAAAAGTACTTTGGTTGCTTTGGCAGCTTTGATGTGTTATGTGAAATCCAACTGCAAAGCTGCCAACATGTTTTATCAAAGCTGCTCACATGTGATATTTTAGGTGTAGGTTAGTGTGTGTAAATAAGCTGATTTTGGTGCAATCCAGCCAATTTAGCGAGTTTCACTCCCTCTATCAAAATTGCAATTGCACAATAGCAGCAAAATGGCATGTTTTTCATCCCTACTATGCATATTTTTGTAATTTTGGTAAATAAGCATATGTGTTAACAGGTTCAATGTGGCATATTATTTCAAGTCGTGAGGATAACATAATGGCTTTTAGGCATTTCACAGCGGATAATAAGGTTTATTTCAGTTTTAAATGCCTTATTTGCTCCTGGTACAATGGTGCAGTGATAGAAATCCATAATTTAATTAAAACTCTCAGGAGAGTGCAAAAGTGTGAAATATTAAAAAATGCAAAAAAGGAACAAATGGGTAAATTACAAATTTTCACATGAAAAACTTTCTTTTCCTTTAAAATTAATGCATTACAAAACATGTTACAACATCATGACTCTAGCAGTTTGGATAGTAACATCTGTTTCACTTCTTAAACGGGCTGTATGAGCGACTATCCTTTCTTCGCACCATTAAAATTAAGTTATAAGACATAGAGTAGTATGGCTTCTACTCTGCGGTGGATAATAAGATAACAAAATCACTTTCTCTTCTTAAATATTAGCTGTGTAACCAATGAGAACTGTTATCATGTATTCAAAACACTTGAACCACCACAGATATTACAGTTTGTAATGATTATTTCTCATTAATGCAATTGAATGACCTCTGGTTGTCACATTTCAGCTGCAGTTTGGTTGTTTATAGAAAAATCGCAGTTGTGAAGAAATAGTAGCAAGCTAGAAATGCCAATATAATCTTGTTTATTCTCAGTAAAAATGCTCATAGAAATATTAAGAAAACAAACAAAAGAAAAAACAAAAGCAAGGAAAAATAAATATACAAATTATTACTCAAACTATTAGTATTATCGTTGAGAAAGATACAGGTAGTCTTATCAGCTTTGGTATATGTAACATAAAATTAAATAATTAATGGAATGGAATATTAAATTTTAAGCTAGACAATGATTGTTGCCTTGTGTTCAAAAGGCATCATTGCCAATTTTGGTGGAAACTTATAACAAAAATATATACCTACATAATTACATACACTGACTTTGTTTATATTTCTTGCATTCTTATCTCGTTAGAATCCTAGTTTGAGAATAAACATAGTATATTTAATGTATATTATATATTAAGATTAATTGTATACAATTAATAAACCTTATTACATAGTAGAGGAGAGGATTTCAGTGTATATGTTGGTAAGCAAATAATTGAAGATTTATTTGGATATGATGGAAAGGAAATACTGATTTGAAAGCATGAAAACTATAAGAAATGTTAGTTTTAAGATTTTCAAAGTAACCAATACATTCTTCCAACATAGAAATATTCATAGTATACATGGGCAAAAAGAGGAGCAAATGTATAACTGATTTTCTTATATTAAATAAAAGCTAACCTCACAACTGATTGATACAAGAGTGCATAGAGATTGTGATACTGTTTGGTGATCTCTAAACTAAATTGTCCCATTAAGAGGATTTATAAAAGGAGGAAGCAGACTCCTAATCCAAAGACTAATTTTAAAGTACATCTGAGAATGTAAGAGAGTATACTTAAATAGGTTACAATTAATGAGCATACAAATAGTTTTAGACAATGAGCTGTAAGAATGAATGTAAACAAAGAATGGGAAGATTTAAAACAGATATTACTGAAGGTAGCAGGGGAAGCTTTTAGTGGAGAGAATAATAAACAAGAGAAAAAGAGGATTGAACATATGGAATGAAGAAATCCAAGAAATAGTAAAAAATAAGAAAAAGGCCTATAGTAAATACCTCCAATAAATGAAGGAATTAAGAAATCCAAGAAATGGTAAAAAATAAGAAAAAGTAAATATCTCCAATAAATGAAGATAAAATTAATTATAAAAGTGCTATTGTTAAATGAGAAATAAGGAAGTTAAAATGGCTAAGTTGGCAAAAGTACATAAGTACAATAGAACTTGATTGCCTTGGTTCACAGGTTACAGCATATAACATTTTGAAACACCTAATGCTAGTGAAAGAGAATACAGGAAAAATGAATTGCATTAAAGTAACACAAGGATTAAAACATTATCAGAAATTGTGGACAAAGGAAAAATAAATTGAAATCAAATTGCACTGAAAGAAATGCAGGAAATTAATTGGATAGAATTGGAAAAATATAAGATATTTCAAAAGTTTTAGAAGTATGAATTCCTCTCGAATAGAAAATATGTTGGATTGTTGAAACACACATCAAAATTAAAATAAGATTTTTGGACATTAATGACATGTGCTGGAAATGATGTGTAATTCCAATTACATGGAAAATTTGACTTGTATATTCCATTTTTAAAAAATAAAACAGAAATAATTGTAATAGCTATAGGGGAATATGTCTATTAAATGTTGCTTATAAAATGCTAAGATCATTATATGAAGATTGAATACAATTGAAGAGCATTATTGTCAGAACAGCAGTATGGATTCTGATGGGATAATTGTATTCAGCCTAGATACTTAGCATAGAGCAATACAGAAGAGAAGGAGATACTATTTATCTACTTGTATGATATTTGTAGACTATGAGAAAGCCTTCCACAGTATTACAAAATACTTTGAGAAATAATGCTCAGCACTTGGTACATAAGCCCAAAAGTAATTCAGACTTTATATTTTAACATGGAAGTTATTATTGACAATATTGACTTTATATTTTAACATGGAAGTTATTATTGACAATGGAAGTGCAATTAGCAAATATAAATTAAGAACTAATCAAGGAAATAATTATGTCCCATGATTCCTCCTCTTTTTAGTCTTTATTTTGATCATATCATCAAAGAATAGCAGGATAAAATAAATGATTTTGAAATAAATGGAAATAGTACTTATATACAGATGACCAAGTGGAATTAAATTTGCAAAAATGGCTTCCTACAACTTAAATGAAACAGCTGCAGAGTATAATTTTAAAATATCAGAATATCAGAAAATAAAAACTAAAGTGGTAGCCCTTTTGGGGGAAGAACAACATGAAATAGAATATTATAATAATAATAATAATAATAATAATAATAATAATAATAATAATAATAATAATAATAATAATAATAATAATAATAATCAGGAATAGAATAGATAATTTAGATTTTTTCTTATAGGCAGAAATATGCCATAAATTTAAAAAAGATAATTTAATAGAAATTCTGAAAGAATAAGCTGAATGTTAAAATACAAAACTCTAAAGAACACACAACTAGTTTTATAAAGTAAAACTTTGTAGTAAAGTAATGTTTTAACAGGTACATGTGAAAATTGGACATTGAACCAATTAGAGAAAAAGAGGATTGAGGCAGCAGAGATAAGATTCTTATGTGCTATGGCAGGAGTAAATCTTGTGGACAAACAAAGAAGTGAACAAATCAGGAAAGACTTAAAATACATTTAACATTCCGATGGACTAAATCCATCACAAATAAACTGGTTTGAACACAAAAAAAAAATAAAAAATGAACTGACTCATCTGTTTTAGTAAACTATAAATCAAAATGATTCACAAATATAGGCAGATGGAAACATATCTAAATAAGCATTGATTGGAAACAGGCCTAATGGCCTAAGTCCATGAAGCAGAAGTAGTAAAAGTTTGCCATTTTATAGCTGATTAACAGAATGCAACCAAGCAATCTCTTTGTTAACAATTTTGTGTTAGTTGAATCTACTGGTTGCTGAGGCAATTGGTAGATCTTGTAATTCTCCTTAGTATCAAAGCTGTTTCTTCTGTTTCCCATACTTAGTTCTTAAGTTGATTATTAGATTGTGCAGCTGTTTTATATTACCAAATATGTTCTTTCAATTATTCACAAGAGAAGTGCAGGACAGGTTTTACTGATAGTGTTGCACTGTATATTTAAATTTAGCAGTGCTAAGTTCTGAATAAATTTGATTACCAAGTATTTCCGCTAAACAAATATTTTGTTGTTTTAAAAGGGTCTTTAACCCATAATAATTCACATGCACTAATTAATTTACCTTTAATGAGTCTTCTCATTGTTCCAGTTTCTCGTTTGTTTTAACTATTTTCACTCTTAAATAGATACTATATCTGTACATCTTTTAATACTTCATCATTTTTCTAATCTATCTCATAAATTGTTTACCGCAGAAGAAACAAATTTTATTTATACTTGTTAATTTTAAGGTTTATGGTCTTTCAGATTTCTCTTCAATAAATCAATATCTACTGTTATTTATATTTAAATAATATGGCATTATATGTATCTGGGAAGTTTAAGAATTTAACTTAAAAATATTCAATGTTATCTCTACGTGCACATTTCTAAGTTATTTCAGATGGAGGATGAATATCCACAGTGCTAGAGGAAAAGGTTGTTCAGCTATATTATTTCAATGACACACTTTTTGATGCAAGTAAATTGCCTGAAATGTTTCAAGTGCTTCAGTGGAATGATGGTACTGTGTCACTATTTCCCACATTTTTCACATTTTCTACATGCATGCAGTTCCTTACCTTGTAGCTTCATAAATAATTACAGTTAGCAAGCAACAGAGAACCGGACTATATTAGTCCATAAATTTCCTTTAATTTCATTTGAAAAATATCTGAAATGCAGAATATTATATGTGGTAACTTAAAGTATAAAGTGAAAAACTATCCTTATATAGAGAGTAGGCACATCCTTTTTTGGCCTGAAGCAATGGCTGAATCATTGATAGTCCATTCACATCTATAAAGTTTCTAGTTTTTAGAGCACATTGACTTACGCTAGTTGAATGTAACTGATGATAGACTTTGATACTTCTTATGCCAATTGTATAATAGGGATGGGACTGTCAGCAGGCTGTTATAAAAGCCAAAAATATTCAATTTGTGTTCCCCTCATAGCTATAATGCTACAGATGGGGAGCAGTTAATACTTAAGCATGGAAAAGGAAGCAACAATTAAGCAAGAAGAGAAAATAAAAAGAAAAACTCTTAATGTGCAGATAGGAAGTGCATAGTATGTAGGATAAATATGGAGTAGAAACTTTCATTTAAGTGCATTGCAACATAAAAGCAGATATGAATATGCAATGAAAACTCAAACATTAGTGCAATTATACACCTAGCTTAATTTAAAATTATAGTGCAATTTAAATTAGCTTTACTATGTACAATCAAACTTGAAACAGATTAGATGGTTAAATTTCAGCAATTTTGCACTTTCTGTAAGTATAGCTTAGAAAGAAAAAGGTATATGAAGAGAATGGATGCTTAAGACCTTACACTTTAAGTAATGGCTTGTTGCTTAGATACTTAGATAATGAGAGCAATGCATTCAGTTAAAGCTGTTATTAGTGGCACAGACTTTCCAGATTTAGATTTATTGTAGACAGGCAGATGATATTTCTGAGAAAAAAAAATGGCAAAGCAGTCTTATTAAATTTTTTGGAGCAGTAAGTTGTGCTGATCGTTTCAACAGTCAGGCATGAATAATGTATATCTTTAAACATTCGTGTATCATAGGCTGACTAATCCTTTCTATTTGACTACCAATAATATGCTGCAGTTTTCTTATCCAGTGTTGCTGCAGTATTGTCTCATGCAACAATGTTTATTATGTTTTTCTGTGATTCAGATTACTTTGGAAACTATCAGAATTTCAGGTTGAGATCTGTATGCATTAAACTACAACCATATTTGCTAGAAGGGTCAAAATATTCATTTGGAAAGGGTTAAAGCACAAGCACCTAGGAGCAATGGTTCCCAATCTTTTTTCAAACCTACAATTTGCATTTCATTTCTAGAAAATAAACATTCTATTTGGAGTAGGAGTTATCACATATTTGCGCAGTCTCTCTGGAGGTTAAATAGCAAAAAACTCCTGATTTTTACTTTACGTTTCCAAAAAGCATATTTTTATTAATACATTTCTTAAGTTTATCAAAAATAATACCCAAGATTGGGAACCATTCTGTTGAGTAAGCAGAGAGCAAAGTATTATGATATATATTAATCAAATAAATAAAACTACTGAGTGAAGCTCATTTTATATATCAGATGTTTAACTTTATACTTTTTGTCTAAGGTAGGGGTCACCAATTTAAAATTTAAAAATAATTTTCAAATCCAAAATGCAGATACTTATGAGTGCCTGCAAAATATCAATACCATACTTACGATTAACTAAATTGTATCTACAATTTATTTAAGAGCTCACTAATTTATAGAAGTGGAGATAAGAGATTCATAATGAACATTTTTAACAGCTTTAAAACTGTAACTATAGGTAGCAAGGATATTTATTGTTACATTCTTTTATAACAATTACATATATACTTTCATTGATAAGAGAAGGCACAACATTATGCAGCTGTCTAGATCAGTGAATTTGATGAGGAGGATTCGTGCAGATATAATCATGACACGTTTAAATCAGTGTTGCAGGCAGATTTTGATTCTGGGAATATTTTAACTGATTAGCTGCATTTGCTATTGCATAGAGCCTGATTGTGCTGCTTTGTTCATCCATAAAAAGAAATAACTCGTGAACCATAGCATATATGGCATAAATAAGTTACAAATGTGGTCTGAATATAGTTTGGCACCACTGCGAGCCACTCTGCAGCTGCCGGCCAGGATTGCGGAGGTCCTGACCGATGATCCTAGAGCGGTGGATAAGGTTTTTAAATTTTTAGCCCAAGTGCCATTTACCCTCAGAATCTAGTTTTATTTTGCTTCTTACATTATGATGGTAGATAATGAGGGACATGTAAGACTTTTACTTATTTTAGTACCTTTGCTACTTTTAACCTTTTTATCTCCTGTTCTCTCCATTGTCTGTTATGTTATTGTAGATTGACTTATGTCTTTGGGTGTTACTTGTTTTCTTTTATACAGATTTTATGTCATTTTTATTCTTCGAGTTATTTTAATGGTGCTTTTAATTTCTGGTACCTTTCTGGGTTTTATCAATTTTTAAAGATCGCTTTTTGTTTCTGGTTTTAGCCACTATTTTATTTTTTGAGGGTGCTAATAATCTTCGTACTTGAGCGCCCTTAAACTCCAATCATCATCATCACTGAATATGGTTTGTGAAGATGTTTCCAATCGGGTTAAAATTGATGTTGAATAAAGGGTGGTTTATATAGAGCACCTTGCAAAAATTTAATGTTTTTATTGATGCTGCAATATGTATCGAGTTGAAATATCAAGGTTTGAAGAAAATGTTTTGACATCTTTGAAATTTGGTTGTCATATGCAATAATTTCAACCAACTTCAAATAAGCCGACACACAAACTGCATTATTTCAGAAGATCTTTGTTTTTATTTCTTCAAACCAGTTTCTATATTTTCTTTTTAAATAAATTATTTACAACTTGCTTTTTGTTTTACTTGCCAATAAATAGTTGGCTATGTCCAGTTTTTTGTTTGAAGATTGAAGATCTTTTTTGATCTTGACTTCTTAATGGAAATCTTCAGTCTGTGATAAATTTGGTTGCTTCTGTAAACCAATTTATTATATTTGAATAGAGATTACAAATTCTAATTACTTTTTTACCATGCTTGTAGCATGATAAATTAAACCATTTCATATCCAAAATTTTCTTTGCATTTACAAAGCTACAGGTTCTGCAATAGGAAAATAAAACCCCATAACTTATTTTTAGTCTTTGTTTAAAATTTTTTCTCTTCATTTCATCTAACAGCCTTGTTTTAACAAAATCAATTGTAAGATCAGGAGATAAAGTTTAACTCTTACAAATCTGACAAACACAATTCATAGTTATTTTCATATGTTCATACACTTCAATGTGAATAATTTCTTGCAGGTTAGAATCAAAGAACCACTACCTTGTCTCTCAAATTTTCTTTACAGTTTTGGCAATATAACACTGACTCTTTATAACGCATTCAGCAATTGTAAAACGTTATTTTTCAATTATTTAGCATTGCTCTATAGCTTCATTCTTTTCTTCTAAAACTGCGTTCTGCAAGTCTAGTTAAAGTACAAAATAATTCTGAGCACCTAGTTATTAAACCCTACTTCAGTTAATATTATATCAAACTTATCTGAATCTCCTTACTCTAGGTGTTCTCTGGTTTCAAGCCAGCAGGTGAGGTGATGTGGAACCATCAACGTTTTGGGAGATTACATTTCCCCCATCATCAGGATGATGAATAACTAGTTAGGTAGAATGTTTTTCTTTATTTTTTTCTCCCTCCCCGCTAGGCTGCAGCATACCCATAAGATGGCCTTTATATACATTCTGTGTGCTGCAGTGGCATAGACCTCATAGAAAACGTATCTACTTTGGCTCCTACTTGAATTGTGTGTATCTGTGTTTTCTGAGTCAGTTAATTTCAACATTGATAGTTGGTTTCCATTGGGAATTGAACTATAATTCAACATCCTGTTTCTGAGCCAGTTAATTTCAACATTGATAGTTGGTTTCCTTTGGGAATTGAACTATAATTCAGCATCCTGTTTCAGCATGCCCCTCTCAGAGAAAATAGCCAATACCTCCTTGACCCTGCATTCCCAGTAACCATCACATTTGGCTAAGATGGCAGCATCATGGAAGTTGGGTTTATGGTCCTGTTCAAAGCAATGTTCCATCAATCCAGACTTATCAAGCTGTATCAAATGGTTGGTCCCTTGGTTGTTTGTCCTTTGTACATGCTTTTGCTCTTGCATGGAATGCAATATACACCCAGTACATTGAGGTCTAGTTGTCTCATTAGGTTCTGATGTATTTGGCCAGTATTCTGCTGATTCTGTGTGTACATGTGTACATAACTCAAAAACAAAAATTTGGTATTTAAGTTCACTATCTTCCAAGGATGCAATAAAGATATTCAGAATCATCATCAAACTACCCTTTTGATGGAAGATTTTTCAAAATGTCCACTTTCTTAAACATGGCTCTAACGATTTTGATTAAAATGCCATGTATTAGAGATATTTACATGACAAATAAAATGTATATCTTGAAATTTCTAGGAATAGACCTCTTCATTCTAGAAATGTTTGTATAACTGGTAAGCCGTAATAGACGAAAACTTACTACAGAAAAAAATTAAAGCTTGTCATTCAATTTATGTCACATGCAATTTGTGTAGAGTTTACTGTTTCTGAGATATTCTTTGTTATTTGTTTTAATTTTAAATTACTTAAACTTTTCTCAAATAGGAAGTTATCTTTCGTTTCAGCTCTCTTGTTTTACACCTGATTTCTGCTAAATGTATATCTTGATTGGCATGAAGTGATAGAAGAATATTTTTTAAGAATAGCTTGTTTGTGGAACATCTAGTGAAAGTTAAGTGATCAGATTTTGTATATCATGTATCCGCTTATTGTAATAATGGAGTTTAGTCAGAAAGTCTTCTATTTTACTATCAGTAACACTAAAGGTAAAGCATAATTACCCTCATTAGGAGGATGGCTGCTCTTGCAGTACTTCTCAAAAATGTTAGTATTCCATGACTGTGTTTCATAATTGATCTATTAGTGGTTGGGATGTGGCTACCAGAAGCACTACTATAATGAAAGAAAGTATTGGAGGAAGGAGTTCAGTAAATGAAAAGTAGTCATTCTATCTCATACTTAAAGCAATGCATCAATAAAATTTGATACATAGTGTGAAAGTTTTCTACTCTATGGTTTTAGCATTCTTATCATACTTAAACCTTTTATTTTAATGCTATACAATTGGTTTTTAAATATACAAAATGTTAAGATCTAAATCTCTATTTAATTGATCCTGTATCACATTGGTAAAGCGCTGCATTGAACTTTAAACTCTATATTTTTCTAGTCTTTTTTCAGCATTTTTCACTTTACCAAATGCTCATTGGATCACGTCATTGGATCACAGTTTATTTTCAGGAGAGCTTAAGGTATTATTAATGTAAATATTTTGTGCACTTGTTAAAAAATATGAAATGTTTCAGCCGAAATTAGCTAATTATTTTCCATAACTCAAATTGAAAAGTTGATAAATTGCATATTCTTTCTTTTACATCCCACAAGATTATTTTCTTACTCTAAAAATGGATCAGCATGCATGGGTGCTGACAAAATCTGCTAAATATACAGCATTGTAGCAAGTGCACTTAACATCAGTAACTGTATGCCCATTTACTACCAACTGTATTAACACTCAGGATGTCTTACAGATGGTATTAAAACTCAACAGGTTCACCCCATATATATCATTGTTTACTGCTTATTCTTAAAAGGAACATATTGTTGAGTTCTACCTTTCAGTAAGGAAAATAAGTATGTACAAACTTTTCTCAGAAGTCCATGTTTGATTATCTTTTATGACTCCAGCAAGTCAGAAATTTTAATTGAAATAAGAAATAGCAAAAAACTAAATGAGGTGATATTTTATGCTGTCATAGCAAATTTCTGGTAATTATATGTTCTGGAAAACATTTTATTAACTGAATGTTAATATTCTGTTAGGTACGTTTATGTATGCTTAAAAACGAAATAATAGATATGATGCCAATTGAATAATGAATCACTGAATTTGAATTTAAAATCCTAATGTCCAGAAGGTGCTCAAATTGAAAATTCTAATTATTAGATAAAAAGCATTATACCACATAAATTAATTGTTATATTAAATCTTAGCAAACAAGAACAAAGAATTCAGAATCTTTGAAGCTCAAGCTAACTGTTTTGGGTGGCAGCAAAAATACATTATTGTCCTCTTTAAGTGTGATATATATTTTTTTTTCCCTTTCATTCTTAATAGTTTCACCCCCTGGAAGGGTGATTAAATACAATAAATGCATTCATTTCTCTTAAACATTTGCCTGCTATTTTAAAACAGTTCCAGTTGATATGTATAATAACCAACATTATGAATTTTGTTGTATATTCAGTAATGAGCTAATTAATTACCTGCTTAGTTTTTATGGTTGTTTGCTTATCTTTAGTGCTACTAACCTACAACATCATGCTATGGTAGCCACATTAGGTTTTATTTCTTTAGAATATGCCATTTGAAGCAAGTTTTTCTCACTCAAAGTTTATGTAGGGACCTGAATATTAAGCAGCTGCAGTATTTCAATCTCTCAAAAAATGCAATTTTAAATACTTTATACTGCAGATATGAAGAATGTACTGAAAGTTTTGACAGGATACCAAAAAGTGTTTTTATTTTTAAAAAATACAAAATAATATAGATTCTATGCAAGATGCATTCCTTTAATACTTGCATTCTTTTGGATTTTCTTAAATCACGTAGAAACATGTCTCAATCCAACCTTCTTTTGGAAATCTCTATTGTAGACTGCAAAAATTTCTCATTGATTAGAAGCTAACAGCCACATATTTCTTCCTTGGTCTTTAGGAACAAGATACTTCTTGAACCAGGTTAAGGTGGGTGTAATAACACACCTTTTCGTAATTCTTATTCGGAAGTTGTTAACAATAAAGATTACACAGTATATTACCATTAAGAGATGAATCATTTGCTCAACTCAATTGCGTTAATAACCAAACATATTTCAGGAACCAATGTTCTCATTATAGTTGTTGACTTACAATTTGGTGGGCAAACAGTAGTTGAACAACTGACAACCCAGCTGGTTACTGGGGTTGTGAGAGTAGTGATCTTCTATCTTGATGTGTGATGACTACAGATATCATCATATCATCATTGGTATGTTGTAGTTCATGGCAATTTTTCTGTGTTTTAAAATGAAAATTCTTTCCTAAATGTCTTAATTTTATTAGATTGTGGAGTTCTTTAAAAACTTGGGGTTCCAGCTTTATTTCATGGCTAGTTTCCAAAAAAATGGCTGTTTTAGATGAATGTTTAACATGTTCTTTCTTGTGGATATCCACAGTATTTTCAAATTGAAATTTGAACATTCTGTGGTGTACCTTCTTTATCTCTCTTTTAGGAGAGACAAAGATTTGTTGCACTGTAATATCTTTTTTGTTCCGAGTAGATAGTTTTAAATTCCTACCTTGATTCTTTTTTTAAAAATTTGCATTGCAACTTGGTTGTTAGCTAAATCTGCCAAATTTGTGTATGTTTTTAGTTTGTTTGAGAATAAAAATGTCTGAGGGGTTCTTAGTTACAGATTAGGACAGAATTTCCTTTGCTTTTCAAAGCATGCATAGATTTGCTGATGTACCTATTCTCATAAATATTCATAGATGCTTTAAGACAAGGTAAAGGTGAAATTATGCTTGAAAATTTAAAAAGTCACACTTATCCTTAGCTCAAAATATTCTTTGAACCATATACTTTCAAATTTATGTTGTCATTAATTATGCAGCTGAAAAATCTGACACCTTAGACAGGATTTGAAAAGGATTCTACTGCTCTTGAAGTTTTCAGCTAGTTCAAACAATTAACAAAATCCCATAAATAACAGTATCGCTAATATAATGATGTCTTCATTTTACTGTCTGTGCCTTTATTAGCAAATTATGTGATGCACAGTTGGAGTAACCACACATGGGCATTTAAATACCAGAGTGATGGCACATGTTATCTTTTAGCATATCATTACATTTGTTTACAAATTGCAAATGAGGTCAAAGAAAATGCATATTTCCAATTTTGTCCTAAGAGCTGTTGTCAAAACAAAGCACAAGTAAAATGAATATTATTTGCTCTATATTTTATAAACATTCATGAATATGTTAAGATTGTGCTTCTGAATTGGTTAAACAACCATTTTATCCAATGGAGATCTCAAAACTTGCTTACATAGAAGAGATTGCAGTGTATGGGACAGATTACATGATAAAAAAGGAAGACTGCCTAAATTATGTCTCCAAAAGATTAGGTTCTGAACTAAGAAATTTGGTGAAATAAGTACAGGGAAGAACATTAGGGAGTGGAGGAGAAAGTGCTGTAAAAATTAAATAATTACAAAGTTGTGCAACTATCAAAGTACAATTAAGAACAATACATCTATTATAACTCAAACACAAGCTGTTTGTGTAGCTTTATACAATTGCACCTCCACTGACAAAAACCCAAAGCTCAGTAAATGTTTAGATGATAGGTCATGGAGCTTTGACAACCAAGCAGTTCCAAGACCTGAAGTACCACCATCACTCTACAAAAGATTAAAAGATTTTCTTTCCTAAGATATGGTGGCCAAAGCTTTGCCATGAGATTTGCTTTGGAAGCTGTCCATAAAACATATGCTAGAGGAAAAACTCAGAATGCTAAAAAAAAGTTTAATTACATAATATTGGACAAACACCCCAAAGAAATTTTCATAGCCAAGAAGAAAATTGATACAGAATGACATATCTTTTAAACCCACAATTGAAAAAGAAATTTGGGAAGTGGTTGGGGTTCTGCTTCAGCACCCATATTATTAGAGCAGTATTCAAGTTTAATGTGGGCTGTTACCTCATGGAAAGCTTAAGCTATTGGGGTTGATGTAAGTGATTCGGGAAGAGAGACATGCATTATGGAGAGCATTTTCACACATTTAAAACTTTTCACATTTTGCAATTTATAAAACAGTAAACATGCCACTGTTTTAATCAGCCTGAAAGTTTTGCCATACTAGATAAGAAACCATTAGTTTAAAATTTAGTAGACTTTTTACTGTGCATTTCATACTTCATGCATTAAAAAAATTTTAATTTAAAATTCATATAAAATGGGACCAAAAGTTAAAACTAAATAAACAAATCTATGTACTCCATTCACTATTTCTGTCTCTCTTCTGCAAACAAACTATTTTTACAGAAGATTATTCTTTTATCTACATCATGCTAATCAAGATAAACATTAACAGAAAATATAGTCTTATTGCTTAATTCCTTGTAAGTAGAAGGAAAATAAGGGAAAGCACTAGGTTAAGCAGACCATCAGATTTTTTAAAAGTTGTCTGTTTGCTAGGCCAGAAGCAAACAAAAGAGATATGAAATGGATGAGGACTCCTGTTTGAGAAAAGTTTAGGTATTTTAAAATTAAAACCAAAAACAGGGTATATTTCTACAAATGTAGCATCTAGCACTTTGTGGCTGCAAAGTCACTGAGATGAGAGAACCTTATTTGGTGAAGAATGATGTAGCAATATTTTCTCTTTATTTTTCTGAGCTTTCCGAGCCTTCGTTGGAGATGTCTGTCCAGGAGAGCACTAGATTGAAAATCCCATTTGTCTCAGAATCAAGGTAAAAGAGCTGTGCATATGGAATGTAATATTTAATTTAGCAAAAATAAGTACTTACCGAAAAAATATAAAATTTATTGTTTAGTACAAAGTACGACAGCTGATACATTCAGCATTTGTTTTTGTAAGGATTGGTTCTCATGGAGCATCATAATTGTCAAAACAAAATAAATTCAGTCATAAAATTGAACTATGGTATGGAGTGCTACTCAGAGAATCTCAGTGCTATTATGTAAATGCATTAAAAGCACAGAAGCTGTTATGCACAGACAGTTCAATGACTTTAACATGACATTTGCCTTATCTTTCAACATTTGAAACTGATTAAGAAGTTCAAAGTTTAAATTGGAAATGCAGTAAGAATGACTGACAAATTTTACCAAGGAGCTTTATGGAGGTATAAATCTGCAATATGTATGATTCCAACATAATGTTGCAACCAGCCAATTTCTATGCAAAACCAACTTTTCGCACAGAAAAACATTTTCTTCACGTGTTGTTATACTTTCTGGGAATTCTTGAAATTGTGTGTGTAAAATTGTGGAGGATGGGCATGTGGGCAGATGGAAAAACAATTAATCAACACTAAATTGTGTGATATTTGGTTAACTACAAAGCCAGAGACAAAGTACTTGGGAGATTGTAATTTGCCATTGGAGTGTGTCATCTCAGAATAATTTGAGATCTCCGTGTGGTTTACTGGAAACAATGATAATCAGTTGGGGAATTTAATGTTGATTTAGCTCATACTTAGAGCCTCCTGATGGAGATCAGAAGAACAGTATTTCAAATATCAGCTGTGACATTGAATCTACCTACCATACACATGGATTGTGTAGAAAAAACAATTTACACTAATTGGTTAATTATAAAGCCTGGAACAAAGCACTTACAGATTGTAAGTCACTGTTGGGTATGTCATCTCTAAATAATTTGAGAACTCCATGTGGTTTACTGATGTAGAATTTAATGTCAGGTTGGCATGTTTTTTCCGTTGTAGCTCAGTGGTTAGAGCAACTGGAGAGAAACTGGGAGATCCGTGATTCAAATCCTGGCTGTGGCATCAAATTTTTTAGTCTGACTCTACTTATCCGTAACCTACAAATTGTGTGGAAAAAACATTTAAGACAACTATTAACCTAATGCATTGTAAGCCACCCCTTACAAATTTCTATTCTGTTGGTTCTAGCAACCTGTAACACTGCAGTTAGCAAAACTGACATCCAGCCATATAGGAAGTTAGAGAGTCTGCCTTAGAGGGGTAGAGGATATTTAACCAATACAGTAGTTGATTATAACCACAGTTTTGCACCAATATAAGAAAGAGAATCAGTCTGCTTCTGTGGTGTGAGGGTAGCACATATGCTTCACATTTAAAAGGTCCTTAGTTTGTATCTTGGTTAGGGTTAGTTACCTGAATAGAATTTTTTCTGGGGCTTTTCTTTATCCTGAAAAGACGAATATCGGGTAACTAAGCTCTATGGACCACGGACTCATTTGAACCTTACTTCACCCATTTCTTCATTCATTCATCATCTGAAATGTCCTACTAGGTTAAAGGATATTAAAGTTCAAGCAAAAAATAAGTTAATAAATTAATTAATGAAAAAAAATCTGATCTGCTCCATTCACTTAACTTTCTCTATTTATTTTCTCAAACTATTCATACAATGATTATTCTTTTATCTACATAAGCTGATCATAAAAGCATTACAGAAAGTGGTTTTATTGCTTAGTTCCATATAAGTAGAAGGGAATAAGGGAATACTCTAGGCTAAAGTAAAATTTTTTAAAAGTGTCGCTATGTGATCGTCATTCAAATTCAGTAGTCTTTTGAAGACCTTGAGTAAAACAAAAGAGAAACTGAGCTTCCTGTTAGAGAAAAGTTTTATGTATTTTAATATTGTAGCCATTAACAGGAAATATCTCTGAAATGGTCATCTCTTTAAATAAAATGTGTATGACATAGATTATATATTTTAATGAGAACTACATTTCTTGTAGAGTAAGTTTTTGTCTAGTCTATCTTTATGGTTTACCAGTTATGTAAGTCATTCAGAATGAAGAGGACTTCAGGAGCTATTCCCAAAAAATTCAGGAGATATAGAGATATATATACACATATATACACACACACACACACACACACACACACTAACACACACATTTTATTTACCATCTAAACATATTTAACATATCACATTTTAATCAGAATCGTTAGTCAGGTTTTAGAAAATCAAAAATTTTGAAAATGTTCTGTTAAAGGGTACTTTGTGTTTTTTTTTCCTTCTTCTTCTGAAAATCTTCATGTTGCATCCTTGGAAAATACTAAACAATACCAATTTAATCTGATATTTAACAGACGTTTATTTTTTAGTTATGTATGCACGCACACACATACACACACATACACACAGTCTAACCTTTTTCTAAAAATGCTCTTTTTGGATTCAAGTATGCTCAAAAGTTTAATTTCTGATGAAATCTTGGCATCACATTTTTAGGTGGAATACAATTCTTTCTCTACTACTATATACATTGTACATATGTGCTAGAGAAAGTAAAAGTGATTTTTTTCAATAGCTAGTATTTTGTTACCAAATTAAATATTATGTTCTTAATGGGAAATCCAATAGACCCATATTTCATGTAAGTCTTTGTGGATCATCCTACATCAAATTTCTCTAGTGTAAATGGCAACAAACCATCCTTGCATCTGTTTGTACCTCTAGAGAAAAGCAGTATATCTTTTCATACAGTCTGAATGATTTAGGAAAATGTCCTCTATGAAGTTCATAAAAAAATTGGGATCTTCCGTGTAAATGTTGGAAGAGAATTTTCTTCATTTTCTTAACTTCAACATTTGAAAAAGCCTGAAAGGAGCAGACTCCTCAAAAGTGGTTTTATAAGTGGTTCTAAAGATCCAATCTTATTCCAACTTTACTTCAAGACAATTAGCAGCACAAGCATATTCCATTGTAAGAAAAACAAACAAATTCAAATAATAAATAAATATGCAAGTCTTTTAGATGAAAATAATCACAGTATTACCTGAGTGATAACTTTGAGAAAGAGAAAGATTTCAGCACAATCTTCCTAAGCTTTATACTGAAATAATATTAAGACAATATTTTATCTATCTCGATTTACAGGAGCTTCTAATGATGAATAAGAATCAAGTTTGCTAAGATGTGCAATATGTAACCACCAAGGAATAGTGCACTTTTAAGGTCTGCATTAGTAAATATGTCGCAGATATGCTAGATGATAGCTTCCCCAATCTGCTCAGTCAGAATCTAAATGTAGGCTTTTCTCTTTTTGTTGAAAGTATAAGGATTGAATTTTGAAATATTAAGTTCTAATACTACCTATACCTCAAATTTGAAGTTAGTTTAAAATAGACAAATGAGTTAAACTGGTGACCCCTTATAGAATTGAAGAAAGATAGCATTCTGTAAATATTTATACAGAAAACAAGTTAGTTTTAAATATATAAGGCTGCTATTAATTACAAAAAAAAAAAAAAAAAAAAAAATACTTGACTGTTGAAAAAAAGTTAGTTTCTAAGAAAAGAGGAAAGAAAGAAACTTGTCTTGTGCATGGCATCAGAAACTGAAAATCCACAATAGCTCATGGAACTAAGCCTCAAAACAAACCCAACAGATAGTAGAACATACCTTGTTTTCCTGTTTGTGCTAATGATGTTCATTGTTAGCTTCATTTAGCTGAACAAATGAATCTCTAAATGTCTTCTGAGTCCTTACTGTTGCATTGTTATTATAATTTTTATTATTAATTAACTGTTGTTTTCTTTTCTTGTATTTGTCTGCTTGCATGGATAAGGCTGCAAAGGTGATGATACAATTTTTCCAAGAAAACTTTTATGTTCTAGTTTGTATTGTTTTCAATGGGATGAATTTGTTTAGAATGGACACCCATCCAAAGCTTGATGGCCAGTTCTAGGGAATGTAGTTTTCCTTAGTTTGGAGGTCTAATAGTGCCATGTTTTACCAACTGCATATTCAGGTCCTTCAAAATACAGTAAATTAGAACTTTACCTATTGTATATCTTTACAAGTAGTTATTTTATTTATATATCCAGCTCAGTGCTTTTATTCTTTCACTTCATTTTAATGTTAATTCTCATTTTGCAATTAGCAGCTAATTGTAAAACTGTATTTATTATACAATTAGACAATAGACTGTATAACATTTTAAGTGTCTCAAATGCATATCGCATTTAGTATTATAATGTTGAATTTGGAATGGAATGGATGGCTGATATTTGGTCAAGCAATCTTTGCTGATACAGCATATCATTAATATCATAATGGAGAGTACAAACTTTAGAAATGATTTGAATATAATTGCATTAAAGATCATATAACTTTGGAAAATATTGGTTAAAAATTTTGTAAATGCTGCAAATTGTATTTAAAAAACTAAGAAAATCATATATGCTGTATCTGCAAAAGTAAACATATAATGAAATACGTGCTAAGCCATATCATTTTGACACTGAAAGAAGTGAAGAGTATTGCAAAAACAATTGTGGAATGCAGAGAGTTTGTTATACAAGGCATGTCTAACTGTTGCTGTCTATAATTTTGCTTTGCTGTCAAAACGGCTTGCAGTGTGCTTATTGCAGATGACATGAACAAAGCTGCAGTTATAAATATATTTTTATTATAAAGAAAAAATATATAACAGATTTGGTTACATTTCATTTATATTGAAACATTTCTACATAAATTGCTTTTGGTAACAAATAATATTAAAATGTATATTTTTATAAATGTGTTTACAGTATTTATATCAGCAATGTTTTAAATCATTGCTGGCATATATATGATCTTCTGCTTCTTTCTCTTACCACTTCTGCATTGTTGCTTTTTCAATAGGCTTATGTAACTGCCTTCTGTTAGTTTGTTACCACCTTGATTGTACATGATTCTTGAGCACTACCTTCATTTCAAATGATCAGAACAAACACTAAGTACATGCTATTAAAGCATATTATAACCTTATGTACACTGTGTGGATAGCTTATAGCTCACTAACATCATCTGATTTTTACTCTTATCATTTTTCTTCTGACATTGATCATTTCACAAAGCATAATAATTATTTTAAATAATTACAAAATTAAATTACTGCAATGCTTTCTTCATCGTGATTTCTAATGTTTGCTTGTTATGCATTTATGTAAATTCCTAGAACATGCAGGGAGGAAGCTGTGTTCAGCTAGTAAATGTGCATAAAATTTACATTTCAATAAATTTTATTAAGAGAGCAAGCTATAGATTCTTGTGATTCCTTTTTTTAATTAGGGTCTACAGATACAAAAACATTGAATTAGTTGATTGTTTTATTTAATGCCATTTATTATTTACAGATTATCCTCATTGAGAAAATATGTACACTAATATGTACCCAAATATGCAGAACTCGTGCAATAATTAAATTTCCACTACAAAATGGGCCCAAGCGATATGTTATCATTCTAGTATTTGAATCACTCGTAGCCAAATTATATTGTCAGAAATATAATTTTATAAAGCTCTTAATCGAATGCTCTAAACCAAACTGCAGTAAATTTAGAAGAAAAAATTAGTATGTGGCTTGCTGTCTAATAAAGTTTCAAGTTAGTATTGTAAAGATCTGCAACTTCATTGTTAACTCAAATTCTTTCATACAAATGTCCATAAATCCATTGTTGCTTTTCAAGTCTATGCAATTATTTGTAACAGATTTCAATAATAAGAATGATATCAATTTTACAAAATGTTTATTTATGAGTACTTATCAAACTAAAATACTTGTATTATGCAATATTTCGCAGTGCTTAAAATGAAATGAGTTTTTTAATTCTACATAAATATTGTTTCATTTATTGTTTTTGTCTTTCCTTGAAAAGCTGCAAATCTAAATTAGCTTTAACTGATTCTGTATTTCACAAGGAATATGAATTATTCAAAGTATAATTTTTTTCCTTCTTAGTCCTACCATTATCAATCAGATAAAATAAATTATGTTATTTTATAAGCCATTTTAACAATAACCGGTAGTTATTTTAATATCCTAGATGGAAATGTTTTTCTGTATATACATTCTAATGACTCAACAGTGTTAAATAAATTAGAGTAATGAAACATATTAAAAGTTTCTGTTAATCTTTGATGATTATTTTTAATTATTCTGACCACATGACACAATTTGATGGGATGGTTCCAGTTTTGTGCTCCTGTTCTAATGTATCAATGGTCTTTAAATTATTCTATAGAATGAGCAAAACTGGGGGAACAAAAAATAAGTAGAAAAAGATAACATGAATATAAATTTTTTATACATGGAATGTTTTTCATGAATTAAATAATACATTTTTAAAATAATTCTACTTAAATTATTGTATTAGCCATTGATTGAAGAGGCTGAGAAGTGCTGATCAATGGCACACTATTTCTAACCACAGCCAATTGATCTCACCATATAGCATTGCTGTGGCAGCAGATGGCAATTGCATGTGTCATTACTTGTTGAATGTAGTAATTATGATTATTTTAATTAGTAACTTAACTAAATAAATAACAATTCTGTTACCCTTAAATGTATTAATGAGAATGTTTTTCATTTTATCTAAAATGATAATCTGTATTCACAGGAGGTTGCTATAAATGCACTACAGTAGTAACATTGGTTTCATCTCTTTTTATATGAAGCATATTCATGCACTCTTGTTTCAGTTCTCCCAGACTCTGTGGATATTAGGGATTGATTTTCATTAAAAATTCTCCTATCCCACTGAGGAATTGAATCTAGGACCTCTAGATTAAAAGACCAAGATACTGAGCACTCAAACACAGAGATAGTCTAAATTAATTAGAATGGAAGTTCGAAAGAATCTTTGAAATGCTTTAAAAGCATTTTCTTCAAACCAGTAAAATCAAAACTGATTGTCCTGCAACATGGTCAAAATTCAGTGGATGCTAGGCCATCTCAAAATTCTGTTGATTCTAGGCCATCAGAACATCCTGGGAATGGAAAAGGCTGATCAGCTGGCTAAAGGGGATATTGAGATACCTATGTTAATCCTGGATCCATGATTGGAATCAGCACGCTTATTGCCAAAATATTGGGGAAAAACATGGGCTAGAGAAACATAGCAACTCAGGTGGCAAACCTGTTTGTACAAAAACAAGCCAAAAACTGGTAGTAGGTCCATGAAACATTCTTCCATCATTATTCCTTAATTTGGTATGTTCTAACATTGCTAAAAATATTCAGCACATCAATTGTGCTGTGATGAGCATTTTTCAATATATTTTTTTCTGCTGGAGTTAAAAATGGAACCTTACAAAATTCCCCTTGTAATTGGTAGATAATATTTGCCCTCAAGGTAATACATAACCTATAAGTGCTGTTGCTATAAGTAAAAAAAAAAAATTACTTCTTAATTAAAGGTTCTAGGTGAGCGATCTGCAGGTTACCTGCTCTGTGAAGTCATTTTCTTTCCTTGGTAGACTTGGTTCTAAAAGCAGTGACAATCTTAAATGCAAGAATGACAGTCGGACACAAACCTTCCATTGAACATTAATGCCTTTGTAATTGTATATGATTGCATTGATTTGATAAATCAGTAGTGTGGCCAGGGTTTGTTTTCTTTGTTAGAACATTTAAAATTGTTTAATTTATTAATGACAAATATCTTCAATTCTACCCAAAACATGAAAACCATGCCAATATTACAATATACAATAGTATAACACTTTTTCTCCTTTCTGTGATTACCCTTCTCATATGTAGGACTTACAAGTGAGTGCCTGGGATCAGAAACTGTAAAATAGCAGGCTCTGGATCAGAGAGCAGCCAGGATGCATGACCAGTCCAATTCCTGGTTTGAAAATGAGGAAGGGATGATATGAAATGATGGTGAAATGGATCAAAGAAAAGATGATTAAGGAGCAGTTGTTAGAATGAGTGGTAGGGGAAACTGTAAAGCCTGGAGAAAACCTACTCAGATTCTACTCATCCATGACAAAACCCACATGTGGGTCCCCTGATATCAAACCCGAACCGCCTAGGAGAGCAGCAAGCAGTCTAACCACTTGGGCACATCACATCTAATAGCATAATGTAAGCTCATTAATGAACATAATATAGTAGCCTCTCTCTAGGACTCTTAGAGGTTTAACCCAACCCCTCCCCCTTGGTGCACCACTGGCTCAATCCACAGTTAATGTGTTTGCATGTATTATTAATAAGAGTAACATAAATTATAATTCATCAAAAACTAATACTTCATATTGGAATCTCAATTCTCTTAAAATTAGATTACTTTTAGAAGCAAACAAAATAAGTGAATTTCATAATAAAGTCTAATTCCCTGTAATGTGTAATAAATGTAACAAAACATTCCGACTACAAGTTTGGTAGCATTTTCCCTCTTGAATAGTAAATGGCAACTGAAGTACTGAGAATACAATATAACAATACATACATTTTGCACATTGTACATCATTAGCAGAGGCTGCGCCATGAGACCATTCGCTTCTCACCTAGACGGCCAGGGTTCAATCCCAAGCAACTGCATGTGAGATTTGTGATGAACAAAGTGGCGCTGGGGCGAGTTTTCTCCAGGTATCCAGTTTCCCCCGCCATCGCATTCCACCGGTGTTCCATCATCATTCATGTATCATCAATGTCACTGCCTGCGGTGCCATAAGTAGTTAAAGCGGGCTTTAAACACTACCCAAAAAAAATCACTAGCAGTGTATACAGTGCCTTATTTTTGACTTATGGCCAGCCAGCCGGTGGGAGGTAGCTACCACAGGACATACACTGCTGCTGTCAGCCGAGTTGAATATTCACAGCTTCTGGACTCAAGTGCATAGCATGGGGACAATGCATAGATTTACATGCACACAATAACCACATACCTTTATCACAGAAGGTGTTGGAAATGATGGCCTTGTGCTGCCGCATATCTCTCACACCTTTTAAGAAAATTTCCATTAACACACATTCTGAAATTGCAGTAATTTCTCTTTGATATTGCCTTTCAGTTCTTCCAACATATGCAACAGGTTCCAATACATTTTATTTTTTAACCTCCTCCATAAATATGCATACTGTAGGTCTGGGGAGCGCAGTGGTCATAGTCCTTTACTGATGACCCAGTCCTCAAAAATGTTCTCAATTAATTTCAACGAGAGATCAGGCATTTGTGCTGAGGCAGAGTCTTGTTAAAAATATGCCTGTGTGCACCCAATGTCACACAAATATTCCAGGAATGGTTTGGTTATTGTATCCTTGTACCTCTGTCCATTAACTGTATCCTCAAAGAATGTAGGCCCTATAATTTGGTTCACAGCACATCAAACACCCATTTTCTGGTCATACATGGTATTTCGGTACAATATTGGGTTTTTCTGCACTCCAGTGTCTGTTATGTTGTGTCGATATATGGCCATTTAAATAAAAGCATGCTTTGTCTGTGAAAAAAATTAAATAAACTTTACCAACACCCAATTCAGAAATTTATTCTATTCTCAGTATCATGTGTTTACTATTCCTGAACTACAGTTATCTTATAAGGTTTTAATTTCAAAAGTTTAATGGCTTTCCAAGCCAAGAATTGTGTAACTCCTGTTTCCTGTGATAACCTACTCAGAGATTTCTTGGGCTATGTTCTATGGGAGCCAGGACCGGTTAGAAGCATTGTGCATGCACAGCTACCTCCCCTGGCTGACTGGCCATGAGTCAAAAATAAGGCACTTTAGTTTCCTGATAACCAGTACCTAATCAATGTGTGTGTGGCATATTGAAGATGCTGCTATTTGAAACTCAAATTAACTTTGTCTCTCACGCCAATATTTTTTTTATTATTATTAAAGTTTCATATAATTGTTATATGATATTTATTTTAGTTGAATACTTCAGACTTATTTAAGATTTCACGCTTCTCCACTTGAAATAAAAAACAGAAAAATATGTGATAAAATTGAACTTTTCCAAAGTTCCATAGTACTGCCTTCCCTCTCTCTTGGATGTTAAAATTATACCTTCTGCATATTATTTTCAAGAGTCAAGATGATAGCTAGGTTTTTACATTTAAGTTAAGTTCTTTGGGCCACTCTATTTTACATGATAAATTGCAATACATTTGTGTTAATGAAGGAAATAAATACTAACACTCTAGCTTCTCCCTTCATGTTCTTTTTCTGTAGTTAATTCTCAAATTCTACCAATTGCAATCAATATGTATGTCATCTGTTGTACTAAAAATCCTTCCGATTGGTCTGTAAATTAAAAATATCTTGTCATTTGAACATACAGCAACAAAATATTCTTACATTTCATTAACCACTGGTCCTATAAGCTCTCTTACAAGATTTTCAAAATATCTAAATACTGAAGTGAGTTATTTTAAATATCAGTCATTATCATCATGAGGCAGAAGATAAACACACAAGCAAATTATGTAGCCTGTAAACTATCTATTATCCAGACAAGTAAGATAGGTGCATAGTTGTGTTCCGATATTTCTTTTCAGAAGAAATGTCTCACTCAACTGCAATGAGATTTAATAAGTCTTATTATTAAACTGGTGCAAATAAGTCTAATGTATAGTAAAGCTTACTCGTCAGTTCAAGAACAAAAGAGAAAGTTCAGGAAAAAATGGGAGCTTGCAGCCTGTTTAGAATATAACATCAATTTGGTGTTTGTTAAACACCTATCACTTCTTACCATTATAATTGTAGAGATGGAATAACCAATTTTGAAGGTTATATTTTTTACTTTGATTTTCATTACATTGGTAACACTCAAATCAGTAAGAACTAGGTAAACTGACAATCATGATAACATCAACAATAATGAAGTCAAAAGCAGAATGTTTGCTCACTGATTTGTGTCACTACAAACATTACTACTTCTGGTTTATCTTATCCCAGGTATCATTGCTACTGGTGATATGAAATGATGATAGTAAGTTGCTGCATACTCTTAAAATAACTATACAAATCATGAAGTTTAGCTATTATAACTGCAGTTCTGTATGTGCATGAGAGGATTCTCTGGTGTACTGCCTTGTGACAAGTAAATGAATGTTAGGGCAGAATAGTCTGTTAGTGAAAATGTGAAAATCACATATTTTAATATGAATAAGAGCATTTAGTTTGATATTATTGTTTAAATAACAGGCCTGCCAGATCCCCCAGTGGACATTCAAGTAGAACCTGGACCACAAGATGGAACCTTGTTGGTGACATGGTTACCTGTAGGAATAAATGCTCCTGCAAATGGAGCTCCAGTAACGGGCTATGCAGTGTATGCCGATGGGAAGAAAGTCACAGATGTTGACAGTCCTACAGGTAAGTAGTACATCACATATTCATAAATTTCATTTCTCTCTCTGTTTCATACTATCATCATCACCACCACCACCACCACCACCATCATCATCACGGATTGGGATATTTATTATTAAATATTTTTAGTGCGCAAGACAAATTTAAGAAATAATGGAATGTTAACAAAAACTAGAACAATTTTTCCACCTCCTGTACAAATTAAGACAGGTTGTACAGGTGGGCGAGGTATGGGAGGAGGAATTAGGATGCCTATTGTTCTTCTCCCTCAGCATCAGTTTCCGGCATAAGACACTTACTCTGTCTCAGTGCAGTCAAACAAACTCTATTAAATGAAAACATTACTTAGAATTTTAATATTGCTATTTATTTTTGTTTTATATTTATAACTAACTTACCACCATCTACATATGTTGGTGCAGTCTTGAACTGAGGTCAGAGAAAAACACATCCTACAGTGTGAAGGTCATCCGGCAAGTGCCTTTGTGGTTCTGTTATAAAGTCATTACTTATTAGCCAACTACCATGGTGTGTTTTGGAAAGGACAAACAGTTAGACCTTCCAATGTTCTGGTGACATGTTTGCTGCCAGGCGCGTTTTCATCATCACTTTCTCCATCATCATGATCTATCTGGTCATGAGCCATTTCTTCACTGTGTGATTCACCTTTTCATCATCCTCAAAATGTATTCCATGAATGGCATCCTTTAATGTCCAAACAAGTAGAAGTTGAGGGAGCTAGATAAGGTGTAGGATGGATGGGGTAACATTGTCTAACCCTATCTACTGATGTGTTCTGAAATCATCAAACTTGTGTGAGGCTGAGCGTTATCATGTTGAGTCAAACAAGCCCCTGGATTGTTATGGTATTGAAGTTGCTGGAAGTGCTTCTTGAGTTTGGTTAACGTGTTTTTTTCCACTAGACCCTAATAATAAAACCATTTTTGTGGAAATGCACAATCTAAAGATACAGCCCAAGGCAGGAATCTATGCACAGGTAAAGGCAGGATTAAGGTTTACTTTCAAAATAAAAGAATTCAGCCCAACTTTACCTAATTGTTTAACATTTTGCACCTGTATAAGATAAAACACAAAGACATTGAGAAAAAGGCTTGTGCTCACCACAAATAGAAAACTATAAGCCACTTCAGATCAGTCAGAATAATTTACCATAATATGGAAGCAAGAAGGTTAATAAATTTTGCCAAGTTAAAGCCAGAATATTACAAGATTAAATATGTTAAATTTAGACAAACCGAAAGCTCGCTAGAATGATCTAGCATGTCATAAGTGGCTCAGAATAATGCACCCTCCTGGCACTGTATGAAGATGACCCCAATGAGAGGTAAAAATCAACTGGTCGCCACTCGTAGCACAGCAGCTAGCCAAGATCCCTCCCTCCCAGTATAGGAGCTCGTGACGTGTCCAGGCATGCACAGAGAAGTTTGAATCCGCTAGCTAGCCCTCAAGCAAGTTGATAGAAGCGCTGAAGCAGACTAATGATGAACCAATAGTCCCATAGAATCCATCATGTAACGGAGACATTACAGTTCACATGTGCTTTAGAATTAATAGTGCTACTTTAGAATTAATGGTATCACATAAATGAGAATAATACCCTCACAGTCCCAAAACACAGTGATCGGTGGAAGCAATTGTTTTGATGTCATACGTCTGCTAACCTGTAAAAGAAAATGACAATGAATGTTGTTGAAACGCGTCCAGATTACCAACACCATGTTTGGTGGAGCATGTGTCTGTAATGGATGTCCTGATTTGTACAAAAAGATAGCTTCACTGTATGTAATGGCTTTTTAAAAAAATTTAAATTGTTTTGAATTATTTTTTGTGAAGATGATACCATCCCATCATTTGTCATTTTGTTTTGGATTCAAAATGGTGAAACCAGATTTCATCATCTGTAATAATCCGAAACAAGGCTTCAAAACTTTGCAGCAACTCAGAAGAAATGTTTTTTCTAAAAGATTTATGTTCCACCATAAGACAGTGCAAAAACCTCATGCACAGACCTTTAAGTAATCAAGAGCACATATGATTGCACCCACACTTCCTTTGACAGATTTGGCGACAGTTGCTGAGTCATTATATCTTGGGTCCTCATGAATGAGCCACAGGAATTTGCATCTTGTCAGGTGTGACAGCTATGGATGCCCTTCCCAAATGTTGCAATTTTGGAGCTCTGTCAAACTGCCTTCCAATGGCCTCACCCTTTGTGCCCAGCAACTAACCATACCTCTATTAACTGTAGATGCTACATAAACTGCACACAAAAGTTTGTGAATGTTCACAACAGTTTCTTTCTCTGCAGTGATCCAACACCTGTAATGCTCATCCCTTGCAGACACCATTTTGAAACATTGCTGCAACTATGCTTTCTGTCGGAGGAAATGGAAAATTTGTGCGCACGCTGGAAGCTTCAAATAATGCATACCTAATGTTTTGCATGTGTATCATTTTGTTGGTTGAAAAAACAAATCTGTGCATTACTTTTTAAATGTTTCTCATAAAACCATTTCTACTAACCTGCATCTAGATTAGCATGAAGTATATAGAAGAATTAGCATTTGTAAGAATAATCTGTTACAGAATTGGTAGAGAAATTCATGTGGATGTTACATATAAGGTTTTGTTTTGTTTTTAGTTTGAATTATAAATAACAATACTGTCATGTATATAAGTTCTCTAAATGGTTATACTTTGTTTCATGTTTATGTGTTTTTTTTTTAATGCTTTCTTATTCTAAATAATACATAATTAGATTGAGTAATAATCTAATAAAATAGAGTATGCTCTACAAGAAAATTCTCTTTTATGTTTTTCATTTATGTATTATTTTAGCTGCCCCTTTGCCTCCTTTATGCATTACTGATTGTATACTAACATGCAATAATTAAAGTAATAAAAATCTGATGTGTTACATTTACACGACTTTCCCTATCATCTGTTGTTTTGGTGATTATTTAAAAGATTCTTGTAAAAGTTTATTTTATACCTACTTAATTAAAACCAGATAAAACTTTGCATAAAAAGTTATTAACATATTTTGTTTTAGCTACTAAGACAATAATGACAGTGAAATATTTAAGAATTAGAGGGCCTTAAAATTCCATATTTTTTTCCATGCAATCATGAGAAACAACTGAATATCAGCAGGTCTTTAAATGAATGGAAAAGTGTTGAACAAATCAAAACATTAATAGCATATCTCAGAAATAGTTGATGCCATAGAAAAGCTATCCAAGACAAACTGTTTTAAAGAGAACTACATTAACTGTGAAGTGTGTTTTCATCTGTTACTTAATGTTTGCCAGTTACACAAGTTTATATAAGGCCCGCCTGGGTAGTGTGGTGGTAGCGTGTCTGCCTCACATTCAAAAGGTCGTGAGTTCGAATCTCGCTTAGGGTGAGTTACTCGGATAAGATTTTTTTCGGGATTTTCCCTTATCCTGAGAAGACTAATGTCGAGTAACTTTAAGCTCCATGGACCCCGAGATCATTTGAGCATCATTTCACCAATTTCATTCATCGTCCGATATGACCAACCAGGTTAAAGGACATTAAGCTACCAAAAAAAAAAAAAAGCATAGTTTGTGGTTGGGAGATTTTTGTTTTAGAAATCTATGTGAAGCATTGGAAGATAATGAATTTAAATCCTGTGTTTAGCAATATAAGTGAGTTGGGAATATATAACACTACATCACCGAAAAAACACTTACTTGGGCACATTTCGGGAATAGGTTAATGTTCCCATTCTCAACCATTTTCCCACTGATCATTTCCTGTCTAGAGGAAGCTGTAGATTACTGGTACTCTCTGATGAATTGTGATGTGTAGTCATATAATAAGTGAGTTTTCATATTTCAAGGGCACTTAGTAATTAATAATGCAGGTGAAGAAAATGAATTAATGAAGGTGGATGCCCTATATACTTGTAGATTATTGGTAGAAAACATAATAAGAAAAACAACAGAAACTATAAAAAATCATGTTCTATTCACATGACTTTTTTTGACATCCCTGTTGTTGTTAAAAAGTTTATTCTTCTATTTACTTCATACTAGTTAAGATGGTCATCAGCAGAAATGGTCTTATTACTTACTCCCTTATAAGCAGAAGGGAAATATGAGAATATACTAGACTAAAGCAACAGTAGAATCTTTTAAAAGCTGGTTGCTATGCAATTGAAATTCATTTCTTTGCCTAGCTAGCAGTTGACAAATTCCCTTATGAGAAAAGTATTTCAAAACTGAAACTAATAACAAGAAATATCTCAGAAATTGTCAACTCCAAACAAAGAAAAAGAAAGAAAGAAAGAAAAAAAGAAAAATGTATGACATAAATGGTGTGTTTTAGCGAGATCTATATTTATTGTACAGTAAGTTTTTGTCTTCTCTTATGGTTTACTTGTTGTGCAAAAGTCCTCCAGAATGAAGAGGTTTTCAGCGGCTAATCCCAGAAAATTAAAGATATTCATTCTATTTGTCATGTAAATATCTTTAAATACGGTATTTTAATCAAAACTGTTAAAGCCATTTTTAAGTCATCAAAATTTTCAAAATTTTTTCCATGTAAAGGATGTTTTGGGGTGGGAAGATTTTCCTCTAAATATTCATGTCATGTCCTTGAAAGATACTAAACTTAAATACCAAGTTGGTGTTTAACTGATTTTTTCGTTTTTAAGGTATTGAACGTACAGACACAAAGACCTTTTTCTAAAAATGCATTTTTTTTTTCTCTCTCTCTCCAGGGAACTCTAAAACATGTATTTCCAGTGAAATCTCAGAATCATATTTTTGGTGGAATGCAATAGCTTCCCTATCCATGTGCTAAGTAGAGAAAGTTAAAAAGCACCCGTGACAAAATGTTTTCTGACATCATTAATGGACAAAGATAAACACAAGCTCAAAATATTTTCAGGTTTTCCAATAATTTAAAAGTATCAAAATTCTAATTTATAAATTGTTATATATATACAAGGTGGGTGAAAATAAATTTCTTTGTGTAAAGTGCTTGTAACTTTTCTATACATAAATATTTTATGTGACTTAATACAGACTATATTGAATATTGTAATAACATATATGAAGTAAGTTTTACAAATACTTACTTGATTTTCTTGTCCAGTTAAACCTTTAGCAAGTTCAGAATTGTTGAGTAGAATTGGCATTTAAAATTTGCCTCTATTTAGGAGATTTAAAATTACAAGTAATAATAATAACTATGGAATAGATACGTGAAATAATAACTTCAATATATTAGACACATTTAAGTTCCTTCGTAGTTAACTTCACTTTCTTAGTATTGCAGGAAGCTAAATCTTGCTGAAAAATTCTATCACCTTCCAGAAACCTTTTCTGGAGTTCACGAACTACAGCACTTTGATGTAGTTTTCATCATGCCTTCAAATGAAATTAAAGGGCCTAGTCCTTCATAGGTGAAACAGCCCAAAACATTTTCTTTTCAGGGTATTTTACAGTCTGTTCAAAAAATGCTAAATTTGCAGAATCATTGTTTGGTCAGCATATATACTGAACCCTAGAAATTCTTCAAAGATAGAATGTTCGTGTGCTTGAATGGCCAGGGAATTTGCCTGACATTAACCCCCATAGAAAATTTGTGGGCTATTTGCAAAAAGAGGCTTGCAAAATGCGACTGCTATACAAAATAGTGTTTTGATATTGGCATTAATGCAAGTGTGGTTTCATGATAATGATGTCAAAAATGTACGTTCCACTCATGTGGGGTCAATGCCTAATCTTGTAATACGGCTTATAAAAATCTGATGTGTTCCATTCATATGACTTTCTCTACATCCCTGCAATAGATTATTGTTAAAAAGCTTATTCTTCTATTTACTTCATGCTAATTGAGAAAAAGTTAGAGAAATGGTCTTATTACTTGTTTTCTTGTAAGTAGAAGGGAAATAAGAGAGTACCATGCTGAAGCAAGAGTCAAATGTTTTAAAAGCTGGATGCTATGTTATTGAAATTCCTTTGTTGATAAATTTCTGTATGAAAAAGTATAAGAATTTTACTGAAACCAATAACAAGGAATATCTCAAAATGGCCCACTCCACAAAAAAAAAAGTATATAACATAAACCATTTGTTTTAATGAGCTCTACATTTTTTTGTTAATTAAGTTTTTGTCTATCTCTTACAACCGTCTATCTCTTACCAGTTATGCAAAATTCCGCAAAATTCATCCAAAATAAAAATGTCTTCAGAGGCTTTTCCCAGAAAATTCAAGATATAAATTTTATTTGTCATGTAAATATCTTTAATATGCAATATTTTAATCAAAATTGTTAGTCATTTATGAGAAAATTTTTCCATGTAAAGGGTAGTTGGGGGTGGGGGGATTTTCTTGAAAATCTTTGTGTAGCATCCTTGAAAGATACTGAATTTAAATACCAAGTTTGGTATTTAACACACTTTTTGTTTTTGAGATATGCTCCCCTCAGACACACATGCAGACACACTTCTAAAAATGATGTTTTTGGATTCAGGCGGTCTCAAAGCATATATTTCTGATGAAATATTGATATCAAATTTTTGGGCGCAATACAATACCTTCTCTATACATTATGAGCATGGTATGTGTAGAGAAAGTAAAAAGGAAAGTAAAACATATTAAATATTAAGAAATGTAAATTTTAAGTAATTTATAATTAAATTCATAAAAGCAAGAAAAATGTTGTGTTATTGTTCTGTTCTGATTAATTCGCATGGCACTTAACCTATATTCTTCTTCTCATGACCATTTTTCTGAAGAGAAATACCTAGCCAGAATACCTCCAATGTTAGCTTGAGATTGGCAACTGGAGACCAAGGTATATGTTGTGTTATCGACTGTCAGGAACAACTGACGTAGCACGTTCTTGCTATTGTTGTGACCATACTGGAAGAGATTCTCGCCAAAGGGGCAGCATTATATAGCCCAGTGAAGTGGAGAGCTGGCAGGCAAGCGTGCACAGAGAGGTAACTTTGGCTCACCAAAATGCTGGCTAGCTAGGCAGAGATACTAGCAAATCCATCTCTGATGGGCATAACAGGAACCACCATTACACTATATATATTACATGTAAATAAAATACTAAATATAATTTATGTTAAATACAATCTTGATCTTGAAGTCAGTATTTAAGCTCACTTTGAGTTGAACTGCATTCCTCAAATGAACAGGACCCATTAAAAAAACAAGTTCACAAGGATAGCATCTTAAAAAAATCTGATGTGTTCCATTCACATGACTTTCCCTGTTTCACAAAAAACTTTTCTTACAAAAGATGATTCATAGATAAATATTAGCAAAAATGGTCTTATTACTTGCTTCCTTGTGAGCAGAAGGAATATAAGGGAGAACACTAGGCTAAATTGATAGTCAAATCTTTTTAACAACTGAAGTTCAGTTTGCTTTACATGACATGGAGTAAAAAAAGATAAAACAAAATGTCACTTCCAGTTTGAGAAAAGTTTAAGTAGTTGAAAATTTAAACCAATAACAAAGAATATCTCAGAAAGGTTGATTCTGTATAAAAAGTACATATGACAAATAGTGTCTCTTAACGAGATCTACATTTTTTTGTAGTAAGTTTTTGTCTAGCTCTTACAGTTTAACTATTATGCAAAATTCTGCAAAACTCGTCCAAAATAAAGGTGTCTTCAGAGGCTTTACCCAGAAAATTCAAAATACACATTTTATTTGGGATGCAAATATCTTTAATATAAAAATTTTAATCTAAATCGTTAGTCATTTTTGAGAAAAGCAAAATTTTTAAAGAATTTTTATGGGTAGTTTCTTGAAAATCTTTGTGTCGCATACTTTTTTTTTTTTTTTAATTGACTTATTCACATTTAGATATTATCCATACAGCCACAGACAATAGCAATAACAATTGAGAATAAATGTAAAAAGAAGCTAGTAACAGTGAAGAATAACACAAATATTAATATAAAAATAATAGTTGCAACAAATCTTCACGTATCTTTTGGAATCCTTGCTTTGGACTAGTTTGGCAATGATTTCATTGCATTATCAACATAATATCCTTTTGGTCTCTTTTTGATGTTATTTATTTACACTGTTATGGTTACTGCTACTAGGTGGATTGTGTACTAATGCCTTGCTAACTACTGGAATCAAAACAAATTTGGTAAGAGTGTCAATTGGAGGTATATCAAAATTCATTGCATGATTTCTACACTTTAATATAAATATTTTCTCCCAAACCATTAAATCTATGGGCCCATGTAAGTGTTTTAATAATTTAACATCTGGATTTATTTCATGATTAAATTTCCAAAAATGTTCTGCTACAGCTGATTTATCAATTTGTTTGTATTTAATATTCCTAAAGTGTTCTTTTACTCTGGTTTCCAAATGACGTTTAGTCTTACCAATATAAACAAGGTCACAATTTAAACAATTTAATTGATAAATGCCAGATTTTTATTTTTTGAAATTTCATCCTTTTTAGAAAAGCCTAACAAATTTTTTACACTGTATTTATTTTGAGGAACCAATATTATGCCATGCTCTTTGAAAATATTAGTGAATTTTTTATTTGCCCAAGGGTGATAAGTAAATTTTTTAAAAATGTAATTATCTTTTATTTTCTTAAGCGTAGAAATATCTGTAATAGCTTTTTAATATTTAAACTTCTCAATTTTTTTTATTTATAAAATCAGTATTAAAACCATTAATTAAAGCAGTGTTAATAATGTGTTTATATTCTCTATAGAATTCATCTTTATTAAGGGGTAAGTTAATTAACCTATAAATAAACTATTAAAAACAGCAAATTTATGTGAAAAAGGGTTAAAGCCATTATTTTTTATATAATTATCAGTGTGGGTTTGCTTTCTGTATGTTCCAAAATTCAATTTATTGTCTTTTTTTATTATTTTTAAATCCAGGAAAGGGAGATAGCCATCACTTTCAGTTTCTAATGTGAATTTTATACCCTTATCTTGTAAATTTAAAAGTTTTAAAGCATCATTTACATGGTTATCAGGAACAATAGCAAATATATCATCTACATATCTATACCAAGTTTTAAAAACTAGAGGGAATGCTTTAGTGATCTGTATTTCAAAATAGCTCATGAAAAGATCAGCAAGAAAAGGTGAAAGTGGACTACCCATTGCTAAACCAGAAGTTTGTTGATAGAATTTGTCATTAAAGCTGAAAAAATTTTGATCCAAACAAAGATTAGTAAGGATAACAAAATCATTTATTAAATCTTCATTCAGTTCCATAGAACTTAACCATTTTTTTAAAAATTTCAAAAGTTTTTCTCTAGGAATGCTTGGAAACAAAGCAGTTACATCAAAAGAAACAAGTTTATCATTAGTAGACAATGTAGTAGTATTGCTGATCCTTTCGACTAGCTCAAAAGAATTTTTAATACTTAAACACTCAAATTTTTCAAAATTAGTGAATTTTTTATTTAACCATTTAGCTAGGTTGTAAGTAGGTGAATTTATGCAGTTTACAATAGGTCTCATTTTATTTCCAGGTTTATGAATTTTGGGAAGAGCATATATTCTAGGTAAAATTTGATTACTGACTTTTATAATTTGCTTTTTTTATTTGTAATACTTTTAATTTCATTAAGGGTTTTATTATAAATTAAAATGCAGGATTTTAAAGGGTTAATATCAATGCTTTTGTAATCTTCACCTTGAAGTAAGAGTTCCATTCTGTTAATGTAATCAATTTTATTTAAAATTACAATGCTGTTAACTTTATCAGCTTTAGTATAGATTACATTTTTTTCTTTTAAACATTTAATAATTTGTTTATGATGATTTACTTTAGGGTGATTTTTATTCAAATTCTGTAATATTTTACTACATTTTTCTTTAACCAATAATTTATTATTTTCATTTAAATCCTGACTAGCAATTTCTATATCTGCTACATAATCATCTATATTTTTTGAAAAATCTACACAGGTTTTTAAACCTTTATTCAAAAAATTAATTTCCTTCTCATTGAAATTACAATTTGAAAGGTTAATTACATTATTTTTAGGGTTATTCTCTTTAGTTGGTTGCAATTTATTTTGTTTTAAGCATAATTTATTTTTCAGTTTATTTGTTTTATTTTTCATGCTAAAGTTTAAATTTTCAAACAATTTACATTCCAAATTGAGTCAAATTGAATTACCTAAAACATTTATAAGTTTAAGTTGCAAATTATATAATTTCAATTCAACGTTATTTAAGTTTTTAAAATGCAAACTTCTTTCAACTTCAGTTACTTTCTTCTCTGCTGCTTTTTGATGAATACTATCATTGTCAAATTTAACAGTTTTTCTAACAAAAATAGGAGTTACTTTACATTTTAAACAAAGGTTTAGGAAACGTATATCTGCAAGAATATGTCTTCTTTTTTCTTGTGATTTCAAATATAGCTTAATTTCATGTTTAGTATTATTAAAATTCAGATTAAACCTATAATTATTATATTCCATCACATCCATCATAAGCAATAACCTAACATGTATTGAAACTAAGGAATGCTTCAAAAATAATAGTTGCAACAAATCTTCACTTATCTTTTGGAATCCTTGCTTTAGACTAGTTTTTGAATTAATATTTTTGTTATTCTTCACTGTTACTAGCTTCTTTTTACATTTATAAGTTTATTTGAAATTTTTAAAAAAAATGGTTAAGTTCTATGGAACTGCATGAAGATTTAATAAATGATTTTGTTATCCTTACTAATCTTTGTTTGGATCAAAATTTTTTCAGCTTTAATGACAAATTCTATCAACAAACTTCTGGTTTAGCAATGGGTAGTCCACTTTCACCTTTTCTTGCTGATCTTTTCATGAGCTATTTTGAAATACAGATCACTAAAGCATTCCCTCTAGTTTTTAAAACTTGGTATAGATATGTAGATGATATATTTGCTATTGTTCCTGATAACCATGTAAATGATGCTTTAAAACTTTTAAATTTACAAGATAAGGGTATAAAATTCACATTAGAAACTGAAAGTGATGGCTATCTCCCTTTCCTGGATTTAAAAATAATAAAAAAAGACAATAAATTGAATTTTGGAACATACAGAAAGCAAACCCACACTGATAATTATATAAAAAATAATGGCTTTAACCCTTTTTCACATAAATTTGCTGTTTTTAATAGTTTATTTATAGGTTAATTAACTTACCCCTTAATAAAGATGAATTCTATAGAGAATATAAACACATTATTAACACTGCTTTAATTAATGGTTTTAATACTGATTTTATAAATAAAAAAATTGAGAAGTTTAAATATTAAAAAGCTATTACAGATATTTCTACGCTTAAGAAAATAAAAGATAATTACATTTTTAAAAAATTTACTTATCACCCTTGGGCAAATAAAAAATTCACTAATATTTTCAAAGAGCATGGCATAATATTGGTTCCTCAAAATAAATACAGTGTAAAAAATTTGTTAGGCTTTTCTAAAAAGGATGAAATTTCAAAAAATAAAAATCTGGCATTTATCAATTAAATTGTTTAAATTGTGACCTTGTTTATATTGGTAAGACTAAACGTCATTTGGAAACCAGAGTAAAAGAACACTTTAGGAATATTAAATACAAACAAATTGATAAATCAGCTGTAGCAGAACATTTTTGGAAATTTAATCATGAAATAAATCCAGATGTTAAATTATTAAAACACTTACATGGGCCCATAGATTTAATGGTTTGGGAGAAAATATTTATATTAAAGTGTAGAAATCATGCAATGAATTTTGATATACCTCCAATTGACACTCTTACCAAATTTGTTTTGATTCCAGTAGTTAGCAAGACATTAGTACACAATCCACCTAGTAGCAGTAACCATAAGTGTAAATAAACAACATCAAAAAGAGACCAAAAGGATATTATGTTGATAATGCAATGAAATCATTGCCAAACTAGTCCAAAGCAAGGATTCCAAAAGATAAGTGAAGATTTGTTGCAACTATTATTTTTATAATAATAATTGAGAATAAATTTACAAATAACAGATGTAGTCTACAAATATATTTCAGTGCACTACACAGGAGATTTACATGGTTTAAAAATGCTATCATAGCAGTATATACATTAACATTTTGAGTCGCAAGTAATTGAGCAATATTGCATGGAAGATGAATGCCTAATTTCACTATCTCATCCTGGATATGTTGTCTTGCTGTCCATAGTTTCTTGCATGCAAAGAATATGTGATCGCAATCATCTTCCTGTCCGTCACAATAATCACATCCTTGGAAGATACTAAAGATAAATACCAATTCGTTTTTGAGCTATGTTTTACACACGTGCAGCTACCTGTGTGCATGCACACACACATGCACTCGTGAATCTTTTTCTAAAAATGTTTTTTTCGGACTCAGGGGACATCAAAAATATATTTCCAGTGAAATCTCGTCATATTTTTGGGTGTAATACAATACCTTAGGTATCCGCTATACACATGGGCTAGTAAAAAATAACTATGATTCAAAGTTGTAAAATCATCTTAATGTGATTCTTCATGCATTAATTTACAGATAAGCAGATGGGTTGTCTTATTTAAATTCAAGCTAAACAAGAGGTATGGTTTATTAATTTTAAAGCATAAGCTAATCAAAACAATGTATTCATGATTCATCAATTGAATAAAACCCATAGTTTATGAATATATTTTTAACCTTTTTCTTAAATGCTTTACTTTGTGTGATTTAGATCATCTCATGCAGTTTATTATTACTTTATCTACATGGTACATGGGCAGAGAAGTATTGCGGTGCACCTGAAAATTTGATACCAAGATTTTACCGGAAATATATATTTTAGGCTCCCCTGTGCTCAAGAAAAGCCTTTTTTTTTAGAAAAGTATGTGTGTGGGTGAGAGGGAGGGAGAAAGAGAAAGAGTGCAATAACTCCAAAACAAAAAGTCAGCAAACTACCGAATTTTTAAGTTTAGTATCTTCCAATGATGCAACACAAGATTTTGAGGAAAATCCTACCCCAAACTACACTTTACATGGAAAAAATTTTGACCATTTTTATTTTCTAAAAAATGGCTCTATCATATTGATTAAAATGTTGTATATTAAAGAAATTTACATGACAAATAAAATGCATATCTTGAATTTTGTGGGAATAGTATCTGAAGTCCTCTTCATTCTGCATGACTGGTAAATCTTAAGAGAGAGACAATAAATAACTCATTAAAACACACAATTTGTCATACAGTTCCTTCGTGGAGTTGACCATTTCCAAGATATTCCCTGTAATTGGTTTTAGTTTTAAAATACTTAAACTTTTCTCATACAGAAATTAGTAAACTCCTGGTCATGCAAAGAAACAGATTGTGAATCACATAGGCAAACAACTTTTAAAAGATTTGACTATCACTTCAGCCTAGTGCATACCCTTACTTCCTTTCTGCTTATAAGGAAGTAAGAATTAAGACCATTTTTGCTAATGTTTATTTCAATTAGTATGAAATAGAGAAAAGGATAGGCTTTTTAACAATAATTTGTTATGGAGATGTAGAGAAAGTCGTGTGAATGGAACACATCAGATGTTACAAACCAGCACCTTTATGGAAAACTGAATTGAAGCTTTTGAGTAATCTGTGTATCATTGGAGATGGATTGCTGCTGGTTTAAAAATTCTTTTATTTTCATATATGAATGAAATTGTCCCTAAGATATAGATATATGATAAAGGTAGAATCCTTAAATCTGAGAAAATTGGTGTACTTGGAATACTTGGTTCATTTGCTTGAATATTCTTTTTTGTGGTTTAAATACCTTAATACAGTTGTTGTATGATCCCCAGAAGGAGATTCCCTAAGTCAATATTGAATATCCTGTTTTAAGACGTCTAAGTTGCACATTTTGTTATCAGTCATACAGCATAGCATATATGACTTTATTAGTTAGAAAGTTGACATACTCTGTCCAACTGAACTGGGAATCCAATAACAATCTAACTTGCTACAATGACTCTCACTAACCAATGTATTAAATTTTGAAATTTGAACGGGATTATGAACACCAATTGTTGGTTAAATTTAAGGCTTGGTGGTCAGCTTTGATGTCAAATATTACCCTTTATTATATACTTAATATAATCTGAATGTACCTATTCTTTCATTACTAGCAAACATCTTTTAAAACTGACTTTAGAAAATGATCAGAAAAGTAATGCATAGATCGCTCCTGTAGTTCTTTGAGTATCAGTATGTGTAAATGTGTGCGTGTCTATTAAAATTGTGCTCATGCTTCTCTGAACTAAAACTCATATCAGTATTCTTAATATTATTTTTAATTTCAGGTGATCATGCTTTAATAGACATCAATAAGTTATTGGGATTGAATCCAAAACAAGTAACAGTGCGTACCAAATCCCGTGATAGTCAATCAGCTGATAGTGTTCCCACACCAATTCCTTCTGCTGCACTTAAAGGAAAAATGAGTAAGGTGAGAAAGCTGAACCATTCATTTCTTTGCTTCACAACTAATCAGACTAATTAAACAAACTCTAATTGTAGCATAGGTTAACATTTTTATTTCTCATTATATGTACATTAGCTAAAGAATTTGAAGTTGCATATACTCTAAAATAAGTTGTTTAGATCTTACTTATTGTCTTCAAATATTTCCTATAGATCCCATTACACACAGCTCCAAGTTTTTGGTGTAATGGTCATACCAATAAGCTTTTACTGTATCACTTTATCTTTATTTATAGTTTTTAGGCTATCCTTATGGAACTTCCTTTAATTTCAGCTTCCTCTTGTTCATTCTTACTCATTTCTCTCTAACTTTGCCAAAATAGTTTCCTAGTTTTATAGTTCTTTTTTCTCATTTTATATTCAGAATTTTTCTAATTTGCATTTCCACACCTACATTCCTCCATTATGTTACAATGTCTGTTTTCTCCATATTTTTGTTTGTTTGCAGCGTAGTGGACAATGAAAAATCTGTGTCAGTTTCTCCAAACGGACATTTTCCTAAATTGTTGTCGTATCCTATGCATTTAAATTCATGACTAGAGTTCTGGCGGCTGAAAAAGCCTTCATCATTTATTTTATCCTATAGCTTTTTTTTATCCTTCCTTGCCCCATGCTATTTTCATTTCTCATTCTCAGAGAAACTATTTTATCTCATATTAGCGAATATTTGTATTTCAATATCTTCCAGTCTTAAGTTTACTTCCTTTAAGAAACCTCTGTTTTGATATTTCCTGTTAATTCACATAGCTCACATATCTATCTTATGTAGAGCTTCCTGCCCTTTGAGAAACTCCAACCCTTTCCATTTAATTTATCTTGGGAACTTAAACATTCTTTAATGAACCACTTGGTAATCATTTTATGTAATATTTAATAATTCTTGTGATAATGCCCACCTAGCTCTAATTGTGCTGCCCTGTTTGGTAATGCTGTTTACAAAAGGTTCTATTGCTTTTTTCAACCACATTTCAGGCATCAGCTTCACCTCATATTTATATCCTGTGGGGATTTTAGATTCTACTGTGGCTGTATAAATTCTTTCTGATCAGTTGACTTTTATATCTTATATTTTTCATAAACATACTCTTGAAGCAGTTACAGCTGCTTTTCCTTTTGTTACTATCATCTTTTTCTGTTAATTCTAACTTCCATCTTATCCCTAAAGAATAAAATTTTCTTACCACCTCTATTTCTTTTCCATTCATCTGGCATTTTTCATCCTTTCACAGTTTTGTGATTTCTCTTCATTCTATCTTTTTTCATTTTTTTTTAGCAAATAGTAATTTAAAAATGGATATAAATACCATATATACAGTATAAATAGATTAGATATATCTACAAATATCTATAAACAAATTTTACATTTGATTGAGCAACAAGCAAGCCATGTGTTCAACATTTCCCTCATTTCTTTGAGACATAATAGCTTCTTAAACTAATTATATGTTGGAAATATGATTTTTTTTTCAAAATTTTCAATTTTTTTTTATTTTGGTGTCATATAATCACATTCTTTCTATTTTTCAAAAATGTACACTTTGTATGACACTTCTTGCTATCAGTATGTTTAAGTTAGAATTTTGTAACACCTTGCACTCCTATTCTAAGCACATTGTTGAAATTTCATTTTATTATTTCTTTGAACTAAAATGTTCAACATTTTTAGTTTTAAATCATAAAGTGTACTCTTAAAATTAAGCTACAGAACCCATTTATATATTATTTTGAAGCTTATTAAGCAGGGAGTGATGCGAACTTATATCTATGGCCTTAACCTAAATTTAAAACATTTTAAATCAAAAGCCAATCAATAAAAATATTTAGTTTGAATTTAAAAATTCACCATTTTTCAGACAGGTAGTTTACTTGAAATATTTGAGGTTCATATTATTGTAAATGTTCAGAGAAACAAATTAATGTATGCCATGGAAACTCAGGAATCTATGTCTCAAACAGATCATTTGAGGAATTTCTGAATCTTGCATGTTTTGATGTGGCTTAAAGCTGAAAACTCTGTCACCATGTTCTCTTCCCAGTTTATCTGCAAGTAGCTGAGAACTTCAGCTCATGGTTTTGGAAGGTATAAATTTCTTCAGCATTACATGCAACTTTTTCAGAGCTCTTGCCTCAATAATTCCTTGCACTGCTGCCAATAACATATTTTTTGGATGACAAAAAAAAAAGCATTTCTTGATGTTACACAATAAACTGTAATTATTATTCAAAAATCTGGTTAGCATAAGAAAATGTCTATAACCATCTATACAATGATGATTGCATTTTATTTCAAACATATAGGAACATAAATGTTCACAAAGGGCAGATCCAAGATTTCCTTAAGGGAGGGGCACACTGGGTGGCATAGTGGTCCTTCCTAGAACATTTTTTTTTAAAAATGTAGCTTCGAAAACTTAGACTATGAGGTAGAAAAAATTTGGAGCAACATGTTCTAAAAGTAGCAAGATAAATACTATCTGGTAGTAATAATATATATTACATTTTGAACACCTAATTGAAAAGTACAGTAGAGAAAACATTTATACTCAAGAGGGCATGCAGTGCAATTTTAGATGGGAAAACAATAGCAAAAATATGTTATCTTCATTTCACATAAATTTTTTATCATGACTTTTTAACAGCATTTTTTTTTTCAAGTCTTTGATGTTGAAAATGCATTAATTTTACCAATAAGTAATATTATTAATAATATTAATTTACCAATATGTAATATTATTAATAATATTAATTTACCAATAAGTATATTATTTTTACTAATTTCAACAACTGGACTTTATCATGAAACTGATAATCAATTCACCTAAGTTTTCTTGTAGACCAGTTTGATTCTCCTATTTTTAGCGGTAAAATCATCAATAACAGGGTTGTAAAGTCTTCATTTTTGCGAATGTCCTCCAGTAGTTTCTCCTCTATGGAGAACAAAACAGCATGGACATTCTTTCTTCCCTCTGAGAATTCCTTATATAGGTTTCGATTCTTTTCAGTGCCGAAAAGGAATGTTTAACTGAAGTACTACTTGCAGGAATTGTAGAAATCAATCCACATAATTTTGTAAGTTCATGTAATGCACTATCTATCTGGGTTTCTTTTAAGATAGAAGCTCATTTTCAGATTTATTCTTTAATTCTTCTTTGGAATAACAATCAATCAGTTCACTTCTTAAACGAGGAAAATCAAAATGTTGATCATAAGCTGTTTTTAGTGATCAGAAAGCACACTCATGGCTTGGTTTCATCAATTCCAAGAATTTTAATTGCTTAGAGTTTTGAAATCTTATTTCAATTTGACCTATAATATTATCCAAGATTTCATTGTATAACTTACAGAAACATTTATCTACATATCCACTTTATCCAGATGCAATCTTTTACTCTGTGGTTCTGTTGTGTCTTTATCAGAAGATGTTTTGGAAAACATTTTCTTGTAACATTCTCTTTGTTGGCTATGTTTTTTTTAGCTTTAGCTTTATTTATACAAAATATTATGTCATTTGATTTTATTTGCAGAATTTCAAAATGAATTGTTAATGAAAACACACTTTTAAAAACCTTATGTAAAAGATGAAAGGTGAAATCTTTGAGAACAAAAAGAAAACCTCTTGCAGCAATAAAGGTATCATTATCCCAGTAATCTGGGTGTTCAATTATATCTTTAATCTTCGCAGCTAGTTCAAATTTATATTCATACACGGTCTTGACAAGATGTCTTATAGTTCTACCTGGTTTGAGTGATGCTTGGAAACCTCTTTTCTACTCCTTGGTGTAAATAATGAGTCTTGTTTTGACAAGTCCGAGAAAAATAACAACAAACCATGAAGAGTTTTTAAAATATATTACACTTCTTGATACATGATACAGCCTGCAAAAAACAAGGTTAAGCTTATGAGCCATGCAGTGAATAAATATGCTTCTGGAAACACATTTCTGACTTAAGACTGTGAACCATTAATGTCACTCGACATGATAGCTGTGCCATTGTATGTTTGGGCATAATCTATAACGTGATTGGCTAATGCTGATGCAGTTCAGTCAGCACTTAAATCCACAAATCCTAAAAAATTTTCTTGTATTTCTCCATCGTTAGTTGTATATCTAAGGGCAGCTGATAGCTGTGCTTTGCTGTGAATATCAGTCATCCCTTGCACCATTGTTGCAACAACTGGAGTACTCCGAACTTTTTTATTTTATTTCAGCCATAATTACATTGCTTGCCGATTCAATTAATCATTTTGAATTGTGTTACATAAGCATGTAAATACAGTACTGTCTCTTAAATGAGCATTCTGCGTGTTGTCAGACTTCTTTATTAAATGAACTAGTTTGATGTAGTTACCTCTGTCAACAGAACTGTCACCTTCATTATGACTACTTAAAACCTGTTTTCTCTTTCCTATATGACAATATCAATAAGACATTTTCTTTAACTCTCTCATTATGTTGTAATACTGGCAGATGCTTTTGATTTTTCAAGTTGAAAATCAATTCTCAATTTTCCATATATTGAAACAGTATGTGATTGTGATATTTTGTTTCTTTTCAGTGCCTTATGAACATTATTTATGTCACTGTAACCAATTCTGTTCCAAACTTGTTTTTCATTATTACATCAAACCAATTTTTCCTAAATGACAGCATACACACAAACGATCTGTGTTTGTATATTGCTCATGATTAATTTTTCTTACACATCTTTTTTTTGTACTTTAGGTTCTCTCAATTCACTCTTTGGTCATCCTATTTCAATTATTTTTTTCTGTAAAGTCTAAGGAACCAAATAAACAATTTAAAATGTTTTTAATTTCACAATTACACATTGAAAATTGTGAATCCCTTATTGAAGTCTGGAATCATGGATCTACCTACAAGGTTGTTTTTCCCCTCTCGTCATGTTCAGCTGGGTCAAACTTGCCGATTTGTCCACACGCCGCACTGGTACAACAAACCATGTGTTGCTTCCTGAACATGCATTAAAAACACTGTATTAGTGTAATATCTACTTGTGAAGCTGAAACAATATAGATACTTGTTAGCTGGAACAGAAATACTTATTTGCTGGAGAACTCACGGTTCATAATCAAAAATATTCTAACATTTCTGTATATATTTTTTTACTTTCTGTTTCAACAACCATAGCTTGCTTCCATTGCTTTTATGGACAGCACACCACTGATACTTAAATAGCTGTGAATTAAGCAATGTGCAAGTAAAATCCTAGTATTTTACATATATTTTAAAACACTATCTGGCCTTAAGCAAAAAGAAAAAAAGAGCACTCCTGTAAAGAGTGAAGAAAGAAAAAAGAAAAAGAAAGAAAAACAAGTCCTCTCTCCATAAGCTTTTACTTAAATTATGAAGTCAGTCCTTTCTGTGATATTGCCTACCAAATCTTAAGAGGACATGATGTCAATGATATAACATTAACTTGAAATTAATGTTATGTCATTAAGAAATGAATTGAAGTACTGAAGTCTGAGATATTTTAGTTTTTAGTTCCGCTAGTAAAGAAAAATTACCATTTAAAATTTTCATCTTCATTATTAAAGGATCAATTTTGTAAGCATAAACACACAAAAAAACAAATAATTGCCACATATTGATGGAATAGCATAACTGTGAAAAGCATAACCTTTATTTTAACTGTCATTACTTACAACTACATTTTCACTTCCCATCTGCTCTTCTTGGCTCAGCAGTTCCTTTTAAGGCAGCAAACATAAAGCTATTCATTTCAGGATAGGCAAGCAAGCTACAATTTTTTTTTTTTTTTATTTACAATATGTAAATTAACTTTATTTAATTTGTTTGATATTTATTATATTACACCATTGATGAATGTTCTTCTTGGTGAGGAGACAGCATGCAAGCTCCCCTCCTTCGGATCTGCCCTTAACCTTCACAACAAATTCTGTTAAAATTTTAAGTCTTGAATGTTTTTTCTGTAGAAATGTGGAAATGAACCAGAGATACATTCTTTGGGCCCACTGAATCCAAAAAAAGCATTTTTAGAAACGTGACGTGTGTGTGCATAAAGCAAGAGAGAGAGAGAAAAACTAAATATATACCTTGAATTTTCTGGGAATAGCCTCTACTTCATTCTAGAGGATTTGTTTTATAGCTTTTTAGATCAGATACCTCAACGATTCGGAGGCCTTCAATTATTATTTGGCAAGGGTGTGCTGGGAACAAAATGTACCCTATTAAGAGATGGTACTGTACATATCCCAAGCTTTGCTGCAGGTAGGAAAATATTAAAATCATCCCTACTCTTGTGACTTTTGTTATTAATAATATGTAGTAAGTAACTTTATTGTCATTGTTATTATGTTTAAAGCAACTGGACATGAAAAAGTCACACAATCTGTGCACAAAGGAACATAGTTCAAGTAGGCAAAGCTAGTAGCTGGATAAATTCTTTTCCTCATGCACTGCTTTTGCATACAGTCATAATGGAGTGTTCATTGGGGAGCGAGTTCAGAACAGTACCGTGAAGTGTGAGTGGTCTCTAACGATGCCAAATACACTTTGAGAGGGAAAATTGGCAGTCCTGGCCATTGCATTCAAATCGACGAATGTAAAATAGAATAATGGAAACTCCATCAAGGGTGCATTGTAGAAGGCAATGGGATCCTTGGGATGATAGATGTGCAGACAAATGAGGTGCAGATGGCTATATGTCAAATAATAATTGGGATGCAAACACATACTACAATTTAATTACAGGGCACATAGAGTTCATCAGATAATTCAGATATCTGGAGGGGCTGAGGCTGGAGAATTTTCCTCTTACCTGGCAGTAAATCATTCTGTGCATTTTGTAGATCCAGTGACAAATGTGCATGTGAGTAATATTGAATCTCGTTGGCAAGCTCTACTGCATCACCTATCTAGGGGCAATATTCAACTTGAACATTTAGATGCTCACATATGTGAATATTGTGGCATACTGACACCAAAATTCATTTAGCAGATCCTTTTCAAAAATTTTGGAAGACATTAGGTAGGTTTACCTGTGGTGTAGAGATTAGATTTAGGCTAAGCTTGGATAACGAGTGAGTTAGTGTACATAGCTAATAATTTAGAGATAAACAGTACACATTTGGTGTAGGCTATGCTTAGTTAATGAGTGAGTTAAGTGTAGTGTAAATAGCTAGTAGTTCAGGGACAAACAGTGTATATGGTTATACAGTTAATGCAATAACGACTCATTGTAATTCAGTGACAAACTATAATCCAGTGACTAGTATAATTCACTGACAGTAAAAGACTGTTGGCTGCCTTGCATTATGTGATTCAAAATGGATAATTTAGCTGCACTGCATTCTTTAGAATTGCTACATGTTCTGTAGTAAATAAGTAAAACATTATAAGTCTAAAATCAACTTAAGAAAAAATTTTCTGTCACAAAATCATAGTAAAAAGTGATTTGAAATATATATTAAATAATAAAAATGCAAAGCCATTCTTTGACACTCACATTGGACAGAAAAAATCCTGCATCACATATTGGAAAGAAGAGCCTCTTCTAACTACATGCTGATCAGCAGAAATGGTCTTATTGCAAAAAAAAAAAAAAAAATGTAAATGGTGTGTTATTTATGGACGCTCTATAACTACAGTGGTTCTCAGCGTCCCATTCTATATTTGGCATGAAAGACCGTTTAATTTTGCTCAGAGGCCTCTCTATCAGGCTTGGGGTTCTTTTACGTGTCGTAAATCTACGACACAGGACCCACGGCTTTACTTCCCTTCCGAAGAAAGCCATGCTAAGGATTTTTACACCCGAAAAAATCCATCGTCCTCCGCAGGGTTTGAACCTGTGACCTTGGGTATATGAAGTTAGCATGGTAACCATTACACCACGGAGGGCGACTTGGTCTTATTGCTTTGTTCCTTATAAGTAGAAGGGAACTAAGGCTAAAACAATAATTAAATATTTTAAAAACTATTGCTATGTTATTGACATTGAAATTCAGTTCTCTTTGTGTGGCCAGGAGTAGAACAAAAGAAATATGGTTAAGAAAAGTATAAGTATTTTAATATTGAAACCAATGCTAGGAATATCTTGGAAATGGTTAGCTCCACATCAAAAAAAGTATAGCACATAAATTATGTTTTGACGAGATCTACAATTTTTTGAGTAGGAAGTTTTTGTCTATCTCTTACAGTTTACCAATTATGCAAAAGTCTTCAGGATTGAAGAGTACCTCAGAGGCTCTTCCCATGAAATTTAATATATATATTTTATTAGTCATGTAAATAGCGTAAATCGAAATCGTTAGCCTTTTTAAGAAAATCAAAGTTTTTGAAAAAAAAAAAAGTCCATGTAAAGGGAGCTTGAGGGGGGGGGGAATTTCTTGAAAATCTTCATGTTGCACCCTTGGAAGATATTAAAATTAAATCACATGTTGGGCAATCATGCAATACAAGAAACTTGTAAGGTTACCTCATAATAATTGGATTCAGCAAAAACCAGAAGTTCATTTTAAAACTCAACAAAGCTTCTTAAGCATAGTACATAAAATCATACAGAAATTACAAATTACAAATTTAAAAAAAAACACACAAATAAGAAGCAATCCTCTAGAAGTCTGAAATTCAATATAATCTCGCTTCTAACAGAAGATGTCAGGAAATCAGGAACTTCTCCAGACATCTTAAAACAAATATCATTGGAAATGATAAATTTACAATATCCTTCCCCTGAATGGTTACATATTTTTACAGATGGTTCCAGTCTACCAAATGATGGATGCACTAATGCTGGAGCCACATGCCCTTTCTACTCATTTTATTGAAAATTAGATATGTATTCAGCAAATGTTTTGATGGCAAAATCATGACAACTCTCTTTAGAAAAAAAATTTCTGTTATCATATAAAAAACTTTAATTCTATCTGATTCAAAAGCATCCATTATCGCTATAGCACAAGATACAACACCTAAAAGCTTAACATTCTAGAATGTCATAAAATAATACAACAATTAACCTGATTACATAAAAGAGTGGTAATCCAATGGATTTCAGCTCATTGTGGAGTAATAGGCAATGAAATGGCTGAATTTTTGGCCAAAAAGGGAAGTAAAATTATCACCAAATCAACACTTAATTTAATTCGTATTTGCTCTATTAAAATAACTATATTAAATGAGTACACAAACAGTCAATGAAGAACACACAAATAAAACATCTGGAAAACAATGGAAAAATTTACAAGATTACAATATTTCTACATTATCAAGAAGATCTGCAGTAGCAAACTTCAGACTACTAATGGGACATGACTGTTTACAAAAATACTTATACAGATTTGGCATAGCAGAGACTCCTGTATGTCTTTTCTGTAACTTTAATGAAAAATGAATCATGATCATCTACATTGTTCGACTTTTACAGAAGATTATAACCTCCCAGCTAAATATTGGAGAGCAAGAAAACAAATGATTATATTATCAAGTATTAATATAAAAATAATAATTGCAACAAATCTTCACTTATCTTTTGGAATCCTTGCTTTTGATAAACCTCCAATTGACACTCTTACCAAATTTGTTTTGATTCCAGTAGTTAGTAATGCATTAGTACACAATCCACCTAGTAGCAGTAACCATAACATTGAAAATAAACATCAAAAAGAGACCAAAAGGATATTATGTTGATAATGCAATGGAATCATTGCAAAACTAGTCCAAAAGCAAGGATTCCAAAAAACAAAAGCAAGGATTCCAAAAGATAAGTGAAGATTTGTTGCAATTATTATTTTTATATTAATATTTGTGTTATTCTTCACTGTTACTGGCTTCTTTTTACATTTATATTATCAAGTGTTTAACATTAGATACCAACAACCATCAATGACAGGTATTTCTGTCATCTGCATTTGCAACAATTTTATACGAGCTGAATTACCAATCGGACTGATTATATCATCTGCTTTGGACCTACAAGTCTCCAAGAGATATCTCTGACTGAAAAAGCCATCATGGTTATTTGTATTGAACACACATCAGCTAAAGAAAGCTCCAAGTGAATCATAGAAGCTGCCAAACTTCCACTATTCTGTGAGCGGCAGTGCAATAACAATTGTATGAATTAGAAAATGCAAGGCTTTTTCAATCATTTTTTTAGGATAGGGATGTGCTTTCAGATGAAAAATTTACTAGTGAATCATCAGAATCTGATGATAGTAAAAAAAAGGAAAATGAGACCGACTATTGTGTCTACCGTTATAATAACTTAAAATTTGCAAGGGATGTGAAATACAATGCTCCAATTCAACTGCAGTGCTCATCTGTAAGTGAAATAAATCCTTCAACAGCAAAGCATCTTGCTGAAAATGCCAAAGAAGCTTATGTTATTAGCAAATACATGACAGAGTAATTTTTGCTAAAATAATGTTATTTCTGAGCACAAATTGTTCAATAAAAATTGTACATCAATGAATTAACCCACTAGCATCTTATTTAGTACATTTATGGCCTTCTCAAATGTTTGATTTAAATTCCTGTATAGCTGCAGAAGTACTCTGCAAAGTTTATAAATTCATATAAAGCCAACCAATATAAATTCTTTCTTGAAATTTTGCATGCCTAATGCTGAAAACATTGACTTACCAATTTTGATATGCTTGTATATTATTGTATGTGGTTTCTCTCCAAGTGAAAGACAACACAACAGTTCTACCTTGCCTAGAATTCATGATATTTTTTTCACCTCCTGTTCAACATACAATACATCCTTTCTTACTTTCTGCAGCCCCCATAGTGGATAGAGAAGGTATTGTATTCCACCCAAAAATTTGATGTCAAGATTTCACCAGAAATATATGTTTTAGGGTCCCCTGTGTCCGAAAAAAAGTTTTAGAAAAAGGTTGTGTGTGTGTGTGTGTGTGTGTGTGTGTGTGTGTGTGTGTGCATGTGTGAGTGTATGTGGGAGGGGGTGGCAACATAGCTCAAAAACGAAAAGACCGTTGAATACCAAACTTGGAATTTAGGTTTGGTATCTTCCAAGGATACGACACAAAGATCTTTAAGAAAATACCCTCACCCAAATTACCCTTTACATAGAACCATTTTTAGAAAATCAAAATTTTTGAAAATTTTTCTAACGATCTTGATTTTAATCCTGTATATTAAAATATTTACATCCCACATAAAATGTATATCTCAAATTTTCTGGGAATAGCCTATGAAGATATCTTTATTCTTGATGGATTTTCCAAATTTTGCTTAATTGCTAAACCGTAAGAGAATGACAACTTACAAAACTCACAAAATATGTAGATCTCATCAAAACACACAATTTATATGTTTTACATTTTTGTGGTGGAGGTAACCATTCCCGAGATATTTCTTGTTATTGTTTTCAATTGTAAAGTATTTTTACTTTTCTCAGACAGGAAGTATCCGTTTTTCTTTTGTTCTACTCCTGGCTAAGCAAAGAAGTGATTTACAATGACAATCACATAAGGACAGCTTTTAAAACATTTTACTATCACTTTAGCATAGCGCATTCCTTTAGTTCCCTTCTACTTATAAGGAACTAAGTAATAAGAACATTCTGCTAATGTTTATCTCGATTAGCATGGTGTAGAAACAAGAATAATCTTTTACAAAAAGTTTGTTTGTAGAGCAGCTAGAGAAAGTCACGCGAGTGTAAACATCAGATTTTTCTGCATTCTGTTTTTGTCTTTCTGTTTTAAAATGTGCTTTGGGAAAGGAGTGCAGGTTTTAGCTTGTAGTCTCAATGGTGTGAAGGTTGACCTCTAATTTGAATTCTGATAGTGTTACTCTTTGAAGAACATGAAGAACAACATTGGTTTTAAAGTCCATGTAGCATTAGCAGTGTCTTAAACACAATGAAATATTGAGTGCATACATGTCTACCAGAGAAAACAGCATTTTCCTATCATTTAGCTGTGTATTATTATAATAAACAAATATGATCTTAAATTATGTAAAAATAAAACTAAAAACAGTCAAGCAACACAAATACCAATATAACGATTAATAATTTGTAATAAAACATCACTTATATTTTTAAAATTCAAGGTCTAAATTTTTTAAACATTCCATTGCATCATCAAGAAGCTAAAGATGCAATAGAATTTTTTTGTAACTTAACATCCTTTAACCTGGTTTGTCATATCAGAAGATGATGAATGAAATTGGTGAAATGATGCTCAAATGACCTAAGAGTCCATGGAGCTTAAAGTTGCTCAACATTTGTCTTCTCAGAATCAGGAAAATTTCAAAAAAACCTTATCCGATTAACTCACCCTAAGCGAGATTCGAACTCGCAACCAATTAAATGTGAGACAGTTACGCTACTGCCACACTAAACAGGTGGGATAATAGAATTTTAATTCCAAAACTAGCCCTTGAATTTGAAACATTTAAGTGAAGTTGTATTTCCAATTATTAATTGTTATGATATATATGATTACAAATTAACACCTGTCACTCCCTTCTGATACTCAAGGGAATTCTTTGTTTAACTCCTCTTGACCTTTCCTTCTCAGTTTGCCTGTTGTAGTGTCAGCAATTTTATCTTTGTTAGGAAATAAACATTTTTGTTAACCTGTTATTTCACACAAGCACATTCATTGCAGACTATGATTCATACTAATCACATTTTACTTTACTATAAGATATATCAGATCCTTTGATCATATATACAGGTAGGCTGCACATGACGTAATTTTTGTGAAGCCAACATTATGCCAGCTTTTGGTGGGATGGTGGAGAGAAACAGCAACTCTTATATGATGAAGTTGGGAATTTTGTTGCATGTTTAGTACATTCACAGCAAAAATCATACAATATTGTATAGGTTGTAAAGAAGCTTCAAGTAGTGGTACTTCAGTAAGCTTTGGGGAAAAAGGCTATAAAATGTAATTGCTTAGCATGTGGAACAGAAGCAGCACAGAAATAATTCTCTGACATTGGCTTATCTCTTTAATAAAATCCGTTGCTTCTTAATATTCACATTCCAAACATTAATTTCTAATTCTCCAAGGGATACAAACTTGAGGAAAATATGAGGAATTAAACTTAAAAACAGAAACATGTTTATGCTTGAGGCATTTTGCTCCCAAATGCTTTGATGTGGAAACTTTCGTTGAGGGAAGTTTTTAGGATTGAAAAATATAAGTTTTAGTGAGAATAAAATGGTTTTAGGAAATAACATGATCATGCTGTAGATTGTCGCTTTAAAAAGTAGGTCTGAAACTTTAAAACATGTAGGGATAAGTAACAAATACTTTTTAAAGTCTGAAATTTATTCAATTAAAGTCACTGTACAATTTAGCAATGTTGTGCACTGAATATGGTTATAGATGGTATTTAGAGAATTAAAGCTCATTTCTAACATTCCAATAGGTATTCCTGTATATTATTATCTGATATACTGTTGAATAGATGTCATTTCTGTAATGGAAAGGAAGTGATTTTTGAGATAAATGGTTTAAGCTAAAAATAAGCACTCTAATTCCACTTTTACAGTTATTCAGGCATAACATTTTTACTTTCTCCATACGCACTTGTACATAGTGTATAGAGAAAGTATTGCACTCCACCAAAAAATTCGATACCGAGATTTCACCGCAAATATATGTTTTAGAGTCCCCAATATCCAAAAAAAGCATTTTCACAAAAAGGTCCGTTTGTCCGTGTGTCTGTGAACACGATAACTCAAAAACGAAAAGTCGGTAAAATACCAAACTTGGTATTTAAGTTTAGTATCTTCCAGGGATGCGACATGAAGATTTTGAGAAAAATCCCCCCACTCTCCCAACTACCTTTTACATGGAACTTTTTTCCAAAATTTTGATTTTCTCAAAAATGGCTCTAACGATTTTGATTAAAATTTCGTATATTAAACATATTTACCTGACAAATAAAATGTATATCTTGAATTTTCTGGGAATAGCCTCTGAAGAGTAGTTTAATCTGAATGAATTTTACTAAATTTTGAATAACTGCTAAACCGAATGAGATGGACAAAAACTTACTACACAAAAAATGTAGAACACATTAAAACACACAATTTATGTTATATACATTTTTTTCGTGGAGTTCATCGTTTTTGTGACATTCCTTATATTTGGTTTCTGCTATGAAAAACGTATACTTTTCTCATACAGGAACTTGTCAACTCCTAATCATATAGACAAAGGAACTTCATTGACATATCAACCAGCTTTTGACTATCACTTTAACCTACAGTTGTCCCTTATTTCGCTTCTACTTACAAGGAAGCGAGTAATTAGACTATTTCTGCTATTTTTTTCTGATTAGCATAAAGTAAATAAAAATATAAGCTTTTTAAGAATAATTTGTTGCAGGGATATGGAGAAAGTCATGTGAATGGTACACATCAGATTTTTTATATCTAAACAGAAAATCTGTGTACTGGTTTCGCATATGGGTTTTCATGTTTTACAAGGTAGCTGAAGATCTATATAATTAGAACAGAAGATTCACACTCAAATCACTTTAATAATCATGGCGAAAATGATCATGGCTTACTGGAAGCTATAGAAGGAGTAAGGTGGGAAACAGGCATGTTATGTTGGCTTCACCCATTGCCATGAACAGGATGATGGTGATGATAATTTTCATTGTCATTGAGCTGTATAGCAATAACGTCACAAAATTACAAAAGTGTTCAAATACAATCTTCTCAAAACAAAGGAGCAATAATGTGTTTAAAAATAAGAGTATTACTAAGATATTGAGTATTTATAATTTTCTTAACCAAGCACATATACATGAGTGCTACTGGAGTCTATTAGTATATATGGTTGAAGATCAGAGCACATGTCTTTATTTCTTTCCATGGTACCAATAGCATTAGTTTTTCTGTTCATTAGTCTTGAAAAGATATATGGAGATCCTTTGATCTCTGACTGATACTAAAATGCAAATATTATGAAGTTTTATTGGCTAACATACAGAAACAAGCTATCCATAGAAGTAATATATATTTATTTTTTCTTTATTAGAGTATATGACAGATTAGAGTATATGACTTCAAGATCTATAATTTCATACACCTATGCTATTTTTTAAATGTATACCTCTTTGCATGACACTTATTTTAGCTTTTAAGGTTTGAACCCTCAACAGAATAAATGAATAATTATGTTCTCTTTCTTTTCAGGAGAGAGATAAACAAGCATAAGAAATTTTAATCAGATGGTTTTTTCTAATCGTATATAACATTGTGGCATGTAGCTACACTGCAGCATTGAATAATATCTTTAACCCATAACTTAATAAGTATGATAGAGAAGCTGATTCATGCTGATATAAGGCACTGAATTGTTGCAGGATGCTATGGATAAGTTAGACCGTCGACAGAGAGAACGTTATGGATCAGCCGTCCCTCCACACATGCGACATCATATGCAGGGTGGCCAACCAGGACATAGAAACATGCGAGTTGATGCTCATGGACAGATTGTGATAGATCCTGAAGAGAACTTGTCAGATAAGGAAATTTACCCCGCAGGCAATCACATGAATATCCCGTCCATAGGTAATCTCTGCTTTTATTTTTAGTTATCATTTATTAACTGACTACTTATATGGATTTATTACTCAAACTGTACATACAAATACATTTTCTTTTTAGCAATCTTGTTGGTATTTGAACAATTTGAATATATATTAGTACCTTATTTTATTTTCTAGTGGAGCATAAATTATAAAATAATAATGAAGGAAACTATTTATTTGCTAGTTGCCATATTGCTTTGATTACAATTTTATGGTGGTATAAACAAGACTAATGTATCTATTATAAACATAAACTAATGAGTGGTAAGTTATTATATAATTATTGCTAAAACAAACAGATACTAACATTCCCTTTATTTAAATAACTACACACCTCTGTTTTGTTAATTACATTTTTAAAATGAATAGCAAACAAAGATTTAATAGCATTCTATAACATGGCTCTTCTTTGGCTGCCCTTGAAATATTGATCTCATGCACTTATGTGAGTTAATTGAATGTACTTCACTGTTCTGGATGCTGTGCAAGATGCTTTGTGTTCTATTTGAAGGCTAGGCATTGTATCTTTCATCAAGTTCATTAAAATTATGAACTATCCAATTTCTCATACTGCTGTAATGGGTATTACAACATAAACTTCAATGGTAGAATATGCAATTGAAGATTGTTGCTTTCAGTTAAGTAAAGGCAGAGTACACCTGAAGTCGAACATCCTCCATAATCAACAACACTGTAACAATGAAAGATGCTTCTGTTTAAGTTCCATTGTTTTTTGTGCTTCTCAGATGTTATTGAATGATTCTTTTCCTTTTGAAGGCATGTCATTCAGTTGGTATTCAAGACTTACAGATGATATTCCAACAGCATATTTAATACCAAATCTGGCTATGCACATTTTTCTGTAAGGAAACTCTTAATTAACAATCTTGCAGTCAAATCATTGTCTTTAGTTTGAGCATCAGTGGGTCTATATTTACTCATGCCAAATTGTTACAAAATGTATTATTTGTAATGAGGCCGCAACTTCAATGGGACCTTCTTCAGCTCTGTTCATTTCAAGATCCCAAGAAAAATTATGCAATTTTGAATTCTTTCCTTAGATCATTGATGAATCTTTGAAGTTCACATTCATGATTGGCTATGCATCATCCACATGAAGAAAACTTTGCAGATCCATTCTGTCTGAGGTAAAAATGACATTCAGCTTCATTTACTTAGAATTCCAACCTATTAATCATGTAGTTGATGAACTTCTCATTTACATAGAGCAAAGCCTAGCACTATGACTGCAACAACTGACAAAGTTTACTGGAATTATTGTATTCTTCAGATTGCTTCATAAATATGGTTTCAAGTCACCATAAAGAAAAACAGCTAACACATCTGTTTGTGTGACTTCATAACCTTCTTTTGCTGCAACTCTAAGCAATATGTGGATGGTTGACATTCACACTATAGAACTAAAGTTTTTGTCATAATCACTGCCTTTACATGTAAGAAAATTTCACAAGATTCAACAGTATTGGTTTCCACTTCCATACACCTTCACAAACTGATCCAACACCCATTTTCATAGGAAATGCTTCTATTCTGGGGCTAATTAAAATCTTCCAAAATCCAGGTATGATTTTCTCAACCTGCTGCCAACTCTTGAGCAATGGCTTTCACCCAGTTGTTTACATCATCCAAATTTATTGCAACTCAGCAAGCTTCTGATTCTGTGAAAATCAATGAAGTTATGTTGAAGCCTGGTTGGTTGGTTGGTTGATTGGCTAGTAAATGATCAAACTATTAGTTTCTTATTACTATACAGTATTTTCATGCAATAGAGCATGTGTTGCACAGTCTTCATTTACTTCCAACAGTTTTTCAGCACAAATCTTGTTTTTCATGAAGCTTAACCTTGGATTCAACTTTATTTTCCACTGCTGAATTGTATAATTTTGATTGCTGATTTTGGGTACATAAATGCAGCTGCTACTGACAATGCATTGAAGGCATTATATTATCACTTTGTAATATACTAGTGTCCAAAAGTAACATCTAATAACATACTCAATGAAACTTGAACCATACATAAAGAGAACTACTACAGTATGGCATATGATGGTCCTCTAGATTTACAAAAATAGAGACATATTGCTTAAAAGTATGCATGACAGCAATGTATGCCCTGCATTATGCTCCCATGTTGACCATAAGTTTGGTAAGGAGTTCTTATGGTAGGGCATTCCATTCCTACACCAACACTGTTGAAAACTGTTTTATGATCATTGGTGCATTTGGACATGCTCCCAAAAGCATCCCACATGTATTCAATGTATTTAAATCAGGGGAATGGACAGGCCAGTCCATTTGCCAAATATATTCTCATTCCAAAAGATCCTCCCTCTGCGCAGTTTGATGTGGTTGTGCATTGTGATCCATAAAAATGAGGTCAAGGCTGACTGTACCCCTGAAGAGACGTACATGGGGAAGAATTACAGTATCACAATAACATTGACCAGTGACCATACTGTGTTTATAGATTTGGAAGTTGTTACCCCCAGGCAACATTATGCCTCCCTACACCATAACACTGGACCATCAAAACGATCGTGTTCAAGCATGTTCCCACCTTAGGTGCATTATGTGCTCCCACCTCTTGCCAGATGATGATATGCTCAGACTGACGTGCTCTCATCCAAGAGAGGTGAGCCCTCGTTAGTTCAATTCTGATGCCCTTAGGACCATCACAAACAGTGCTGCCAACATGTGGGTGTTAATGCAACATTGAGCAAAGAGACCACTTCTATGTAGTCATTGTGCTACTGTATAGCATGAGATTGCAGTCCTGTTAAATGTGGTTGCTGTTTGATGGGGATCCCTTCTTGCCTGTTGCACAGTGAAGCAGTCATCTGTTTCTGTAGTTGACTGTGATTGACCACCTCCTCTCCTTGGGACGTGCCTGTAGTTTGGAAGGCCCCCCCTATGCATACGAGCTATATCAAACTCCTGGGCAACCCCCACCTTCTATCAGTTTCCCAATGAACAGCACTACAGTGCACTGTAATATCTCACTAATTGGTACACACACTGTCTTGTCTGGACAACTACCCTTTCTTGGAGGACCAGACCCATTGGCGCTTTAGTCTCACTACACTCTTGCCATAGCTTTTGTGTTCAGCTTTTTGTGTATGTGAAAGACCTCTAGCAACATGCTACCACACTTTCATTCATTTCCACCAAGTTAATTTATCCATCTTGTCCTTAGGTTTTGCACACCAGTTTATATTAACTAACCTATCTGATATCACAGCTTTTTAAACTTGAATGACGATTTAATTAATTTTATTTACCTGAATAATTGTATAATGATCTATATCATGCTTATATTTAATTCTCTCCTTTACTCCTTCTAACTCTATTTTTGTATAGCTCTGGCTATCCTTATAATGAATGAAAAATGTCTCAATATTCATACAGAAGGATGTGAAATATTGGTGGATCTTCTGACTTCCTCAACCTTCCTAACCAAATTCTGGAAATGCTGTTTAGCCTATATACTTTAGCAGTGAAACAATTATTGGTCAAAATGGTAGAGTAGTTTTTCAGATAATTGCCATAGCTAAATTTCAAACCTATGCACCTTTTCCCTGATCCCATAGTATTTAATAATATAAAAACTACATAAGCAGAAACCCATATCATAAAGAACAAAATAGAGGTGAAGTTGATAAATGTGAAGATTACACACTTCCAAGCCCTTGGAAGAGACATATACATTGCAAAAATTAATCCCCTCAGTTGTTTATTATAAAATATTTGTTCATAGATTTCTAATGTTTGCAGTTTACTCTTTTTATACAATTATTATAGTATAAGCTGCTAAGTAATTTGAATGCAGCATGAACACAAAGGAAATAAAGCAAAACTAAGTTATATGAGGGTTATTAAAATATTTTGGCATTGGTATCATATGCATATCATAGGCAGATTTGATGCTCTTTTGTTTTGCTGGATCTTCTATTTTTTTAGTTGCTAAATCATGACCAGGTATAGGACTTCTTAAGCAGTTGGCTTCAAATTATCTATACTCAAACCATATTATGTCAATATAAAGAACATAAAGAACACCATCGTATTGCATCAGTATAAAGAACACTAAGAACATGGTTTACTAAAATGCAGAAAAGCATGGTCTGCCTACTGCTGTTGGAAATGTCAACAGACAGTCAGGCAGTGGATGCTTTGTTACCTGCCAAACCCAAAGTTTAGTAATAGTTCAACCTTATTTCCTTAATGCTTAGAAATTCCTATGCCTGATGATGATCATCTATACATAATATTGTTTGGAATGAAATATCGGTGACATTTGTCTTATTTTACATGCATTTTCTGTGGAGTAACAACTACTATTTTGTATTCCATGGCATTCTTAAGGAAGAGTCAAAGCCTTCTTCGCAAGTATGTTTTTTTATAGCTCCAATGTGTTCATATTCTAGTACATAGACTTTGTAACTTCTTTTTAGTCCTTTAGTAATTTATGAATTGAAATTAGGTGTTTTATAGTTCAAATCTATCAGAAAGAATAGGGCCTTTCAAAGATGAAACAATAATCAAAACTGGATTACTCAGACACACATACAAATTTTTCTCTTTATAATATTAACCCTTTTAGTGCTGCAGCAATAGAGCAGCTGGCAGCTCTTAAGTTGCCAGAACCAAAAGTGGGCTTTAAAAGGTCCTCCGCTGTGCATCAGAGCCTGCAAAAACCTTCATGGTAAAACTCCTTTTTGTGACAATCTATACTGATGGACAAATTAATATATTATTTATTAGAATTCTCTTACTGTGAAGCAAGGTAATTATAATTAACTAACATTGATTCAACATAAATACACTTATGCTTCACAAACCTTGTTCTAAAGGAAAACAAGGTTTGTGAAGTATAAGAGTGTTTATGTCGAATCAGTGTTAGTTAATTATAACTATCCTGATAAAATTCACACTCTTGGAAAAGTGAAAGTTTTTCCTTCGGCTGGTTGATTTATAACAGTATCGCAGTGTTCCACAATAGTAAATAGCCCCTTAGTTAATGATTTTTACATTCTGTGTTTCATTTATAAAATATCTGGTAGTTTACATGATATTTTTACAGCTAGCAAAGAGAAACTTTGTGATAAATGTTCATTTACGAGGTATGCAGCCACTAATAAGTGTCCAAAATAAGTAACACTGACACACTAATTTTCTGACCCAGTTGGGTGCTATTAGTGCTGTTGCATAATTTTTTATTTAACATAACTGCAGTTATTCATTAATAATAATAGTAATAATAATAACAGCAACAACAATAACAATAATAGTCTTATTTTAATATTTGAGAAGTGAGTATAAAGGCAAACAAATTGTAATGCTGATAATGCAGTTGAACTCAACATGTTGCCAAGTATCCATTCAAATGTAATGTAATATCTTATAGCGCATTATTTCCAACCTAAATTTTAAAATAATCAAAGAATTCTGAATTATAATATGTGTTTCTTTGTTTAAAAAGCATCACTCTTTTATTTGATATAGCGAAAACAACTTTGAGCACATTTTTAATCATAGACTTTTTTACACTTATATTCTGAAAAATATAGTTTTTATAACAAATTGATTTAGTGCACTGTATTTTATCGTATATAAAACTAATATATAATTTTAGTACCATAAACAGATACCATATTACCTGGGTATTATGCTTGAAAAGTTCTCACTATTATATTGGTTGAACATAATTATTTTTATAGGATTTTTCATAATAGCTACTTCTTGCTTAAAATGCTGCTGCACTTTATGCTAGGCATGGTGGAGCCTCTGGTATTCTCCAGCCAGATTTGAAAAGCTGATCAAATCAGATAGCGGCACTAAGAGGGTTAATATAGATTTGGCAATATTTGCTTAAGAGTATATTGCAATAAAACACAAAATTATATATAGGAAACCTTATATACATAGAGGTTGCACATCCTAGATGATTTTCCATTATTTTTAGACAAGATTAATAAGAATGTAAAATACAATTAAGATTTAATGGGTGAAGTGAATAAAAACTAGTAATAAAAATAATAATTTATTTGAGTGCTAAGTTCAATACAATGGTGGCAAACTTCGTGGCCCAGGCCATTATCTGGGTATGCCATCAACCTATGTTTTACATAAATATTTAATCATTCTATTATCTGTACAATAAAATTAGTTCACAACATGCTTTTACTAATTAAATCTGTTTGCCATGTCCATTTTATCTTAACTTTCCATTAAAATTCCCCTAAATCTGATAGCTGCCCTTGCTTCTCGAATATCTTCTTTATCTCTACCTCATTATTTCTCTTTAACCACTTCTGTTTATCAGCTCCACTCTCCATTCACATTTAAACATTATGTGCAGTTCATCCTCCTCTTCCCCTCACTCCTCCCCATAAATTTGCAAGAAATTATTTAACAAGCATATCCTAGAAATTTGACAATCCTCTTGATGTTTGTTGAAATATTACATTAAGATTAATCACACAATAGGTTAAAAAATGATATGTAATTTATACTTATATACCTACTCCTTTTTATATGTGTTCATTTTATTCTTTGTATTTTGCTTACTGCCTCGCTAACTAGATCCCTACCTAGAGTAATGTGCTCATTGGGACATTCTATGTAAATAAATAATAAATACATTAATGATGATGATGATGATGATGATAATAATAATATATTGTGGTCGCTGGATAACCTTTGTTGTTATAAAGTGACCTTAAATAAATAAATTTAAAAAAAATAATAATAATAATTAATAATAACAATAAGAATAACAATAATGCCCTTGAACTTGTTCATTCATTTAATGTATACCTTGCATTTTAATAATTAGACACTTCTAACTTTACAAAACTAAGAATCACATTATGCCACTGCTCCAATAGAGGGGTAGCTACACTCCTCCATGTCCTTCCCTCTTGGGATATGTCACATGTTTGCGCACACCTGCTCTAACCAACAGAGCTACATGACAACATGCCAGGGAACATTAAATTCTCCAAGTGATCCAAATTTTCTCTGTTAAATCACCAGGAGTCTCAATTTTTTAGCTAGCATATCCTAATGCTGACTTACAAGTTTGTAAGTACTTTAAGTCTTGGGCCACATAGTTAACCAACTAATTAATTAATTTTGTACAAGCCATATAGGCCTAGTTTGAGAGGTACAATCACGCTGAAAAATTCAACACCTTAGCCGGGATCTTCTGTATGGTTGCTCTAAATGAAGGAATACCATCTTTTTCTTTCTTTTTTCCAGTTATGATAGCCCATAGACATGGTTTTCCATGCTGAGGAAGAAATTAATCAGTTAAATAGGCAATACTTTATCTTCAAGCCTAAGTAGTACTTTAAGTCTTCTAGGGTTTAGATCTCTCAGTTCTCAATAGGTACCCACCTCCCGAATATGAATTTGAACTGCCATTTTACAAAAACACCTACAGAAATATATCTGTTTAGTTGACAAATTTGCTTTTGACCAACCATACAAATAAGCAAGTATTTACTTGTACTAGAAGTATTTATTTGTGTTTTATTCAACACAGTTTTAAAGTTTACTTGCTAGTTTTCTGGTGTACTTGCTTTGGAAGTATTTACTTCTTTAATTCTCTTGAACGCAATTATTTACTTTTAAAGTGCAAATACAAACAAATACTTTTATTCACTTCGCCCAATAATGTGGAATGCTATGATAAGGACTCTATTTACATTCAATACAAAGTGATCCACATTTTGTTCATCTTTTCACAGTATTAAAATTGTTACGGAAGAAAGTGTAACAGTGTGTGTGTTACACTCACATTACTTTCTCCAACCTGTCTATAAATTATTCTTATATGACCTTATTCTAGTATATACTTCCTCTTAACTGTTATGAAAGTTTGCAGAAATTCTATTATTACACCTTACATTGTAGGTGGGTAAAAGAGAGATACAGGATTAAGCAATAGGCATTTCTTTAAAGAGGGGATGTGATGGCTTTGAAATTCACTCATTCACCCTTTGCATGTCCATGAGAAAAAAAATAGATTAATACTTGAAAAAAAAAAAGATGTAGTAATTGAAAATTCAAACTAGTAAGAATGAATATCTTGGAAATGATAAATATTGAAGCAATTTTATTTCACATGTTTTAGGAGATCTACAATTTTTGTGCAGTTATGCTTTTGTCTGTCTATTGTGGTTTACAAGCACCTATATAAAATTATACAAAATTCATTCCAAATAAAAAGCACTTCACAGACTATTTTATACATTTTATTATCATAGATTGTATTATTTTAATCAGATTTCCTACAGTCATTCTTGATAAAATCAAACATAAGGAAAATCCATGCAAAGGATGGTTTGGAATGCAGAGATTTTCTTCAAAAATGTTATGTTGCATCCTTAAGATATATACCAAATTTAGTACTTATCTGATGTTTTGTGTTTGAGTTATACTATTCACACATGCACACGCACGTGTCGAATCCCTGGAAGATGCTAAACTTAAAACACCAAGTATGGTATTTTGCCAACTTTTCGTTTTTGAGTTATCATATTCTCTCTCTCTCTCTCTCTCTCTCTCTCTCTCTCTCTCTCTCTCTCTCTCTCTCTCTCTCTCTCTCTCACTCTCACTCTCACACACACTTTCTCTAGTTACTGTAATTAAAAAAGGTTTTCATGTATTCAGATACCCTCAAAATATGTTGTTACAATAAGATTACTAAAATACCAAAATGAATTTTCCTCTACTTCTCTACTTACAAAACAGTAGAGAAAATAAAAATTAACTTTCATATCTTGTTTTTACCGTAGTAATAACCTTAGTAATAACCAGACAGTCATTGTGCAGGTTAACCACACATCTTCAGCAGTTGTTGGTTGTTTGAGGTTTTAGATTCCTTTAGGGTGGTTAGGTTATGGAAAGGCAGTAGGAAGGGGAGAGTGTGTGTACGTATTATGTTATAAATAGGATGTGTAATTGGAAGTTAAGGTAGCTGTTCAGCATGGAATTGGGAAGATTTTGTATGAATTGGGAAATAGTATACAAATTGGGAAATTTCAAATCCTTTGAGAATGTTTAGTTTCTGGCTTGTCGTATAATGTACAGTATTACTATGCCTGTGTTTATGTTTTTGTTACTGTGATATTCTACAAGCATGTTCTTTGTAAAATTAGATTTATCTGCTTGATGAATTTTATTTATATGTTCTTTATATCTGAAGATGAATAGAGCCTGGCATTTTCCTATTTTTGCTTAGAATCGTAGGCTTTGTATATATAAATATGTTTCGTGTTTACTGAAATTAATATACTATCTTCATAGTGTGTATCTTTGTGTAGCTTAAGAGCCTTTATTTATTCATTTTTTTAAGGATTTTATTAAGGTTTTATATACTGTAACTGTAATTTTATTATTATTGATGGTTATTTATTAATATTATTTATTAACTGATAGTGCCTAATATTTTATGCTCTGAGCCAATGAGCTATTGTTGACAACATGTCTGAGGAAGTTTGTAACACTGGCATTCTTTTCCTAATGCCAGCATTTGTAATAAATGTAATGTCAGTAATAATAAAATAATGGCATCTTGCCACAATAAAATGCATGTTAAATGGTTAAATACAAAACTATTGGTTTATGATTTATTGCTTCATTCATTAATGTAATGGCCTCATTAATTCCGCTTCCTTGTGGGCAAAAACACAGAAGTGATCTAATAATATAGACTTATTTCACTGCAAGTGCAGCAGTAGCTTGTTTAACAATAATACATTACAGATTCATTAATATATAATTACAAATCATTATGGGAGTATAAAATATATTTGAAAGTGAAATTACATAAAAACTGATAAAAGGATTTGCCATAAAAATTTACAGTAACCGAAGAAACAAAAATTTAAATAAATGTTTATATATAAAATTACATTAAGAGAATATGGGAATTTATTAACATTAGGTTTCTAATAATAGATTTATACTGCATTAAGAGAATGTGCTAAATTTAATATATGGTAATCAAATGTGGCTAGTAGCTAATTGATATGTGTTATTTCTATACTGTTTGGGTGTGCCTGGCAAAATCATTGCGGAGGGCCCAATCCTGTTTTTCAGAAGTCAAGTGTGGCGAAAAATGTATTATCTTAATTTACATTTAATTATCATTGATAAATTTATAAAATTATTCTTAAATAGTACAAAAAAAAGTACAAATGCTGTTGCCATGGAAAAGAAAGAAAAGAAAAAACAAAAGTGTGACTCACATGGAGCAATTGTCACATTTATGTTACAGATTGAGGTCGGATTTTTTTAGTGAAAGCAGATGGAAATAAAAATATCCATGTCTCAACTTTGTCTTCATAGGACCAAGTTTTACACACAAAAAAAAAATTATTACAAATTAGAATGGTCCATTAATAATAGCAAATTCCTTGCATATGTTGGCATTTAATAATTATTAAATAAAATGTAATTACAATTTTATCCTTTCAGTACTTTTCTTGCAGACACCCATTGCTGGGAATTTGTCTTAATGGCTTACTTGCTGTAAACAATCTTTAGTGAATGTTGGTCACAGATACTTGTAGCCTTGCTTTGGGCAGAGTTCATTATAATTACCAGCACCTCAAATACTACAAAGCAGCTAATCATTGTTTGGAAGATATAAGCTAAATTCAGCCATTCTAACTGAAAACTTATTATTTTTTCCACCAGTTATGGATGCTATGGGAGAGAAATCCCAAAACAGCTATTTTTTGTTTTTGGCATATTTTTGGTAATGTTGCTGACTGATGGTGCATTTGCTGCAAAACCTAGATAAATAGTACAAATTTTTGAAACAAAAAATGCTGAAAAAATCTGGTTAATAGAATCAATGCCATCATTTTCGATGCCATATAACATCAAGGAAACACACCCAGTTATAGTAAGTTTATTTCCATAACTTTTACATATTGGTATACATTTCCTTACTTCCTTATCACTACACTAGTTACTAAGTACCATGTGGCCCAATAGACTAAAACCCTATGGTTGCTGAGCTATTGGGTCCTATTTACACTTTAGATCAAATACAGATTACCTACTATTGCTTAATTTACTACATTGTCCTGCTTATTTATTTTCCTCAACCATTTCGCTTTTACTCTGCCAAAAAATTCCCAATTTCAATTAAGTTTCCCCTAGCTTTTACATTCATTAACTTTAGTACTTGAATTTTGTGTGGTAATGTTAACCATTCCTTTTTAACTATACTCTCCCTAAGCCTTTTAGTTTCTTCATGTTCCAAAACTATATGCCATTCCATGTGACATAAGGGGCATTTTTCCCAATCACTCTCCCTTCTCAACCCTTTCAATTTGACCATGCCTGTTCTAGCCCTTGCAAAGCTTTCTTTTGCTGATTTATTCACATATATCAATGAGCTTTCCCTGCTCCAAGTCACTTTCATCTCTCTATGCATTGCTAATGAACTTTTCGAATTAAAACCTGCTATTATTTTTTGTCTTTCAATATCTTCCATTCTTAACCTTATTTCTTTCCTGAACCCTTCTTGTAATGATTTCCTAGCTTTCTACAGATCCCCAAACCCAATTTTCAACACTATCTTTCCTTCATCTTATTTAGCCAAGAATCTTTTTGATTTAGTCTTTCCAAACATTGATGTACAACTTTTTGTTCCTCTAGTTTTTTAATTTTCGCCCAATATTTTAACACTTTCCACAATTTTCCTTCTAGTTCCCAATCTTCCTAGTTCTGCTTGTGCCACTCTATTTGGTGAAGCTCTTAGCAGGCCCAGAGTTTGCTTACAAAAGTTTCTATGGATCATATCCATATTTGCGCCCCCTCCCTCCAAATTCTGTATCTCCACCCCTTGCCACCACTACAGCCGTGTAAACTCTCTAACCGTTTTATTTGCATTTCTAGTAATTTATCTAAGCATTTTTTTGGTAGCTTTTAATACAATTTTACCTTCGGCCGGTACATTCTCTTTTGCTCACTCCAACAACCCTTACTGCTTAATCATTCTCCCAGATAATCAAATTTATTAACCACCTCGACTTCTCCTCCTTACTAATGCCACTTCTCATCTTTTCTTAACTTGTTACCTTTTTTAAATACCATAATTTTTGTCTTACTTACATTAATTCTTACACTCCACTTCTTACAACATTTATCTCTTGCTTCGATTGTCCTATCACCACATTGGATATAGCTCCTGCTACTAAATCATCTGCAAATAGTAAACTAGGTATTTCCTTATTGTTTATTATTGGCATATGACTATTTTTCACTCTAATTTCATCAATAATATCACCTATAAACAAATTAAACAAGACAGGGTTCAAGTTACAACCTTGCCTTAGTCCTATGTTATTTTGAATTCTTTTAGTTACTTTATTATTTTCCATTTTTATTTAAAACTCATTGGTTAAATATATTCTTTGTAGAGCCCTTATAAAACTAGAGCTCATTTCTTTATTGGACAATTTGTACCATAGTGCTTCATGATTAATCATATCAAAGGCCTTTTCAAAATCAACAAATAACATATATACTCTCCCCCTCTTGTCTACTAAATATTTAGTTACTACTGTATTAAACACAAAAATATTATCCACTGTTCTCTTATTTCATCTAAAACCAGCTTGGAGGTCAGATAGCTTTCTCTCGTCTTCTGCCCAATTTTGTGCTCTTTCTGTCATAACCCCTGGGTATATTTTACCTAGCACCGATAATAACCTAATTCTCCTATTATTTTGCTGGGTTATTTACCTCCTTATTCTTAAATATTGGCACTACCATTGCACTCTCCAACTAGTTGGTACATTACCACCTTCAAACACTTTATTTAGAATTCTCTCTACTAATCCTAATCTACTTTCATTCCCACTCCATGCTTTCCAGAACCCCCCTGGAATTTCATCTATGCCACATGCTTTGTCCCTTTTTAATCTACTCATTTGTTCTTTTACTTTGTTTATTCCTATCTGCATATCTAATTGTTGGATGCATCCTACATTTACTAGTTCTCTTTACTTAGTCTCTTTTGTGCTGCCTCTAAAAGATTTTCAAAGTGTCTGCACCATACTTCTGAGCATATATTGCTATCTCTAACCGTATAGGTTTGTTTCACTAAGGATCAAATTGCCTTCGTGACATTTACTCTTGCTACCTCATAAACTTTCTGACTTATTCTATCCCCCCCAATCCTTTTTTTTAGCTTCCATAAGATGTTTATATCCCGAAATTTCAATTATGAAATTTTCTTCTTCCTGAATGTCCCCCATTTTATTCTATTTCCTTAACTCCCTTAAAACTCTCTGCTTTGCCTTCCTACACCATCGTACCAGCCTCCCCTAAGAGATCACCCAATTAAAGCGTCAGTGCCATAAGATGGTAGCAGTAATGCACTATGTTCCTTTACCATCATACAATTAGTCTCTGCTTTTAATGGCATAAATAATCATGAATCCATAAGTATTAAATGTGACAATTATATAAAATAAGAAACACCATTTAAAATTAATGCATAAAAATGTATTTTCATATACAAACTATTGTTCCCTTATTGTTTAAAATATTGAAATAAAAGTGTATTCATTTCACATACAAAATACCTTTCTATTGCCAAAATGCTTTAAAATTAATAAGTTATTTTGTATTCGGATCACTCATTTTTTGACTAACATTGGAAGAGATGAGACCCAGATGGTTAACCTGCTTATTTTAGAATTGTGATTATCACTTACCTTTTCCCACCATTCCCAGTGTGCATGAGTCAAAACACTAAGGGTGGAAGAACTGACATGGCTGGAAGGGAAGCTGAAAATGTCATAAAAGTGACAGGATGCAGATAGTGCACATAATAAGGTTAATTTACCTATTGCAGAAATGTAGTTGTAATTTAATAGTGTTTGAGGGTATGCAGTACTTGAGCTAGTCAAACACAATTTCATCAGAATATAAAGACACTCCTCTCTGTCATACTGCAATTGCAGCACTGTTAATGCATTTGGTTAACTGACATTTTGGGTTAAATGGAAACTTGTGCATTCCTATGGCTGTAGTAAACATCAATACAATACTGGCAACTGTATACACGATTCCTAACAGCAAGTACCATTCATTACTGAATATTATTCCCTAACGCATAGCACTGCATATTTTAGCATTTCCCCAACTTACTACGGCTGTGATGTTTATGCTCCCAAATGCTTTTCCTTAGGCATTTACCTTTTTCCCACCTCTTATGGAATACTAACAACAACACTATACGCTCCCTAATGCAGATCATTGCACATTTCAGGATTTTATTTGTGCAAAGTTGCCTGCCTGACATGTTGCTGCAAAGGCACCATAGCAGCATTACTGTATTTTCAGTTTAAAAAATCACAGCTCAATCTGCAACATCAGTGTAGCCAACTATTTTGTCATAAAATGCACCTTTCAATAGAGGAGCAGAATTCAAAATATTAATCCAAAGCAGTAATAACTTGAAACTATAGGTGGCAAAAGCTTTAAGCTAAGAATTGGAAGGTCCAAACCCTCCCAACTCCCCCCACCAGGCATGCCCGTGGTACTGTTCTGTAATGTAAAATTGTGGTTTTAGTGGTAAATGAATATATGATTATGCTTACTTCAATGCCTATCATACTGATAGTATGTATATTGGTGCCTGTTTTGAATTTTAAATGCTTATTTACCTGCCTATTTTAATGTTTTTAATGATAATTATTGAATGAGCCTCTAATGGTGAGCCAGAGCAGTCTTAGCATTTGAGTTTGAGTTCCTATTTGGTTGTATTTGTCTGCTCGTGTTTGTTTGCTGGTGAGGTGCTTTTGGATCTGTTGTGTTAACGCAAAGACAAATACAAAAGACCAGAGTACAGAAACTCAAATGCCAAGATTGCTGCAACTTCTTTTAGGTAAACAGGAAGTTCATACATCAGATATAAAGAACATATAAGTTGTCAATCTAGTAAACAAAAGGTTTAATTTCAAGAGCAGATATTACTTGTAGCTACAAAAGCATAAATACAGAAAACTAGAAATTAAAAGCCCTTCAACAATTCAAAATTCACAAGCACAGATTTTCTGATTCCATACTAAACAGCCATCTCAACATCAAATTCCAAGCAAAACCAACCCATTGTGAAAATACCTAGAACACACACTCCTCTTCTATTCTTCCACCATTACCTAACCACCCTAAACTGAATCTAATACCTGAGTTGACAAGTAACCATTGAGGTTGCATGGATAATCCTGTGGAACACCTGTGTGGTGAAAACTTGCATGTGTTAAGTTTTGTTTTTGTAATGACAAATCAATTTATTATTTTTTATTATGCAGACAAATAATTGTTCTTTTTTTAATTCTATTCAACATCACTTTAACTGCTTAATCATATTGTGATGGTTCTTTTTGCAATACTCATTTTGATCTGCACAGTGGACAACAGCTTTCATGGTCTTTAAACCATGCCCATATTATTTTTGCATTGCCCCAAGCTTATGGTTCAAAGATGCCATCCACTCCGGCTGCTTTACCACCATATGTACTCTGACGGTATACAGCCAGTCTTCTGGGTTTCATGCCATTATTTTGGTTTGCAACAAGCAGATGGCTCTGGCGTCTGGTCTAGCTGCTTTCACTGTCTGTGAATAAAAGGCTACATGATCACAATTGCCAACTATTTTTCAGTTTTATTGTTTAGACTGAAGGTGAAATTTTGGATTATTAGTCAATTTGGTATTTACTTTGGTGACTCAGCTAGATTGATCTGCCCATGGGATTTGAACCAAGGACCTCCCAAATGTGGACCTCCTCTTGAACCTGTCACTCTGTATAAAATTTCTTGATTTAATGCAATTTGCACATGTCATATTTTCATGTTTCTTCAATTGGCAATGGTTGTATTATCATTATCATTGTCATTCATAGCTAGCTGTTTTTCATTCTTCTTCATGTTTTTCTTCTTGGTTTTCTTTAAGATTCCATATATTTTGAATGTGGTTCTTCTGTAAGTTTCATGATAAAACATTGGTGGCCTATCTACTTTGTATTATAGCCTTCAAAATATTCCATAAATTGAATGTAATTTCTCATTATTAATAACATCTGTAATAAAAACAGTGATGATAATGGCAATACCTGCAGTTTCTGGATTTTCATGCAACACAATTGGAAATCTTTCCCAGTCCAAAGTGCTACTCTTTGAAGTAGAAACAAAATGAAATTGCTGTAAGTCAACAACTATGCTATAAAACAATACCAGTGCCAAAATAACCAATAAAAGCAGAATATGAAATTATAACTGTTTTTTTAAATATTTGCAGCAGTGGCCATTTGAAAATTTAAAAGCAGTCATTCTGATTATTTAATAGTTCTTTTGCTAATATGAAAGATGTAAATTTTGTGTTGACAAAGGGCCTTTGAGTATTTCATTCAAACAAATTACATAAATGGCATTACACAATGTTTTCTGCAAAATTAAACTGAATTGTTGATAATTTGATTACATACGTAGAACAGTTTAGTAAAATATATATAATATGGAATTAAGTTTTGTGTAAATGATGATTTAACAGGCATTCAGGAGAGTGAAAAGTATGAGTAGTATATGAACATGTTGCTATTCCATGATATGTGGTATTCTAGTTGTGATTATTATACAGAGTGTTAATGAACTACACCGAAATAATTTGTGAGATTGTGCATATGACTGATATAAGTAATTTGAGATTGGCAATGCATGGTCCCCCAGATAAACATAACGCAACTACACAACGTTAAACGTGTGGGTATCAGGTGCTGATAAGTCGGTGTTAAAGCAAAGCAGGTTGAAAAAATTACTTAGAATGTCTTTAAAACTGCTGTCTGAGTATAGAAATATAGATTTTTTGGAAGCTCATTACTAGCATTCTCAAAAATCTTAAACTCTTGAACTAATCATTTGACAGTGCAACACTGAGCATTCACTAACTACGTTCTTGGGTATTGTAGCCTACTCTGGAGACGTTTTCTCAACTGCTCTGGTGGCTTAATGCTCAATGCGGGAAGCTGTTATCCCAAAGGTCATGAGTTTGATTCCTGTCATAGAGTAAATGTTTTTTATTTTTTTTTTTTTTCATTCCAGATAAAGTGCCGTGATACGTGGTGTATTGGCACTTAAGAAACTTATAGTCATTACTTCGAAATTTCAATAAACAGGCCATAAGTCTCCTATCTCAAATTACTTATTTAAGTACTCTACTTATTCTGTGAAAATATTTCGGTATAGTTCATTGATACCCTGTATATCAGTGTAAAATATCTGATGTGTTCCATTCATATGACTTTCTCTGTATCTCTGTAATAAATTATAGTTAAAAAGTTTATTCTATCTACTTCCTACTACTCAAGATAAATAATAACTTGCTTCCTTGTAAGTAGAAAGAAAATAAGGGAATACACAAAGCTAAAGCAATAATCAAATCTTTTAAAAGCTGGTTACCATGTGATTGAAATCTATTTCTTTGTATGGCCTAGAGTTTACAAATTCATGTATGAGAAAATAAGCATTTTAAAACTGAAACCAATAATAAGGAATATCTCAGAAATGGTCAACTCCATGAAAAAATTCTGATGTGTTCCATTCACATGACTTTCTTAAGCTGTTCCATATACAAACTATTGTTACAAAAGATTACTCTTTCATCTGTATCATGTTAATCAAGATAAACATTAGCAGAATTGGTCATATACTTGCTTCCTTGTAAATAAAAGGGAAATAGGGAACACTAAAGTGATTCTCAAATCTTTTAAAAGCTGGTTGCTATGTGAAACAATTGAAGTTCGGTTTGCTTTGCATGGTCTTATCTATTTGAGAATAGTTAAAGTAGTTTAAAAATGTAAGCAATAACAAGGAATATCTCAAAAATGGTCACCACTACACACAAAATAAAGGATATGCCATAAATGATGTATCTTAACAAGATCTACATTTTATGTGCAGTAAGTTTTTATCTATCTCTTACAGTTTAACTGTTAAACAAAATTTTGCAACACTCATCTGGAATAAAGAGGTCTTCTTAGGCCAGTCCCAGAAAATTAAAAATATACATTTTATTTATGATGTAAATATATTTAACATACAGTGATTTTTTTTTTTTTTTTTTTTTTTTTTTTTTTTTTATGTTGTTTCATTTGTATAGTCCTCTTTAACTTCAATGGTCATATTGGAGGCTTTGACTTGTGAAACAACTCGTATTACTGTAGGCTAGAACATTAGGTTAATCATCATTATATTACTAATACACATGCACTTTCACTCTCACATTCATACTTCCAGACTCTGTGGGGGATAGGGAATAAATCTGGTTAAAGAAAAATTCCCTGCCCCAGCCGGAAATCGAACCCGTGACCTCTGGGTGAGAAGTCTGCTCGCTGACCACTCGACCACGGAGGCAGTCTATACAGTGATTTAATCAAAATCATTAGAGTCGGTTTTGAGAAAAAACAAATTTAAAAAAAAAATGTCCATATACCCTACAAAGGGTAGTTTGTGTTGGGGCGGATTTTCTTGAAAATCTTTGTATCACGTCCTTGGAAGATACTAATCCTAAATGCCAAGTTTGGTATTTAATGGTCTTTTCATTTTTGAGCTATGCTGTAACGCACGTGCACACGCACACACAGGGAGAGACCTTTTTTGTAAAAATATTTTTTTTCAGACTCAGGAGACCTCAAAACATATATTTCTGTGAAATCTCGACATCAACTTTTTGGAATACAGTACCTTCTCTAGCTACTATGTACATTGTATGTACATATATGCCAGAGAAATTAAAAATGTATATGATAAATTGTGTATTTAACAAGATCTACATTTTTTGTGTAGTAAGTTTTATCTATCTTTTACAGTTACCAGTTGTGCAAAATTCAGCAATATTCATCCAGAATAAAGAGGTCTTCAGAGGCTATCCCCAGAAAATTCAAGATATACATTTTATTTGTCATGTTAATATCGTTAATATACAATATTTTAATCCAAATCGTTAGAGCCATTTTTGAAAAAATCAACATTTTTTAAATTTTTTCTATTGTAAAGGGTAGTTTGGGTTGGGGGGATTTTTCTCAAAACCTTTGTGTCAAATCCTTGGAAGATGCTAAACTTAAACACCAAGTATGGTATTTTGCCAACTTTTCATTTCTGGGTTATCGTGTCCTCTCACACACACTCATGTAAGTATACATGCATGTGAACATACACACACACACAAAGCATTTTTCTAAAAATGCTTTTAGAGTCCTAAAACGTGTATTTCTTGAGAAATCTTGGTATCAAATTTTTGGGTGAAATGCAATGCCTTATCTATACACTATATACATAGTATGCATAGAATAAGTAAAAACTTGTATTGTGAGTTAATATTCCCAAATCCCTCTATAAATTTTATGTTTTGCAGTTTGCCTGAAAAGTTTTAACATCCAAAAAACGTTTGCAGATAATTTTAAGACACCACGTAAAATGACAAAATTTTGATATCTTCAGGTTCCTGTTACTTCTTTTCTATATGAAGATACATAACCCCATACCAGTGAACTAAGGAAATTCAGCTTCCAAGGGTATTTTGATTTTAAATGTCCCACCCCTCTGTGAAGAAGATAAATCAAAATTTAGATTTAGGTTTTTTTAAACAATATGCTCAAAATTTTAAATTATTGTTTATTGGTTGGATAGCACCTAATATTGGACAGTTGCATTGAAGTCATACACTATCTTACACTCAGTATTTTGAAGATAGGTTGGTATGTTGATCAAAAGCTGGGCAGTGGAGTAAGTGAAGCTCTCAAAAAGATCATATAGGACATTCTGCTATTCTGGTTCTGTGAGTGTGTTTGTTGAGGCAGTCATGGCACTTGTTACTAGTCTAAAAGCCTGCTACAGAGCATTTTCATTGTAGTATGTTTTAAAGTGCACTATAGTTGAGCAATTAACTGTAGTCCAGTGCATGTAATAAGGCTCTCTCACACAAACTCAAGACTTGGAGCAATTGAATTTTTTTTTTTTTTTTTTTTTTGAGAAAAAGGAATGTATTTGTATTTTTGGAAAAATGTAGTTTTGAGATCATTGCAATTTAAATTTAAGTTAAAAGGTACAACTTAACATTAGTGCATTCCAGAGAGTAGTCATTATTAGTTGCATGTTGTCCTGCCTCTTTATTTGTAATCCTGTGCCTTCTGATCTCCTCTTTCAGCATATAACATCCATTCAACTATTAAAATATTAGCTGAAGAGTCATGTAACTCCAATTTTTAAAGCAAAACACACACTATTTAATTTTTTAAAGATCAATAAACAATATATATATATTCTGAATCAGGAAGAATCACAGAATTTGTTTTCATTAAAAACAAAGTGCCAAATTTTGACATTTTATCTGTCCCAGTTGCCTGAAGGATGCTGCTGCAAAATCAGCCTGGAGTCTACTGATTCTGTTTTGGGCAATGTCCATAGATGTTGAATCATTTTTTACTCAAAGGAAATTGTGCTATTTATTATGTTAAAACTCAAAATTGAACATGCCTATCTATATATTTATGGATATTTGAGTTATAATTCCACAGATGTTTATTAAATGGAGGCACTAAAAGCTTTAAGGAGTAAATAAAAGGCAACAATTACTAAAACATGACATTTTTTGGATAGGTAGAGTAAAACTGAAAAATTCAATACCATGGCAAGGATTTGAACCATGGATCTTCTGGTCTCCATCTGGTTGCTCTGACAACTGAGCTACTCTGACAACTTAGCTACCATGGCATTATGCTGACATGGCATTAAATTCCCAACTGAATTGCATACTAAGAGAAACTGGACAGGGACCAGGAGATGCATTTTTGAATTTTTAGTTTCACTCCTATCCTACTTATGTACAGCTGATATGGAAAAAACAATTAATATACATATTTCTTGTTTTTGTACAATTTTAAATTCAACATCTGTAATTTTATATATATATTTCATCTTGTAGGCACAATACTAATATTTTAAATATATTTTCAAAATATTACTGTATCTGCCATTTTGTATTCTGAATTCTGGATCACTTAACAGAAGCGGGCTCAAACCTGGCAGAAGACGATGGATTTTTTTTGGGTGTAAAAATCCTTAGCATGGCTTCCTTCAGAAGGGAAGTAAGGCCGTTGGTCCTGTGTTGTAGATTTACAGCACGCAAAAGAACCTCAAGCCTGATAGAGAGGCCTCTGAGCAAAATTAAGCAGTCTTTCATCCCCAATTTAGAATGGCTGAGAACCACAGTAGTTAAATAGTATCCATAAATAACATGCCATTTACATTTTTTTACTTAACAGAAATTTGAAACATTGTAACTCCAATGCATTTTGGGTAGAGAGATAAACTTTTAGGGAAAAGTTTGCTCTACTGTTAAGTGTGGAAGCTTCTGTGCTCTTAAGCCATGTCATTTCTTTCATTGAAAATACAATCAATTATTAATACATTATTTTTCTTTGAAATTTATTTTCTCTGAATATCATTTTATGGTGTAAATGACTCATTTTCTCAAACTATTGAAGACATCTGAATTAAATCTAAGGTAAAAATAAACTCTAGGTGCTGTTAGGAGTCTACTTTGATGTTAACATGGTAATCTTTTTAAAAAAAATGGGTTTTAATAAAATATTGGCAAAATAAGAAAAGAAGCATCTTGTCTTAATGAGCAAATATATCTGATGAAAGTAAACTTAAACGGAAGGTTTCTACATCCTTTAAAAATCTTGCTTTGGTACCTTAAATCATTTGTGAGATATGGGTCATGAATTTTGCAGATTTTTGGCAGGATAAAGCTTTTAATCTCCTTTATGGAAAGGGCAGTAATGCTGAATGAGCTTTCCTTTGCAGCAATATATATCTCTGAGTGAGTACAGTGCTTAATGAATGGTACATGGCTAAACTATGTCTTGTTGCAGAGATCACAAAAGATTCAGCAAGTGAAGGAAATTTTAGTGAAGATGATTACATTGATGGTAGAAGAGGAGCTAGGGGACAACACTATGACTCACGAGGAGTTCCAAGGAGTCATGCAGAACGTGGTCGGCCACCTCCATTACCACACGAGAGAGGGCGAATGGATCACCATCCGCCTCCTCGAGGCAGTGAAAGGGTAGATGACAGGTACTCAATGCAGATTTACAACTTTTTCATCAAGAATCTTGTATTCTTTTTTGTTTAAAAAAATACTTGAAGCACATTACATATCACTATCTAAGCTCCTATGTACTTTATTAAGAGGTGTGGAAGATGTTTTAAGAACAGTCCTCAGCTGTTTGTTCAACTGTTTTCTGAGGAGATAATCATTGCTGTCGTACTTCCTGTCTTACCATTCCAGAGTTCTAATGGGAAATTTAACAATATTTTCTGCCTGAATTTCAGATCTCTGAGTGCTTTTAGTAATATGGATTTTCTTTCCAGCATTTTTACTTTCTCTACAATGTACAATTTATGTAGTAGATAGAGAAGGTATTGTATTCTACCCAAAATTTGATAGAGAATTTTACCAACACTACACTTGATTCTAAAAAAGAAGAATTTTTAGAAAAAGGTCCCTAAATGTGTGTGTGGGGGGGCGGTGCATGTGTATAATTTAAAAAAGAAAATATCAAGTTTGATATTTAAGTTCAGCATCTTCTAGGTATAGGCGACAAACTACCCTTTTGGAACATTTTTCAAAATTATTAAAAGTTGCTCTATCAATTTAGATTAAAATGACATGCATGAAAATTGACAAATAAAATATATATCTTGAATTTCCTAGTAGAAGTCTATGAAGTCTTTTTCATTCTCAATGACTTTTTCAGTGGGGAAACAGTAAGAGATAGACAAAAACTTACAACTGAAAAGAGGTAGATCTTATTAAAACACATAATTTATTGGTTTCATTTTTAAAATATTTATATTGTTCTCAAATGACATGATCTTATTCATTTTCTTGCTGCTGGTCAAGCAAAAAGTAAAATTCAAGTAACCAGGTTTTAAAAGAGCTGACTATCTATAGCTTGCATGCTATTGTGTACTAACACTCCAGTCATGCACAACTCACTATAATTCATGATACGACTCATTTTGAAATTCCTACTCCTTTTAAACTATAAAATTATGTTACAAAATTTTCTGGGAGCTTGTGGAAACCAAAGCTTCTGAAAAAATCCTGATGTGTGCATTCTGAAACCTTTGGTTATTGGCCCACTGTCGTCTTGACCAGATGATCCAGAGCTAGACGATCTAAATGTATTACCAGTTTCTTCCCTCGGCAATATAATTTATCCTCTTTACCACAAGGTATTGTCCTTGCCGTGATAATTGAACCTTGGGGAAGCATCCCTTGGTCTGGATAGGGCAGTATAACAACATCAGATCACCTTGCTGGAAATCTTGGCTGTTGGGCTGCTGGTCGTAACATGTCTTTTTCCAATCATGTATGTTGTGAAGTCGGATACAAATTGTTCCAAGTTGTCTGCTGCTGGCTGTTCTGCCCCAGGAGCACTCGCGAACATCAGGTTGATGTTAGATGCAGCTCTCTACCAGCTCTCTCTGGTGATTGGATACAACCTTTCTCAAGTGTTCTTCTAGAGTTTTGATGTAATGCTCAATCATGTCATCTAAGGGTATTGAGGTTGAAGGGGTATTGTGCACACATCTAAGGCACTCAAAGATGCTCCAGTGTTTCCCTCATGAGGTTGGACTCAAAGTTGCTGCCCTGATTATGTGTAGCTCGTTGTTTCTCCATATCAGCAAGACAGTTCTTCCACAAGACAGTTTGCAATGGTATTTTCCTTTCGTTTGGGATGGGGTACATCTCCAGCCACTTGGTGAAATAATCCATGGTGACCAACAGATTCCTGTTGCCTCTGTCTGACAGAAGAAATGGCTCAGCTGTATTGATGGCTATGTATTCAAAGGATGCTCCCATGTTTTACTGCTGCATATTACCTATCTCTGGTCTGTGGGCACGCCACACATGACCTCTTAGCATCTGCCCATACTCCCAGGCAGTAGTACCATTGTCAGAGCGTGTCAATGGTTCCCGAAGTCCCTGCTTGTACTTTCTCCAGAATTTATGCGACCTTACTCCAAGGGAGGATCAGCTGCTCTCTCTGGACATACTCTGAACACCCCTTCCTTGATTCTTAGTGAGTCCCATTGGACCCAATAGGATTTGTACACACTATTTCTGGATGCAATGTCCTCCCAGCTCGTTTTAATCCTGCCCCCACTTCTCCCAGGAGTAGCCCCAAGTTTGTGTCTGCTAGCTGCTCCCACCTTAGCCCTGCACTATCCTATCCAACTGTAGGCACGGAAGAAATAATATGAACAGCTACAGCATACTCCTTATCTTCAACCTTAGTGCAGTGGCCACACTCTTCTGGACAGGGTCGTCCAGACAGGCATCTGCCTTAGAGTGGCTCCTTTCTTTCAGCCTAAGGAACCAACAGTGTGCCTGGTCCTCCAGGTTCTTGAAACTTAAACAGCCGGGGGAGGACATCCTCAGGTGGAATTACTGACAATAGACGTACTTGTGAAAGTGCTCTAGCACCTTTACTACAGCCAGGAGCTCTCGTCGGGTAACATAGTTTTTCTGCTTTAGAGAGCATCTTACCATAGTAGACTATTACCCATTCCTTGTCATACTGGATTTAGGAGAGAGTGCCACCAATGCATTGGTGTCCACAATAAAGTTGCCACCAGATTGTGGAAATCCTAAAACAGGAGCATTGCAGAGTGCTAACTTTAGCGCCTGGAGTATGCTCTCTGCCTCTTCTGACCACATATAAGGCCAGAAGAGTGAGGGGTCTAGCAATGTTGGGGAAACCTCTGACAAACCAATGATAGTAGCTGCATAGGTCCAGGCAATAGATAGCCCTCATTTTTCTTTTGGGTGAGGCCAGTCTTCACTGCCTAATCCTTCATCGTGTCTGTGGCCACACCATATGGTGAGACATATTACGGAAGAGTTAGCACTTCATGTTCAACTTCAAGTTAGCTGCTTGCAGCCTTTGCAGTATCTTGGTCAGGTTTTCAAGATATTCTTTGTAGTTACTGTCCATGACAATGATTTCATCTAATTAGAGCAGGCAGCTTCATAGGTTAACCCTCTTATCAGTGATTCCATGAGATGCTGGAAGGTGGCTGGCACATAATAGAGCCCAAAGGGCATGATGGTAAGCTGCCAAAGCTTTTGGCCTGTCAAAGGGTCTTCTCCTTGCCTCTGGGATCAAAAGCCACTTGCCAACACCCCCTACTTCAAGACCAAAGTCAAAAACCACTGTGCAGCAGCAAGTGTGTGTACTAGGGTGCCATCAATCTAAGGTAAATGGAAACAGTCCTTTTTGAAGATGGTATTCAGCTTCCTAAAGTACACATAAAAGTGTAGCTCAACATTTTGCTTCTTCACCAAGATTACAGGAGAACACGAAAGGCTGTCAGTCTCTTCAATGATTCCCCTAGATTACATGTCTTCTAGGATGTCCCTTGATGGTTAGTAAGTGCTTCATCAAAGAACACATTTTGGAGGTTGCCAGATAGTTTGAGCATCTCCAGTGTTGATATTATGGAATCTTTGGTCAGTGCAACCACAATCACCATTCCCTTTGCTGAATATAGATTGATATTGGCTGAGTAGACTCCGGACTCTCTCCAGTTGTGAGGCAGTCAGAAGGTTGGCTGCCTCTTCAGCAAGTCTTTCAGCTGGGTCCCCAGGTCCTGGTTGTTTGTATCCATTGCACACCTGGCTTGCACTTGGCTAACTCTGCACCGCCCTGGATGTCTGGTTGGTGTCCATCAGATTCAACAGCCTCAAGGGTACTTTCTCACGGTAAGGCAACTAAGTTCAGGCAATACATGATCCATGCAAAGATGTCTTCTGGTCCAATATCAGGTTCCTTGGCCATTGGCCCTGCAGGTGTGCCTTCACTACCAGTTTACTTCTCATGGGTACAGCTACATTTCCTTCATGATGACTGCAGATTCTCAAATGTGTGCTCTGAAGCAGCACTCCCAAAACCCTCCATCACTTTGTGGACAACATCCAATTACAGTATCATATCCTCAGTTAACCTTGCGACAAACACCCAAAGGCCTACAATGCTCCATCCCAGTGTCAATTGCAGCAGGGCCACCTCCACAGACAAGATGTCACTCAATATAATCACTAGTTGGTAGGGTGGTCTGGGTGTTCGTGTTGGCAAGCTCTTCACCACATCTGGTCTGATTACAGTTATGGGTGCACCTGTGTCTATGATATCCAGCACAGCTTCCCTCACATCCAGCCATCTGTGATGAGGCTGTTGTCCACTCTCCTGCCCAAGGCACATTGTGTTACTCAAGGAGGGGGTGAAGACTGGCTTAACATGCTCCTCACTGTGTTGGTCCTTACTTATTCTCTACCTACTTGTTGTCTTGGTGTGGACAGTCTTTCACTAGATGATCTGGCTTGCCACACCTCCAGCACACATCACTTGAAGGCAGTCATCATCTCAAGAATTTTTTTTATGGTCGCCAAGCATCAGCACTGTTTAGCTCAGCATGATGCACCCCATTAATGAAGGAGTAAGCAGCTTACTGGGGCACATATCTAGGTGGTAGGTTCACCAGGGCTTTGTTCATAAGCTGTTTGATAGCTGGGGCAAACTCCTGCATCATCTCACTTGGCTGTTGCAGCCTTGTCTCAAGCTGACTGAAACACTACAGCTAAGTAATGGTTCCTGAAACAGTTCTTGAGGGCTTCCCAGAATTTGCTGATGTCAGTCTCACATTCAGCACTTCTGCCGCACATCCCTGGAGGCATGATATGCGCAGTTTCCTCTTCTGCTGACCATCAGTTTGTGAGTGGCAACAGCAGCAAAATGTCAGTGGAAGCTTCAAAGGTTGGCATCTCAGCATACTTGGGTGGCTTGACATGTGCAGATTGTGAGTTGTATCTTGGCACGTTGTCCTTCAAGTCTTTCAACTTTCCGATGAGCATCTTTTCCGTCATGGCATTCATTTCCTTGATACCACTCTTAACTCTTCCCACCAGAAATTAAAGCATTCCCCAAGGTTTTCAGGGCATCAACATGTTCTCGACTCACTCCAGAGCATTAACACGTTGGTCAAGTTCCTATATCCTTCGGCCAGGCTTTTCCATTTTGCCCTCTTTCTCTTTTTGATTTTGCTAGAAAATTCCGTTTTCATGTTCTCTATTGCCAACTGCATTGTTTCGCTCATCTTCCCTATGCTGGAATTCATTACAGTTCTCATTTCTTCTTTTACACCCTTCAGTTCTGTCTTCATATTCATTATTTCACTTCCCATCTTGCCAATCTTCTTCAACAATCATCTCTTCCATCTTGGTTTCTTCGTCTTACCTTTATAAAAATATCCTTATTGACTTAAAAATTGGTTACAAATAGTCTTTAGTTCATTGCTGAAAATAAATTCGCTTGAGGTTTCATTGCATACAGTGTTGAGAGTTTGCATGCCACTGCGCACTAACACTCCAGTCACTCACAATTCACTACAATTCACAACATGATTTGACTTGCAATTCTTCCTCCTTTTATAGCTAGAAAATGACATCATAGAACTTTCTGGAAGTTTATGTAAACCAAAACTTTTGAAAGAAGTCAGACGTTGCACATTCAAAAGTTTCTGGTTATCAGCATCCATATTTCTGTGATATTATGATTCCAAGGTCTTTTCCAACTGCACCGACTCATATACCAAGACAAACTGAGAGTGGCAGCACACGGATGACACTGTCACAGTATTTAAAAGAAATATGTAACAAAAGCATTTATGCAAATGTTTATCTGGATTAACGTGAAATAGTTTGAAGAACTCGCATTTTTAAGAATAGTTTGTAGAAGAATGAGTAGACAAAGTCATGTGAATGAAAGAAATTTCTGCTTTATGCTGTAGTTTGCGGTCAAAAACTTGTGCTAATTCATCTATTTCAATTGCATTATTTCTCAAATGTTCTTCACATCTGACCTCTATTTTCACTATTTGGAAAAGTCAATATGAATTGAATTTAGAAGAGCTGGTGATAACTGATTCACCTATTTTAATTATGTTCTCTTAAATGTTCTTTGAAGTAGACCTGTTCTCTATTCTCACTGTAAAGATAATGAATGCATCAGTCTGGAAAATTCAATTGTAAATTGAATTTAAGAAATGATTTACATTGTGTTTGACATTTGAAATGGATTTTTCATAATTTAAATAATAATGATAATAATGATAACAATAATGATAATAATAATGAGAAGGAGAAGTGCTTCAGATTGATGGCTGAATGATGAATTTTTACTTCAGGGTGTGGTAATAAGAGAAAAAATGTTTTACTCCATTGGATTTTGAATAGCGCAAGTTGTTCGTAGCAAACATAAATTGCATTAATTAATATTTTACGCTGCATCATCATTTAGTAATAGCAAACAATTATCATATCTTTTGTATGTGTTACATCACTTAGTTATATTATATATGAATGTTAATGAGGCTTATCAAGATTTCTATTTGGTGTGAGAGATTGATCTAAAGTAAAGAGAATGTTCTATTAGATACCTCTTTTCATAGCTTACGGAGTTACAAATCAATAAACTGTCTTGTTTAGATATGAGCAAATCATATATGTTATATGATTATGTCTTGAAGGTGTGAAAGTAGCATATAATTTAAAATTAAACAAAATTTAAGTTGCTTGCACTTTGTAATTAAAATGTCAATGCATAAGTATTTTTGGAAAGTGATGAAAAATCACATCTATTCACAATTATGTGCATATGAAAATTAAAACATATAACAGTCACATGTTGAAACTACATCATTCAAGTGTATAAAGCTGACAGAGCAGATTAACCCATTGGCATCTTATTTAAGTCTCCTATCTACCTCAGGAATGTGATTTAAATCCCTCTGCATTGTAAAGTTTAAGATCCCAAATAAAGTTTACCAGTGTAATTTCTTTCCTAACATTTTGCATGCATATAAATAATTAGGAATATTTGTATATAGTGGTATTTGTTAAATGATTCCATTTTTGCATACATGATACAGGAAGCATCGACCTACCAATTTACGTAGTCTTACATGATTGTTTGGTAAGATAGATCTCAAAACAGTTCTCTAATTCAAGGGTGACAACAGGCAACACTTTTTCTGTTGCTAAGCACTTTGACTATTTTCCCCCTAATGTAGCAAATAACTATTCTTTATATTATTTAATTTTAATTTACTGTTGAAATATTGAAGAGTCAATGGTAACATTTACACTTCGCTTATGCTAAGTTGTAAAATCTTGAAACGTTAGAGACATTCTCCAATCTCAGCATGGTGACAGCTGACATTGATGTTCTTCCTCTTTCCTCAGCAGGAGCATCTTACTGCTACTGTCTTGCGGTAAACTTTATAACGTTGCTGTCTGAAGGGATGTCTTGAATTTTTTTAAAATGAAGATATTTTTTCAAATATTGAGTTCATGCAGTTAAGGGGACCAGCCAATAAGGCAAGTCAATAACAATTTGAGATCAAGTGACGATCACACAGCCATCAATGGAATCATTTTTCTTTTCCTCTCAATTCTAAGAAAATTACCTGGAATAAATTTGAAGTAAATTAATATGCTCTACCCAGTAATAATTTAAATAATTGTAACAATGAAAGGTTTATTCAGATTTATGTATCTATAAGGATATAATATATTTACATAATTTCCATCCATTCACATCCATCCATCCATCCACACGTCCATCCATCTCTTCCTCCCTCCCTTCCTCTGTCTCTCCCTCCCTCCATCTCTCTATCACCAGCTATCTGTCTATATATATATATATTGTTTTTTTTATTAAAATATTTAACCACAGAAGAGCCTTGTTTATCTGGCCCTCAACAATCCAGATTCCCAGTATATCAGAAGTGATTTTTGCTAGATTTTTTCACCATGAAAATATGTGCATTCTTTAATAAACACACATGAATGTATGCCATTGTCAAGTTGGCATTAAGTCCAGTACCAAGTCCTTATAGCGATCTTGGATGTCTCATCTAGATGGCTTTCAATTCTTTTCCTTACTGCTTTTTCAGTAATCCATATTTTATAACCATACATCAAAGTATGATGTGTGTTTGTAGACTATCTGGGTTTTCATTAACTCATTCACATACCTTTGATGAGTTCACCTGTCATTGCTTTACTTATGCGTTGTGTACTATGACAGGTATTTCCGTTGTCAGCGTTTGCAACAATTTTATATGTGCTGCATTACCTATCCGACTAATTATATCATATGTTTTGGGTCTACAAGTCTCCAAGAGACGTCTCTAACTTAAAAAAACTGCCATGATTATATGTATTAAACTATCATCAGCAAAAGAAAGCTACAAGTGAATCATTGAAGCTGCCAAACTTCCATTATTCCATAGTGGCAGAGCAATAACAATAGCTGATCTGTATGGATTAGAAAACGTAAGGTTCTTGAAATTATTTTTTGAGGATAGGGATGTGCTTTCAGATGATACATTTACTGGTGAATCATCAGAATCTGATGATAGTGAGAAAGAGGAAATTGAGAGTGTCTATATATGGCTTTATCAGACTGACTTTAGTGTCTATTGTCATAATAATTCACAAATTTACAAGGGATGTGATGTGTAATGTGTTAATTCTTATCTTAGGTGAAATAAATCCTTTAACACCTAGGCATCTTGGTGAAAATCCCAAAGAAGCTTATGTTATTAGAGAATACATGACAGAGTAATTTTTGCTTTAAAAAATTGGGATCAAATTGTTCAATAAAAATAGTACATCAATAGGTTAATCCTGATTACTTCTAGTACCACCTAGATCTGATAAATAAAATTGTTGTGTGATATCTATTTTGAATAAAATAATGTTTATTTTATTTGCTAATGATACTTTATTGCTTAGAAAAAACATTTATTTACCTTAGCCTCCTCTCCTTATAAGTTAAATCATACAAAGCTGAGTTTATCTCTGGGTACAGGGACCAATATTATGGTGATCCTCGAGGAGATCCCAGGGGCAGACATCCCGGCGACAGGGGTTACCGAGGTCCCCCTCCTGGAAGGGGACCTATGCCTCATCATCCTCCCGGAGGTCCTGGACCAGGTCCAAGAGACAAGAGAGTGAGATGGTTCGTGGCCTTGTATGATTACAATCCCACCACAATGTCTCCCAACCCAGATGCCTGTGAAGAGGAGCTACCCTTCTCTGAGGGTGATACAATAAAGGTGATGTTTTGCATTTATATTAGCATTACTTAAAACTGAAAGTAGTTTACATTAAGTGTTGACAACTTCCAGTCTTAAAAGTCAAAAGAGAATTTACTAACTTTATATCTCCAGTGAACAGGTAATATTAAATGATACAACAATTTTCCCACACAAGCAGCCACAGTTCAGACTCTTGCCAAAACAGAATATAACCAGCTATATTCTCATAGTTACAGTTACAACAATAATGATAACAACTATATACTTATCATAAGAGATGTTTGAAATGCTGTCCTTTTCTATCCGCAAATTTCTGCCATTTTCTAGGAAATGTCCTTCACACTCAAAAGTTAGATATGAGAAGTTGAGTGAATTTCTCACCTGATGTCTCCTTTTAGTTATCACAATTATCAGGGACATGTTAGTTGCATAGCTTTATTTTCATGTGATCATAAATGTAAAATGTAACTCCATGGCACGACACTCCACAAGGGACTTTGTCCTTGCCCGGCCACTGCATCCCCCATCTCGGCAGAGGGTGAGACTTGATCAGTGCCTCGAGTCTTCCCCAGCCAGTTGATGTGGTCTTCTCAATCTGGAGCCACTACTTCTCAATCAACCAGTTCCTCAACTGCCCCCAGGGACCTCATGACAGAGTGCACCCCAGGCCAGGTCTTCCAGCAGGGGAAGAATTCCCCATGCCAGTACCTGGAATCGTACCCAGGTCTCACACTTGGCAAGCAGCCACACTATCACTGAGCTCAGGAGACAACCCCATGTTATTAGTTAGTTGGGTAAATTTCTTTTTAATTTGCTGTTGCAAAATGATAAAGTAATTGACCCACACTTAATGTTGTAAAGAACTGCATGCTCCAAGAAAACCTTTGATATCAGATTCCATAGTCAGAATTTGACCACAGATCTTTGGCTTACCATCCTGCTGCTCTCATGAGCATCATACTGGCATAAAATTTTCCAACTGACACATTTTACGCAGTAAACCAAAAACTTCCTCAAATTTACATTAAGATAGAATATCCCAATGCAAGTTCAATCTTGTACATAGATTTTAAGTTCTGGGCTTCATGGTTAATAACTGTTGGACCAATCAATGCTGAGCTCACACTTGCTGTCTTTGACTAAGGTTGAAAAGTTATGTCATAGCCAGGATTGATTATGAGGGTGGTTTGATGTCTGGTAATTTCCATGAAAGAATGAAACATTTTTGTTGCACCTTATGGTAGGTAAGCTTGATTATTCAAAGGATTGTATAAAAAAGTTCAAGAATGAGCATACAGTTCTTGTTGACAGCCTTCTGAATTGGTTAATATGTCAACTGCAATTATAAATGGAGAAAATAGGTTTTTTTGAAGAGTAGGACTACCACACAATTCAAAACAGAATTGGATTAAGTTCACATGGACTCCGCACCATCATTAAAGATCATTCACTTTTGGCTTATGAATTTAAGCATCATCAGACAGGCACCGAAGACAAAGCATGTACAGGTCCAGATCACTACACAGGAAACCATTGACAAAATCCATGATATGGTAATAAAAGACTGCCAAATAAAATTTTGTGAGACTGCTGACTGAGACTGTAGGCATCTCAATTGAGTGGAATGCATAATATCCTATATGGAAAAATGACTATGAAGAAGCTGTGGGCAAGGTAGATGCTGCTATTGCTCATAGTTAACCAAAAGTGCATCTGGAACATTTCAACAATATATGATGTTTAATTGTAATCTGCAAGAATTTTTGCATCTATTTGTGACTGTTGAAACATGGATCCATCATTACACACCAGAATCAAATGGCAGTCAAAATAATGGATAAAGGCTGATGGGTAAAAGTGTACCGAAGAAAGCAAAGACCATTTTGTTAGTGGTGATGGCCACTGGAATCATAGATTAGTTGAAAAAAACTACAACCACAACTGAACTTTATTGTTGAATTATTTGAAATTTGCATTCACTGAAAAAAGACCAACTTTAACAAGGTTGGCATGCAAAAAAGTGCTCTTTCACCAGGATAATTCACTCCTACACTCAGTGATAACAATGGTGAAAGTGTATGAATTGGTTCCTCATCCACCCTATCAGACTTAGCTAAAAGTGGCTTGTTTTCACTAATTTGAAACTTAAGCTTGGTGGGAATACATTTTCATCAAATGAGCAAGTGAAATACAAAGAATAAAATAAACACATATGAAAAGGAGTACATTATGTTTTCATATGGTTGATTTCAAACTTTGAACTTACCATATTTATTGAAATACAAGAGAATGTTTTTTTCCAAAATATTAATGTTCAAAACTGGAGGTCGTCTTGTATTCGCAATAAATATTTTCTGAATATCATACGGGGGAAAAATTAATTTCAAACTTTGCAGCGGTGAAGCTTGGGGCGAATGGTATAAATTACCCAAGTTCACAACATATATCTGCGGGTCGGGACATATGTGGAAGATTTTGAGCATTTTATTTGTGCCAAAAACTAGCTGTTAAGGAGCTTATGGGTATTCTCATTGCAAAAAGATTACTTTCTGAAACTAAAATAAAATTACAGGACTTTGCAGAATTTAGCAGAACCTATTTTTGATGCTGAAAAAGCTGGAGGATCACTGCACCAAGTGTATATCCCTCAAAGGAGACTATATCAAGTAGTAAGGAGAGTTGTTTACAAAAGGAACATTTTTTCTTGCTTTTTTACCAGACTTACAAAACACACTCAATATTGCTTTGCTTTCCACATATTCATAATATTTGCCATTAATTCCCTTGTAACTCTTTGGATAAAACATATAACATACAGTTTTTTTAAATACCACATTTATCCAAATACAAGATGACCTCAAATGCAAGACCTCCCCCATTTTACAGAACTTAATTTTGGATTTTAGCATATCATCTACATAAGACATGTTTGAAAGACATTGGTATATATAAAGCAGGATTTTTAAATGAAATTTAAATGTTTGCCATATATCTTGAACAAACTAATGAACACTTAAGCCAATTAAGTCCCTTATTTATTGTACTTAATTTGAATTTGCACGGAAATTCACGTTTTGAGCAGTTGTCGGAGAGGGGAGTATAGAAATTGATGGTATGGGTGGGATGATACACTTGACTGCATAACTGTTACAACGATGATGGATATGATTTTGTATTTAGACAACATACTTGATACAACACACATCGTAAATGTTTTTACATAATTTGAATTTGCTCAGAGATTCTCATTGCAAGCACGAGAAAGGAGAACGAAATGTATGGTATATGTGATGATATAATGTGATGGTGGCACTAGCATAACTGTAATGATGATGATGGATATGATTTTGTATTTAGACAACATATTTAACATAAATATTTTTATCTCAGAAACTCACATTTCAAGCAGGAGAGACAGAAAAGGGAGAGCAAAATGTACGGTATATACCATGATAAAATGTGACAGCAGCAGTGGTGGCAGCATAGCTGTAACAACAATGTTTATGGTTGCTATTTTTTGTTAAGACAACATGAATTTGTGTGTAAATTCACATTATGGTTTATGTGCTGCCTGAGGAGCGGAAAAGCACAGCTAAACTCTCTCTTTCTGCTTCACTGTTGACATCCAATAATACATTTACATACAATCATTACATAAAGGTAAACACAGAAATAAAAATAAAACCCCCAATTGACAATAGAAAAAAATCTAGTAAGGAATATCTTCCAATCAAAAAAATAAAAGATAATAAAATAAGTGCCAATATTGCCTCGTAAATGTGCTACTGCACGTAATCCCCCTAACAACGCATCCAATACATTATGTACAACCACAATGCGAAAGGAAGTCCTGTAATTTTATTTTAGTTTCGGAAAGTAATCTTTTTGCAATGAGAATACCCATAAGCTCCTTAACAGCTAATTTTTGGCACAAATAAAATGCTCAAAATCTTCCACATATGTCCCGACCCACAGATATATGTTGTGAACTTGGGTAATTTATACCATTTGCCCCAAGCTTCACCGCTGCAAAGTTTGAAATTAATTTTTCCCCCGCATGGTATTCAGAAAATATTTATTGCAAATACAAGACGACCTCCAGTTTTGAACATTAATATTTTGGAAAAAAACATTCTCTTGTATTTCAATAAATATGGTAAGTTCAAAGTTTGAAATCAACCATATGAAAACATAATGTACTCCTTTTCATATGTGTTTATTTTATTCTTTGTATTTCACTTATGCCTCACTAAAGAGCAGTTTCTACCTAGAGCAATATGCTCATTTGGACATTCCGTAAATAAATAAGTAAAAAAAAAAATAAATAATTAATGTAAGACGTGGATAAAAAAATCAAAGGTTTATAAATTACCTTTATTCTTCATTCAGCTTTGAAATAAATATGTATTTACTTTATACAGTTTATGTGGATAAGTTAGAAATAGTGATTATTAAAAATCACTGAATTTTTCAAATATATTAGATTAAACAAAATTCAAAAGAGTAGTATTTTGTGAAGGAAAAATATTGTTATTTTTTTACAATTACTTTATTTAAATAATATCTTTATTGCCCTTAATAGGTGTATGGTGAAAAAGATGCTGATGGCTTCTATTGGGGTGAGTGTAGAGGTCGACGGGGTTATGTTCCACATAACATGGTGATGGAAGTACAAGACACGCCCAAAGAAGGAGGAAGAGGAGGTCCCAGGGATCGATGGGGTGACATTTATGCCAACATGCCTGTTAAAAAGATGATAGCTCTTTATGATTACGATCCTCAAGAGCTGTCACCAAATGTTGATGCAGAGGTGAGCAGATTTCAACAATAATTCCTTCCCTTTACAGTTAGCAAATGCAACACTACCTGCTACACAAAGTTGCTTTGAATCACAATTTATCCTTTTCTGACATCAGTTGCTCTGCGAGGTCGAAACATGTGTTTGCTTTTAGTTTAGAATATTTAAGTTTTTCTGATATGACAGTAGAGCAAGATAAAATGAGAAATTTAATTAATAAAGGAATTTGTGCTAATTTTTTTATCTCCACTTATTACTGCTGATGTACTTCGAAAAGTAGATACACTAGTCTGCACATTGCTAGATATCATTGCTTTCATATGATCATTCTCTGGTTTTCCTTTCCAGGTGCATTGTTCACTTCTTTACTCAAGTAGAGATTTAAAATAGTCCATGCATTAAAATGTTTCACCTGACATTTTTCCTCTGTTAGGGGGGTAGGGAGCATCTTCATTGCTTTCATATGATCATTCACTGGTTTTCCTTTCCAGGTGCGCTGTTCATTTCTTTACTCAAGCAGAGATTAAAATAGTCCATACATTAAAATAGTTTCACCTGGCATTTTTTCCCCTGTTGGGGGGGGGGGGGGAAGCATCTTCAAAGATCTTGCATTCGCATTACTTTCCTCTTTGCTAATGTATTTTAAAACATAATTATATTTATGCTCATGCCTCAGTTAGCAGAATAAAGAGAAAGAGTTAAGTTGCTATTTCTTTGCTGCATGATTTTTTTTTTTTATTGGTTTTTTATGTGAGGTTGGGAAAATATAGGAATCCAAGATTAGTTAATTTTAAATCCATCACTTTTGTTGAAGTTGTTGTTTATAACTTTCTGTCACTCCCCTAAATAAACGAGGGTAATAATGCTTAGTTATGAGTAAAGCCTCTTCTTGTATTTCATTCAGTGATCATTCAGGGTTAAAGCATGTTGTGCCATAGTAGTCTTTTGAGGGGCATTATTTTTAATTTTTGTATCTAATGATAAAACAGTAATTTGTCTCTGAAAATTGATTTATTGTTTCTCAAAACATTGTGCTTTATGATCAGTACACTTTTGCATGTGTTTGAGCCATTTGTCATAGCCTTTCTTCCAATTTGCTTGAGACACCTGCAAAATATGATTCTTGAATGCATCAACAGTTTCTTCTGCTGTTGATGCAGAAATGGTTATCCTCGCATTTCATTCTTTATGTTCAGAAAAAGTCATTGGGTGCCAAATTAAGGCTGTATGGTGGAAGAGTCATCAATTTTAACATTTAGTGTTCAAATAGTTGGTTGATGTGTGAGCACTCACATTGTCTTGATGAAGAATGATTCAATGGCTCTTATTTCACCAAAGATTTCTGGTAAACAAATAGTTGTGTATCATTCAGAATTGACCATTTTACATCCCTCTGAAGGCACTATTGCCATATGGAGATGACACTGATGATACATAGAATGAAGATGGAACACCGGTAGAATGTAATGGTGGGGGAAACTGGAGAACCTAGAGAAAACCCACCCCTGCACTGCTTTGTCCACCACAAATATTGCATACAATAGCTTGTGATCAAACCCAGGCTGGCTAGCATTCTAAATTTACTTCCTTAAGTAGTGAAAATGGACTTGTATGTATTTGATCCCTGAGGATTTTTAGCCATTTTATTGTATTTGCACTGTCCACCCAAAGCACAGGAACATGCTTCAGTTATGTAATTTCACTAAAAAATCAAGACAGCTAAAGAATTTCTCAACCAGCTTCGCATACAGTCACATCTCTGTTTCTGTTGGTTAATTCTTATTGAACCATCAACTGAACATTTTATCTACCTATTTATGAAATAGCCACTAGTTTCAGTCATAATTTTAACTCATCCAGTCATTGTAGAAGCATTTCAATGTCCTGTTTTCTGCTGCTTGCCACCAGCCCATCATCCACATAGAGATTTACCATCAGCTTAGCTCCATCAGATTTTAGATAATATAGGCTTTCCTTTCATGAAGTCCAAAGTCAAGCAACACTTTTCTAAAGAGCTGGTTCCAGCATCTTGGAGACTGATTTAGCGCATATAGGCTTCCTGTAGTCTGCAAACTTGATTGTTACTATCTTCAAATCCCTCAGGCTGTGTCATATAGATTTCCTTCTGGATAACTTCATTTGTTCCTTTCTTCTTTGGCATGTTTTCTTGCCCATTAGAGCAACTAGTTGCTTTAATACTTGCTGTAGTGACCATAGTGATGCTTCTCATCAGACTTGTATCAAGTTGTTTCAATAACTGTTGATTCTCTGATCTTGTCCACCAAGATTGTCAGCACTTGTAACTTTTAAATGTAAAAAGAAGCCAGTAATAGTGAAGTAATAACACAAATATTAATATAAAAATAATGGTTGCAACAAATCTTCACTTATCTTTTGGATTCCATAAGAAGATAAGATAAGTGAAGATTTGTTGCAACTATTATTTTTATATTAATACTTGTAACTTTTGATAGTGTATCCAAAAGCCATGCCATTATGGCTGCCTCATTCAGTTTCACTTGTTGCATATATAAAACAAGACCCTCAAATTGTACAGTGTGTACCACTATTTCATCCTATGAATGCATTTGGAAGCTGAAAAATTCAGACTGGACTGGGCGCATAGCTTGCTTTGTTTTTTATTGAAAACTGCATAAAGTGTAACCCACATATGTCATGCACTTTCACATGGAACAAGCAGAGTCTGGCTTAGGAACGAATAGTTTTAATTATAATTTTTCTGGCTGTATGAATTGCTTTAGCTCACATTTTCTATGCTGCATCATAGAATGTGTGTTGCTCTGCACTGGCACTGGCTTGTAATGACATCAGTGTTTTTATTTCTCCAATATATATCTCATAGGCACCATCAAATTCACACAGCTAATTCTTTGCAGCAAACTTACAAACATGCCAATTTTCAGCACCATTCAGCTTCTCAATTGCATGGAAAACCATGCTCCATCCTTTGTATAGTCCAGTAACTTTAAAACACCATCCAAGAACAAATGCACCAAAAAGAGATGTATAAATATCTCCAAATGTAAGCATTATTATTTCAATACAGCAAATCATGTGGTGGGATGACATGAACATAGCAAGTTTGTCTGCTGGTTAATCATTCTTTGTTCAGCAACATAATACTTTTTATAAATAAAAACTCCATCACATTTTTACAAGTACAAGAAAAATTGACCATTTCAGGAGTGCCAATCTTATACAGTCCAAATGTATCCGTTGTAAGCAACAACAATCTAAAACGGGGGGAAACAAAAGAATTCTGAGAATATCCCCACAGAATTGTGAATATCTTGAGTTGTTTGGATCTCACTGCAGGTGGAGTTGTCATTCAACACGGGCAACATCATCTATGTATATGGTGAAATGGATGATGATGGTTTCTACATGGGAGAACTGGATGGTGTGCGAGGTTTGGTTCCTTCCAATTTTCTAACAGAAGCACCACCTGACTATCCCAATGGCAGGCAAGGTGGACGACCTCCTCCAGACAGAGGAAGAGGAGGGGGCCATGGCCCTGGTGCAAGAGGCCCACCTCCACCACCCCGAGAAGGCATGCGTATGGACCCCCGAGATAGAAGGAAAGGTAAGTAAGAAAATATGGTTTACACCATTGAAACTTACTACTTTCTGGAAAAACTCAAGGCATTTTTAGGAGCTTACACAATATCTCAACATTACTAAATCTGTAGCCCATTACAACAGTAACACTGGGCTCAAGAATCTCCTAAAAGTGTAACAGGATCGCTGCTGTAATGCCATGACCACATATTTTGGCAGTAAGTTTACTTGGGGCATTAATATTGCCCTGCTAATTAAGGCAGAAATACAGTCAAATATGACTGCAATAGTACTTTCTCTATGACTTTGTGACATTAAATGTTATATTTAACAATACAAAATAAGATTAACAAAATTCTTAGCTTTGGCATTTTTGTCAAGTAGGTTTTGCTTTGTTAAAATAATAATAACCATCCTAACTGATATTATTTTAAGACTATTACAATAAAATATGTTTTTATCTGTTGTTCTTACAAACACATTTATTATTATAAATTTATGACTATGCCACACTTGTTTATGCTTCAGTGTAGCATGTATCTGTTTCCAAGTATACCCCAATACCCCATAGCATATGTGCTTTTTGAAGGTTGGATGCAGAGAGGAAGTGATTGCAAGCATGTTAGTGCATATGTGTGTATGAGCGTGTGTGGGATTTTTGGAGAACTTTGAGTTGTTTCTTAATTTTCTTATTTTATTTCTTACATGTTTAGTTTCTGTTAATCCAAAACAGTAAAAGGGTATATAGTATAACATTAAGATAAAAAAAAGAAAAGTTAAATTCTTTTTTGTTTCACATCTTTCTTGTGTCGTTGGCTTCTCTAGTCATTCTTGTCATAATGTATTATAATTGTTTTGTTATTATTTAATATATTTTTTCTATAATAGACTTCGTAAGAATTTCTGAAACTAAAATATTTTAATAATAAAAATATGAAATTTCATCTGATTGTTAAAGATCTTGAGCAAGAGCATGAGCACAGGAAAGATAAAATGGTCATTGCATTGCAGCAACTAACTCTTAGGATAAAATAATATGAAAATTGTTAGTGTACATATTCACTTGTGATACAACAAATTCTAGGAGCTCATATAGCTTCTAGACATCTTTTGTATGTACCCACATTTCACTCAACTCAAACCACAACAGTAGGTGTTGACTCCACATCTATGTTTAACACAGCACTTTTCCAAAAATTAAAATATGTTTATACAAGTTTTTTCCTTTAGTCATTCTATTTATTTTTATTTTTTGTTGCTATTGATGTGGCAGAATGTAATATTGCCCCTACCTGAACCTCTCAGTAAGTGACAATTTCTTTTTTGACCTCTTAGCTTTTTCTGTCAGAAAGGTACCCAACATTCCTATAAAGTTTTTGGTGTGCATTTCTTACCTTTATTGTGTGAGTGCTGGATTGAATGTATAGAGTTTGTCTGAAATAGACATGAACAGGATTCAAACAAGTTTTTGGCACATATCAAGCAAGATATTGATATTATATAAGTAAAATGGCTGTTTTATATTCCGGGCTTTTGTCAAAGCAGATAAAATATTGCCTTTCTTAAAACTATATTATCAAGCATCTTTAAAGAATATATAGTATCAGCTTCAAATATGTTCTAATGGTGACTTAATTGTATATTTTTAGTCATCACAGTATGTAACTAGATACCTTATTGCTGCAGTAGTGGACACTAATTTATAATCTAGCAACATTAGGTTTATTATAATCTCAAAGTTTCTGATAATATGGTAATGTTCATTAACCTTAGAATCATAACACTTGTAACACAGGCAATAAATGTATTCTGGGGAAAAATTTCACAATTATCATCAAAACCAAATCTAACTATAAATTATTTTGCATTGTCCTATGTTTTTTTACACCAGCAGATGGCAGTGCTGTTCACTCAGCAAATGCCCCTGCTGCTTGTGCTAGAAACAATTAGACATGTCTCTGCATAGGGACAAAGGATTAAATTCATCTTCCTGCAGTTCACTAAGTGTTCCTAAGTAAATACATCATTCTCGTTCCAAAATATCCACACAAGGGAAGCATATAACTCCTCATACCAAAATACACTCTGAAATTACTGTGACTAATGATGCTATATCCCAAACATCAGCTGCCTGTTTTAACTATAAACCCTCAATAACTACATATAAACTACAAGGAATATTAACTAGCCCTTACTGCCTCCTGGATTGTTGCCCAGGATGGACGAAAATGGGCTCAGTTTACCAGTTTCTATGCTGTAAGGATGGTGATGTTATGGTCCTTGTTCAATTATTCAAACTCGTGCACTGTATTGAAGCATGCCTGAGGGACGGATACTTCTATTACCAAATTTCCATTTCAGGTTATGCTGTAAAAAATGAAATACATTTGTTTTTCAGGTATTTAACTTTCACATTGATTATAATCAAGTTTAAAAACAATATCCAGTATTTGCTCTCCATTAAGTTCACATTTGGTAAGACTGAAGACAGCATTTGAATATTATAATTCTTAGTTGCTGATTATAAATTTGAAAATAAATGTTAATATAATATTAACGGCATTCATTAGCTTTTATCTTTCAGCCAAAGCAATCAGCAGATATCAATAGTAAAGTAATTAGGGACCTAAAGAATAAGGTTGTGAGCAATTTATGTTGTAACCATATGCGAAAGCATAAAACTGCTGAAGCAGAAGTCTTTAAAGTGCAAGGTTGTCCCATAACACTATAGCATGAAAGACTGTCATATGAGCCACTATTGAGTTTTTTGTTAAAACATAAAACTCCACTTACTTCTTTTTGGTGTTGTTAACAAGGCAGATGATGGAAATGTAACATTTCGGAAAATATTCCAAGAATTATAACACTAAAAGAAGTACCTAAGTGGACTTTTATGTTTTAACAGAGGACTCAACAATGGTTAATAAAACAACTTCACTCTCAATATTGCTTTTAATTTTTAAAATAACAGCGTTATGAGTTTACAGTTAAAGAAATCTTTTGCAAATGTATTCTAACAAACTCAAACTATGTCTGTGTACTGCAACCACGCATTCCAATAATCTTAAGAGAAGGCATCAGAATTAGTCAAATCTGTCCAAATCGTTCGTAACACTCCCCTATTCATGATTGCACAATTAAAAATAAAGTAGGAATTAAACTACCTTCAAAAAAAAAAAAATAAATAAAAGGAAATTATATTTAATCTACAAAAAGTAAAATACAATATAATCACTAATATCAGCATCCATCCCACTTGTCTAGTAAAAGTGGTTTGTGTCGGTACTTCACCTGCTGTGAGTATGATATGTGGTTCTTTATTCTGCTACCACTTTCCTACCACTTCTCAGTTTCTCCTTTCTTATGCATAAGGATGTTAGGACTATTTGGATCAATTCTAAACAGCATATGGCACATACCATTTATGCTTGTCAGTAATTGATACTAATCGATTAAAAGAATCAAAATACTGGAAGTGGTACACACTGATAAAATGAGTTGAATTTACACTTGAATTGCTTCACTAAGTAATAAATTACCTGGACATGTTTCGCAGGCTTATGTTACCTACTTCATCAACAGATTTCAACTGGCTGGCCTGTTGTTGGTATTTTTTTGTGGACTCCTCTCCTTTCTCTGGTGGTTGATAAATGAACTTGTAGAGCGGGTTGTCATCGGCAGGAATTCCAAAATTCATAAGGCTAGGTTTCAGCTTTAAGATAAAGATCTTTTTCCATATGTTTAATTCTAGCGGTTGGTGTACTGATTTCAACAAGTGGACATTATCTTCGATTCTATGGCTATTATCCCAAGCATGTGAGTCTACTGCTGATTTCTCTATTTGGTTGTTTCTTAAGTGTCCCAGATGTTCCTTTAACCTGGTTCCTATGTTTCTTCTGGTTTGTCCTATATATCTTTTATCACAGTTTTTACAGTTGATTCTGTAAATTCCTGATTTCTTGGATGCAGGTGTTTTGTCCAACTTGTTCTTTAGAAGGTTTTTTATGCTGTGTTTGTTTTGTGGGGCTAAGATGATGTTGTCTTTGAAGATCTTTTTAAATTTGTTGAAGACCTGAGGGTGGAATGTGAATTTTTTGAAAATATTCTGGTTCTGCAGGCTTCTTTCAACCACATGCTCTGTGGTTACAAACAAGAATTCAAACGTTATTTAAAGCTTAAAGAAAAATGGGTTCTAGTCTCAGCGGATATAAAATTCCTTAAAACCTGCCTTAGAAAAAAGATCTGCCCAAAATTTGTTAGAAAATCCATAAAATACAATAATAACAGGCATGAACAAAAAATATTTTAAAGGCAAGTAATTCATTTGGATATTTCCAAACATTATAGCACACTAGCGTATTTAGGCATTGAGGCATACTATGTGCATCTCAAACTTTCAAAAATAATAGGAAATACATTATGGACAAATCTGGAACAAAATTCATTTGTTAAAATCTGCAAAAAAGTAAATAAAAAGGTCTCGTGTCAGAAAAAGAAAGTCCAAAATCTAAACCCGCTGCCACACAGAATCAAAGCAGACAAACATAAACCCCAAAATGTGATTAATCTTTTGGACAGAAATTCAAAAAAGAAGAATTGGATTTTCTTAATAAAGGACGAAAAACTTGCGTGCAACACTCTAGAAATGTAGAAGAATTTGTAGTTGATATCGAGGTCACAATAAAAGGAAATGCACTGCTGAGAAAAATGCGATAAGGATTAAATGCGAAAAACCATTGACCAACATTCAGAAACAGAAACCAAAAAGTAACCCTTTCAAACACATCATAAAATCCCTGAACAATAAAGATGTCATTTACACAAAAGCTGACAAGGGAAACAAAATGGTCATCCTAAATACAGAAGACTACATAAGTCGCATAGAAGAATCTTTGACAAGTGACGAGTTCACTGCAATAAAATCCGACCCTTTATGCAAATGCACAACCTCCATAAATACAGCTATAAAAACCAGCAACATTATCCCAAAATCACAACATTGGAGAATGAAAGTAGACAACCTATCTATTTCTACTATATACAGATTACCAAAAATCTGCAAGCTAGAAAACAAAATGAGATTAATAGTAAACATCATCAATGCGCTTACCTATAACCTAGCCCAATGGCTAAACAAAAAATTACTCAGTCTCCCAAAATTTGAAACCCAAAGCATAAATAACTCCATAGAGCTAATCAAAAAGACATAGAATTATCACCTAATGATAGACTTCTCTCCTTTGACGACAGCTCCTTATTCCCAGGCATCCCCATTTCCATCCTAATGCTATACTGCCAACAATGGTTTCAATCCATAAACTTGATGAAAGATGAAATCAAAGAATATTCCAAGCTCATCTACATTTTTGTTGAACAATCTTTCTTCATCTTCAATGGCAAATATTATGAACAGATATCAGGCCTCACAATGGGAGGTTCCCTGTCTCCATTCCTGGCAAATCTATTCATGAGTTTTTTTCGAAACAAAAATCACCAATGGATTCCCTTGCATTTTCAAAACCTGGTTCAGGTATGTTGATGATGTATTTGCCATAGTAAATGCTAAACTAATAGAAGATGCACTGCTGCTACTAAATTTACAAATGCGAGAGATTAAATTTACCATGGAAACCGAAAAAGACAACACCCTTCCGTTTTCTGACCTCAAAATTATCAGAAACTATAAAAAACTGGAATTTGGAATTTTCCGGAAGGACACACATGCAGACAACCACATAAAATCTAACAGCTTTGACCCAACTAGCCACCAACATACAATCATACACGGTTTGCTTAACAGATTATTTAACATCCCTATGGGGAAAATAGAATATGAAAAAGAGCTTAACCAAATAATAAAAACTGCCGAGAACAATGGTTTTAACAAAACACTTGTTCTGAAAAAACTAAAAACAATAGAGAGAAAGAAAAAAATAGCAGCTTCAACCACCCTCATGGCAGAAAAAAAACAGAATATTTTCAAAAAATTCACATTCCAAACTCAGCCCTTCAACAAATATAAAAAGATTTTCAAAGAACACAACATCTTCTTAGCCCCACAAAACACACACAGCATAAAAAACCTTCTAAAGAACAAATTGGACAAAACACCTGCATCCAAGAAATCAGGAATTTACAGAATCAACTGTAAAAAATGTGATAAAAGACACATAGGACAAACCAGAAGAAACATAGGAACATCTGAGACAGGTTAAAGGAACATCTGAGACACTTAAGAAACAACCAAATGGAGAAATCAGCAGTAGACTCACATGCTTGGGACAATAGCCATAGAATCAAAGATAATGTCCATTTGTTAAAATCAGTACAGCAACCGCTAGAATTAAACATATGGGAAAAAATCTTTATTTTAAAGCGGAAACCTAGCCTTATGAATTTTGGAATTCCCACCAATGACAACCCGCTCTACAAGTTTATTTATCAACCACCAGAGAAAGGAGAGGAGTCCACAAAAAAATACCAACAACAGGCCGGCCAGTCAAAATCTGTTGATGATGTAGGCAACATAAGCCTGCAAAACATGTCCAGGTATTTTATTACTTAGTGAAGCAATTTAAGTGTAAATTCAACTTATTTTATCAAACTGATACTAAATCGATATAATATATGCATTTGGCAATATTGACAAATAAATTATAAATATTGGCAATATTTTGGACCTGTAATGAATTTATCGGAAACTGTTTATAGGAACACGCCTGCTGGTGCTAATATCATCTGGCAGCCCAAGTTGTTTGATTTATTTTTCTTTCAATGTGCAAACTGTATTTTAAAACAGAATTTCAATAGCTCAATTAAGAATTAAAAACTCATTTGGAAGAGGTAATTTATATACTGTTAGTAATTTTGGACATTAATTAATAAATTAATTAATTTTCTTTTAAATCATTAGTATTATAAGGATTTGGGAACTTAAATAAGATTAATATGAGTTCCTAATTAAATAGGTTACAAAAACATATGCCTAACCAAGAATTTACTACATAACATTAAAAAAATAAACAGGTACCTAAACAAAATAAAGAAAAAATAAACACACTCAGTGTACAACATATATCTATATCCTCATCAACTTAATGTTTTAGGTCTGCTGACACCAGTTTCAGTTTTCAATTATTCCATTCACCAAACAATATTACTCTTTTAGATTGCATTGCCAGTTTAGTATTCTCCATTGTATTGCAGATATTCAAACCAATTATGTTCTTTTATCTACCATCTCGTATAATGGTTTAATCTTTAGACACTCCCTTATGCATTCATTTCTTATTCTGAGTATTTCTTGCACTAATCTTAATCTCATTTCAATTGACAATTGAAAATTAGTTGAGTTGATTTTGTAACACTACATCACTTACTTTTTATTTCGGAAAACATGTGCTTCCATTGTCAATTCCTTTGGTCGACTGCCGGCATTGCTTGCTGTGGGGTTGTCTCTGTCCCCGGTGGTGGTTTGATGAACCTCTGAATCATTAGATCGCCTGGCAGGATTTCAAATTGAAAACAATTGTTTTTCCAAATATATATGTTTTCCAAACTTTTAATTCTGTCTTCCTTGTGATGTTTTTGAGGATTTTTGGGCTTACATTTATGGTGTGTTTCTCTTTCCAAAAATACCAAGCTACTGAGAATTTGTCTTCTTGTTTGAGTTTAATATTTCTGTGGTGTTCCTTTGCCCTTGTTTTTATATTTCTTTTGTTTGGCCAATGTAGATTTTTGTCATTGCAGACTGTATACAGTATATCCTTTTGTTGGGCCAAAACCTGCTCAAACATAATTTGAATTCATACTAGGATCATCCACCCAAAATGTTTTCTTCTGGTTTTCTTCATTCTTCATATATGGAAAATATCAGGAAGGTACCCTAAAATTATGGCTTGAATGTTTTGTTTTTAAATTTTCTTTCCCAAATATCACATCATTTCATGTATTAATCTGTATCAATCATTAGTAATGCTGTTTCAGAACGGGTATTAAGTACTGCCCAAAAAAGATAATCTGCTTCCTGTGATGAGAAATATTAAGTAAATATTTATGTATTATTTCAACATATATGTTAAAATAACTGCAATTAATTTAGAGGAAGCCTATTAAGGATTTAGTTGTTTTTTATTATTATTATTATTATTATTATCATCATCATCATCATCATCATTGTTATTATAGTTATTACATTCATTTATTATTATATTTATTATTCATCACCACTTTTTTCTTCATCTTTTTAATAAGTCTTAGGCTATTAGACTGTTACAATCTCACTATCGATTTTTGTGTCCTGCACTTCCTTGGACAATGCAGAGATCTCTTTCCTGTTGGACAATGGCAAAGAATAATTATTATTATTGTTGTTGTTTACTTCATCAGAATTATTGTTGATTAGTGATGTCGCTAATAAAATTAATATTTGAATAAATTTATAAAGCTTTATACATCATTTAACAAATGTTCAGAACATTTTTAAAAAGTGTCCACTTTCATCATCAGCCTTTTGTCAACTATTGGTATTGCTCAAAGTGATGATAACTCTATCTTGTAATGAATTTTGGCAAAAGCATAATTTGAGTTAATTGAAAAAGTTGTTTTACCTTTCACATCGCTCTAAGAGAAAATGTGGAAGCATGTATCTAGTTTTCTGCCATTTTCTAAGAGTAAGAGTAAAAACATAGATTACACTCAAACTTCACTCTTGAAATAAAGTAACTTACTTCAGACATGTTTCAGTGGCTGTGACCACCATTTACAAATGAGATTCACTGATGAACTTGTGGTAACAACCTGTGGAGGTCTCTCTTCTGGATAGATGAATTTTGAGATGAGTCCGTTTGTTCATGGTATGTCAAAATTTATTACTTTGTTTTTGCTTTTTAAAATTAATAGATTTTCCCAAACTGTTAATCCAATTGGATTCTGCACTAATTTTAATAACTTGGGTTCATTGTGAAAATTATGGTTTTGAGTTCTAAAATGATGTACTACAGCTGAATTATCAGTCTGTTTATATTAAATACCTCATATGTTCTTTAAAACATTGTCCAATGTTTCTTTTTGTTTTTCCTATGTATACCTTATCACATTCCTTGCAGCTGATTTCAAATATCCCTGATTGTTTCAATAGGGGATTTTATCATTTGTGTCTGTATGGAGGAGGTTTTTAAACTGTGCTTATTAACTGGGGCTAAGTTGATGTTCCATTTTTTGAAAATCTTTTGAAATTTTTTGTGTCCCAAAGGGGGATAAGTGAATTTTTTGAGGCTGATTTGTGACTTTATTCCTTTTAGACTGCTAATTTCTTTTACTTTCTTCTGTTTCATATATTTATTAATCTTCTTCTTTACTAAATGTTCTATGTAGCCATTCTATGATCCTATTAAGTTTTAATTTGTATTCCATCTTGCTTAATGGTAGGTTAACAGTCTGAATGCAAGGCTGTTGATCATGGCATGTTTGTGTGAAATTGGGTTTGCTGTTGTCAATTATGCAGTTTCCCTTTGGCATTCAAAAAATTTAAAAAAATATTTTCAAAAAATGGAATATCAACTTAGCCCCAGTTAATAAGCACAGTTTAAAAACCTCCTCCATACAAACACAAAAGATAAAATCCCCCATTGAAACAATTAGGAATGTTTGAAATCAACTGCAAGGAATGTGAAAAGGTATAAATACGAAAAACAAAAAGAAATATTGGACAATGTTTTAAAGAACACATGAGCTATTCAAAATATAAACACACAGATAATTCAGCTGGAGCACAGCATTTGAGAACTTAAAACCACAGTTTTCACAGTGAAACCAAGTTATTAAAATTAGTGCGGAATCCAATTGGATTAACAGTTTGGGAATATCTATTAATTTTAAAAAATAAAAACAAGGTCAAAATTTTGACATACCACAAACAGACTCATCTCAAAATTCATCTATCCAAAAGAGAGACCTTCACAGGCCACTACCACAAGTTCATCAGTGAACCTCTGCTGAAAATGGTGGCAACAGCCACCAAAACATGTCCGAAGCAAGTTACTTTATTTCAAGAGTGAAGTTTGAGTGTAATCTATGCTTTTTACTCTTAATTTCCTAGGATAATTCAGTACTGCACATAGCTACTGCAATTTCCTGAAAAGTGTGGAACATCAACATTTTCCCCTAAGAGCTTCTTAACTATTCTGGGATGTCACCTAGTATCAGGACTGCTAGAAAAAAAAAACATTAACAGTAGGGCACTTTAAGGTGGGTCTCTTCTTTTCTCAGGCACAAAATCTTGAAAATAATTTCTTAGAAATGAAATCACATACTCAGAAACCATAAGCAGTACACAGACATGTCAATATCTTTATAGTTAGTTATAAATATGTCTCAGTTGTAATTTCCTATTTTTATATTTCCCTCTTTTTACTTCCTTCTTACTTAAAATCTATATTCATTCCTGAATTGTATATAGCTATGTTGTTGAGTAAAATATGATATTTTGCAATAATAGGTTAGGGATTCCATGTTGTCATATTTAGAGGAAGTGTCCACTACTGTAATGATACGCTGTTTCATTTTACTTCCACATTGCACCAACACATCAACCAATAAGGTTTCTATAAAAATGCTGATACTACTTTAGAGAGTATTAAGCTGTTTGGTGCCTATTTATTTTATTTCACAGTTATGCAAACTTGCAGTCTGAGTGCCAAATTCATACTGTTTAAAAGGCTCACCATGTGTTTCATAATTAATAGGCATAAGTGAGATTTTGTCACAACAGAATCCTGTTCTAGACAAACTCTTAAAGCAGCTGGCAAAAGACGGAGGAAAGAGGAAGAATAGACAAACTTCCCTCCCTGTACTCCTAAACCACTACAGTTCCTACTTTCCTTAAAAGGAAATACTCCTATTGTTCCATTTCATAATGAAAAATAATGTTACAATAAATCTTACTTAAAGCACCGGAAATTAAAATTAAGCAAATAATCTTCTATCTAACTACATTATTTTCTTTCATTGATTCCATAAAATATATGAAATGAACTGATGTTCTTTTGAAACTTTTCTGAGCATGATATTTTGAGGTATCCACTTATATTTTAAGCCATACACAGCATTACAGTTGTTTTGACATGTTGAATCAATTTTATTTTGATTTAAATGCATCTGTGTATTTTAACAAAAAAATTAAATAAAGAAAGAAAGATATTAAAATAGGAGGAGCCAACAAAACCACTTCTGAATATTTTTTGTGATACTATTAAAAGAGAAGTAAACATTCGTCAGCTGAGTGAATTTTAAACTACAATCTGTTACTAAAATCAAAGTCTAATCAAACAGTGCATGATGTATAAGAGAGCTTAACACTATGAGAAGAAAAAATGTTGTTTATTTATTAAGACTTAAGGTTTCAGCAGACTATTTTTTTTTTTTTTTTTCTATATTGTATTTTCTATTAGTTTTGCCATTCTGTGCAGTAATTAGCTATTCAAGAGATTCTATTAAGCACTGCATTTATGAATGTGGTTCCAGCATAATTCTAAAAGGAAAGAGTATTCAAGTTAATTTTTTATTCTAGGAAGGTATTTTTTTATACATTGCTTCACTTATGTAAAAGTACTTCATGCTTCCTCTGAAATATTTTGAATATATTTAAATATGATCTGAAATGGATACCAAATTTAGAGGAATTTTTATGGAAGGTTAGCATAAAATGAAGATTATCAGTGGAAAAGCAGGGACCTACATTAATTTTAGAAGACAAAGGATATCTTTGTAACATCTATGTAAAATTTGGTTTTTTGTATATTACTTAATGGCTTGGCCAACTAACCAGGGTTAAAGTTAGACCTTAACTAAGGTGTTCAAAGTAAGGTATTTTGAAATGCTAAGAAAATATTATCTTTATATACAAATTGAATTGGGTAAATTAGATATGACTGGCTAAGAGCCAGGGCAGAATGTCTAGCCATATGTATAATATGTAGCAACTTAGCACAAAATAAATAAATGAAAATAAGCATTATATAAACATGCCCAGTCTATCGGACTTGATTCATGTAGTGTGTGAGTTTCAATATGTAAAATGTTTCAAGACCGATAAATATTTTATATCCACCTATAAGTCTGACCAAATATTCAGTGATACCAAAGGAAACCATGTACCTAAGAATGCAGGAAAAATGTAAACTTGCATCATATCAGAAATTATAAAAAAAAAAAAAATGGGATGAATGCCTTTATTCTATGAAAAAGGCCTATTAGGACCCTCCTTCAAATCTGAGTATTTGACCAGACTAAATTGCAGAAGCCTTAAATGGTTCACACTAAGTGAAAAGTTTAGAAATGACAGGGGGTGGGGGGACAATCGCAGAGGATCAGGAAATAGTTTCAAATATCTCAAAAAATCAGAAAAAAAACTTAGTTTCCAAAAAGATACCAACAAAATGTTCACACAGGCTCTTTTATTCCGAGTTTTGAAAAATCGAGAAAGTTAAGATGTGAATCCATTGGAAGTGCTGAAATTGAACTAGTTATATTGATTTAATTGTATTTTGAGTTTACATACATTTTATGTTGCTAAAACGCTATGAAAATAATTGTCTTTGAATTGTTGATATGAATATTTAGTCAATTAAAACACTAATAAAATAAGGAGAGTTGCAATTTGTTATTTCTTTTAAACTTAAAAAATTATATCCTTTGATTAAATATATCACATTTAATGATACTTGATGGGCACCATATTTTCAAATGTAAGGGCAATTTATCAACATAATCATAGAAAATTGGGCAAATCAATATATGAGGAATAATATGAAGCATGACTAATTATTTTAATCATAATCATAAATAAGTTTCAATTTTTTGTTAATATAACATTTTAATTGCATAGTTAGATGAGAGTCACAAGTGCTATAGGTGCTATCTGCTGATGGGTTAAAAGTTTATAGGAGAGAATGAATAGGGATCCTATAATTTCAAAATGTAAAGCAGGAAATGTGCTTGGAGGGGTAATTAAAATATTACAATATCACATTTGATAGTCCTCTAGAACCATACCTTTAACTTGGAGACAAACTTGTTAATGCAACCACAAATATTAAGATCATTCTCTCCATCAGAGTTGTATTTAGTAGAACTGTAAATCTGTAGAAGTGTGTTATGATTTTGTATGTTTCCTTATGTCATTTCTACTATCATGACTTGTAAAAATATCTGATGTGTTCCATTTAAATGCTTTCTCTAGCAATTCTGCAACAGATTTTTCTTACAAAAGCTGATCCTTCTCTCTATTTTGTGCTAATCAAGATAAATAGAAAATAACAAAAATGGTTATATCAATTACTTCCTTATAAGTAGAAGAGAAATAAAAGAACACACTAAGCTAAAGTGATAGTCAAATCTTTTAAAAGCTATGTGATTGAAATTTGTTTCTTTGCATGGCCAGGAATTTACAAGTTTCCGTATGAGAAAATTTTTAAGTATTTAAAAACAGAAACCAATAATAAGGAATATATCAGAAATTAACTCCATGAAAAAAATGTGTATTACATAAATTGTGTGTTTACAATATCTACATTTTTTTTGTGAAGTAAATTTTTGTTTAATTCTTTCATTATGCAAAAGTCATTCAAAATGAAGTAGTCCTCAGAGACTATTCCCAGAAAATTCAAAGATATACATTTTGTTTGCCATGTAAATATCTTTAATATACAGTATTTTAATCAAAATTATTAGAGCTATTTTTGACAAAATAAAAATATTTGAAATTTTTCCATTTAAAGTGTAGTTTGAGTTGGGGGGGGGGATTTTTTTCAAAATCTTTATGTCCCATCCTTGGAACATACTAAACTTAAATACCAAGTTTAGTGTTTACCGACTTTTTGTTTTTGAGTTGTTGTGTTCACAGACGCATACACCACACACATGCTAAAAATGCTTTTTCTTGGAAACATAGGACCCTAAAACATGTATTTCCAGTGAAATCTCTGTATTGAATTTTTGGGTGGAATGCATTACCTCCTCTACCTATTATCTAGATTGTACATACATGCTAGAAAAAGTAAAAACACCCTTACTATGATACAGCAGAAGTAAAAAAGAGGTAACCAAAATTTATTCAATTTTATTATTATTATTATTATTATTATTATTATTATTATTATTATTATTATTATTATTATTATTATTATTATTATTATTATTATTAATTAATTAATTAATTTATTTATTTATTTATTTATTTATTTTAGTTTGTGATATATGAATGTATATTGTACAAGTCTCTCAACTGTACAGTTATGCATTTGACACCTGATCCTTTCCTTGCAATAACATATTCGAGCATTATGGAAACTATAATAAAACAGAGCAGTATGTCAGCATTATGTCAGACAGAACCAATTCAATATGTGTACAAAGTTTGTGGAGGTGGTGAGAAATACCTCTTTTTTAATAGACCCACAGAAATGTATAGACTAGTGTAAGTTCGGAACTTGAGGTGAATAAGGAAATTTGGTTCCTCTTGACAAAAGCTGATGTGAAAACAGTTTCTCCAACAGTTGTTGATTTCCTTGCCTTTAGTGTGCAGTGGCTCCATTCTGCTGAAACACTTGCTTTTCAAGGTCACAATTGTTGTATGCACAAAACCTGTGGAGGTCCACTTTAAACTACTTGTATATCTTGTTGTTTATACACTATAGAAGTCATTGTTATTCATTGTTATTGTGTAACCATGCTTATCTGCTATAAAATAGGGGTCAATAATATTGTGGCTTGAAACTGGCACAAAGTCACCTTCTCTGAGAGAAGTGAAGATAAAAATAAATAAAATTTTGATTATCCTTTTATGTCCCATCCTGTACATCTCACCTTGTCAGCATCGTCTTCTATGTAAATGAGATTGAACTAGTTATATTTTAAAATATCTGAAAATACATCCTTACCTTTATTTATAACACAACACGCCATAAGCTACTGGTAATGACTACAGAGCTATACATGTGCACCGTGCACTGCAGGTTTTGTGCATACATAACATAAAACAGTTTTTTCACAAAGAACCATAGAGTATTTAAATTATTAAAAGTCCTTAGCACATGCAACAGTGAACATATCACCAATGTTATGTATTTTGTAATAGATGGCCCCTTTATGATTAAAAATTTAGTTATCTACAAAAAAATGAAACTGCTTTTTTCAAAAATTGGGACAAATACTAGACATTTGGGGAGGTTATGGGCCAAAGGTTTTAATTCTAGTACTGTTCTGCCAAAATCAGAATGCATCCCTAACCATATTAGCTGAGTTTTCTCAGCCTGCAGATTGAGAAATTATGCAGTCCCTGTGTTTTACAAATTATGCCATAAACACTGACCTCAGCATCACGTGTCAATTTCAGCTGAAATTACTGCTTTGTACTGGTGTGCCTGAAGTCTTTTGCTGTAGTAGTACACAGTGAGTATGTTGGTCTTTAGTAGTGAAGATTCCAGATTCAAATACTACCACTTGTAGATATTTTTTATGTTTGGTAAATTTAAGAAAACTGATAGTTTAATATGGAAGTCATTTTACTTAATTGGTTCAATAATTTGTGGATTTAATTAAAACAATCGCCTCTTGTTAGAGTATGTTTTAATGAACACAATAAATGAGCGTGAATAACGTTAAAATATAATAGAAAACATCATTAAATAATATTTAACTGTTTAAAACTATTCCTGGTACACAATATCCTTAAGATAACCCCATAAGAAGAAATCTAATGGTGGTATCAAGATAAGCTGTTACACAATGAGCCAAATGAGATAGCACTCCATCAAGTTGATACCACATAGGTGGTTCTGCAACAACACATCCAGTAGAGAAGCTTGTTGGTGTTTTAGGAAGTGGATATAGCACTTCCATCATAAAAATACAGACTTATTAGATGACCCTGGTTCGTCTGTAAATAACACAGTTGCCAAAAAATGTGGATCTTGTTTTGTATGCCATATGATCCTATTAGCAAACACTACTCTCTGACCTGCTTCGGCTGCAGTAGATTGCCTAATGTAGTATTCTCCATGCAGAAGATTGGCTAATATTGAAATGCCTGTGAATGTCCCTTACTGCAATGTGGATGCCAAATAGCATAGTCACATGCTCCATTGCTGCTTGGTCATAAACAGAATGACCATTTAGTGGCCAAGTAGTTAGACCACTCACCTCCTACTTATACAGCCTGGGTTCGATCCCAAGTGACTGCATGTGGGATTTGTGGTGGACAAAGCTGTGCAGGGGCAAAATTTTCACCACATTCTATGGTTTCCCCTGCCATTATATTCCACCTGTGCTCCATCTTCATTCTATGTATCATCAGTGTCATCGATTGCGGTGCCATTTGTAAGTGGGTATTAAACATATCAAAAAATAAATAAAAAAATAGAACTATCTATTCATGGATGTGGTGTTTTGTGCACAGTACCAGAAGGCGATTCACAACTTGCAAAAATATGTGATCTATAGGAAGCACCCTCTGCAGAAACCTCTGTTAGTTAAGCTGATGTGCCTTTATTGCATTCTGCTCTGATACCTCATATACTAACAGCATGTTCAGATACTCTCTATTCGTAAACACTGTTCCACATTGAGCACAAAGGATTAGAATTTCATATTTATAGGCAAATCCATTTTCCAATGCATTTGGAAAGAAAACATGATTTGCTAGAACATTCTCAAAAATTAATAAAAAGCTAATTTATTTGCAAGCGTCATTTGAAATTCTGACCTTCATATGCATGTTAATTATTGCGCTACTAGAGCACATTGACACACCACTGTAGCCCTAGGCAGTGGGCTGGTGAATGCAGTGTCAGCACCTGCATTTTGCATCTAGTTACCAATCTGCAGGATGGGAAGTCTCACCCAGTATATAAGTTAAAAAATGAATAACATAAAGTATTTATATTTGGAATAACTTCATTAATATTATATAATGTTATCAAGAGTCAAATGCTCAAAATGAATACCTTCATAATGGCCATCATTCTCTGCATGTTTTGTACATCATACAATCATCATATGGTGAACCAGAGTATTATGAGTACAATAAAGTGTGTGTATCTCTCCCTCTTCCCCTCCCCCCTCTCTCCCCCTCTCCTCCTCTCTCTCTCTCTCAGATCCACCATTAAAGAACTTTCTGTCAGCTATTCCTGTGTAAATACTTTCTTATTTTAATCTTGTCTTGGGTGAGTTACTCAGGTAAAGTTTCTTAGTTTTCCCTTATCCCTTACTCCCATGGACTCCAAGCTCATTAGAGCATCATCAACAAACAAACAAAATATTATTGATTCTTTAATTCATTACCTATGTATGATAATGTCTTCTCCAAGTGGCTACCAATGTCTCCTGACTTGACGGTCTCTGACTTCTTTTTATTGGGTTACATAAAGAATTGTGTCTATGTACCCCATTGCCTCAAAACCTGTAAGAAGTACAAAACTTTACATCACTGTTGCCATCCAGCCCATTTCATCATATATGTTGGCAGCCCAATCACTCGCTTCTCACCAAGGCAGCTCAGGTTCAATCTCAGGCAACCACATGTGGGATTTGTGGTGGGCCAAGCGCTAAAGGGGTGGGTTTTCTCTGGATTCTCCAGTTTCCCATATCATTGTATATTGTAATGCCATGGTAGTGGAAATGGGTATTATAAAACCTTCACTCATTTGGGCCATATTCAATGTCTATGAGGTATAGTGAAAAATGTTTGAGTTTTTTCTTTTGAATGTCACAAACTTCACCCAAATTCAACTATTCAAAGTCATGTAATACCATTTTGAAGTGACAGTATTTATATGGACACTCTATTTACACTCTATTTCTCTAAAGAACTATCAAGCACTTGCAAGAATTCCTTAAAACTTCTTCTCATCCTCTTGATTTACATAAAATTTTATCTGAATTGATTTCATTAATATTTTGATTGAAGAAATTTATTATAAGTATCCAACATATTTTTCTTACAACTGGATACAGTGATTGAAATTTAACCACAGTATCAATATCAGTTAAGGTCGTCTCCTTAGCATAGTGGTAGTACGGCTACTTGCCTGTCGTCCTGGGTTTGATTCCCAGTACTGGCATGGAAAATTTTTCCCTGCTGGGAGACCTGGCCCAGGGTGCACTCAGCCTCTTGAGCTACTTGATTGAGAAGTAGCAGTTCCATATAGAGAAGACCGCTTTAACCAGCCGGAAGGGACTCTAGGCGCTGATCACGTCTCGCCCACCAGTACTGCACCCCATTCATGATGCCTTTGGGCCAAAATGGAGGTTACAGCGGCTGGGCAATAGGCCAAGATTCCTTCTGGACTGTTGTGCCATGGAGTTACGTTTATCAATACCAGTTGAACAGAGTCTTCATATTGCCTGCCCTGAAACTGTTCTTCCACTTTCCCTCCTTTCCATGAGACAGCTAAACTTTGATGCAGAGTTTTGTGCGGTACGGAAGTTGATGCATTGCAAAATCACATGTTTCAAATTATAGTATGTTAGTCTGTTATTCCATATACTTCAGCACACAAAATCTTTATATAGCATTCCTTTGTGGAGACAAACTCTTATAGCAAAATGAGATGACAGCTTATAGACAGATTCCCTATTGTTTGGTCACCTCATAGACAATCTGTAATCATGCAAATAGGTTTAGGGAAATGGTATTTATTCCTGATGAAAAACCCTAAAGTAAATCCCATATTCATACCTAGGAGAAAGCTGTTTGACAGAAAGTTAGGATGAATTCCAAAAAGATCTCTGAGAAAGCCTGCATAGGAATCGGGACTTTTACAGACTTGGAAGGCCACTAAATTTTTAAAATTGAATAAGTGCTCTTAAAAACAGAATAACTATCATTTTATCAGAACAGAGAAAAATGAACCTTTCTAAACACTAACAAAATAAATTGCTCATAGATTCTAATATATACTGGAATAAAATAGCATACACCATCTTTTACAATTACACCATTTGCATGACCTCCTACTTAAAGTGTCAAGAGAACTTACTTTTGCTATAAAAACAAAACAGCATGTTTTCAATAAACGTTCATAAAATTAAAAGCTTTTTGTTTCATCACACGGATTTCCTTGAGGTTAGCAAAACTGAGAGAGGATGCATTGCAGTTTCTGTAGTAGATTGAAACTGTAACTTATTTGTTTAAACATTTTAGAAGTATCTAATCAATTAAAAACTAATAAGATCACGTGTTCATGAATTATAAACACATGATAATGTAAGAAGAGTTCATTTCTGCAGTCGTGTGTTCGATAATGTTAAAGATTGCTCTATTGGTGGGCATTTAAATTTTTTAACAGACAAGCATGATTTTATTTGCTTGACCATATACTGATAGAAAATAATAGATAACTTCTCTAGAATATAAAATTCTTAAAACTGCAAAGACATATGGCTAGATAATAGCTACTATTGGAGTGAAGAAAAAACAAATCTTGTACATGAAATGCCATTATATGATCGAAAATTGGTATTTGGTGTGATGTTGCTTACAGAATTATAGGCCTACTTTTTTAAAGATTACAGTGAATGTGCAGAGGTAATGGGACAATATAATCACATCTTTACATAGAAGATTTGTGTAATATTGAATTTATAAGGGTTATTCAGAAGTACTATTTACATAGGATGAAAGCCACAACACTCATGCTTAATTTATCATTTTTCAATGTAATCTCAATCTTTTTCCACTGCTTTGTTCCCTCTGGAAATAAGGATATGTATTCCAGTGTGGTCGAAATCACTTTCTTTCTTCTTTAGTCACTTGCACAGCCATGTTTTCAAACTCCTCTCATCATCAAAGTGAATCCCACAGAGAACTTTCTTCAGTGCCTAAATAGGTGGAAATCTGATGGATCTACATCAGGGTTAAATGGTGGATAGGACAAGACTTTACATTCAATTTGTGCAACCTGTTGAGTGGCGCAAAGACTGGTTGGGGTTCATAAGCCAGGCATTGAGTACCTTGGATTGCAGAGGTAACTTGACCTCCGCAGTGTCAGAGAGTTTTGGCAATCCTCCACATATCGCCATCCTCAAGCCTCAATGGTCCATCATCTCCTCTCACGCTTGCACCATGTGCTTGCATAGGCGGGTCTGAACCTCTCGGCATAAATGCCTCAGGAGTGCTCAATTATGGGGCGAGCGGTAATGCTGGTATAGTCTGCGGGCAGCCCAGGATTGGCGGGAGAAGATGGAGTTCCAGGAGAAGGATATCCGGATGAAGGGGAGCTGGGGTGTGAACAGTAAGATTATGGACAGTTCACACTATGATGGAAGTGAAGGTTGAGTCCACAGCCTCCAGAGATGGGATGTCTGTGATCCTAGGGTTTGGCTGGATGGAGTCATTGAAGCAAATTCTGGCGTGATTGAGGAACACTGGAGATATATATATATATATATATATCTGCCCTCTCATCTCCCATTGGTCGATTGTCCACCAGTCCCTGAGTGGATGCGGAGACCACCGTATGATTGGTCCGCTAATTTTCTACAGCTTTACTTTAGTCTTATTGAGCAGAGGCATCCATAACCAAGGAGCAACTCCTACAGCTACTATGGCTAAGCTCCTTACACTCATTCAAGAGTTGCTTGGGCTTCAAAATTTTAACCCCAAAATAAACATTTTGTAAACAAATTACACCAGCGGTGCACAAGGACCATTGCACCATCACTGGCATTTATTGAGGAGCAAACTTGCTACCTCCCTTCACTCCCCAACCTCATTTTCACCTGCCATCCTGCAAACCCCACATTCTTGTCAGTAAGGCATCAAATTCTAGCAAGAATGGGAACACATCTAACATACCATCAAGCTGCCCTCAGCCTGCCAACTGCTTGAGTTGTGTGGGGCATCCAGACATAGTGTACATATGTCATTTCTTCTTTCTTATTAAAATGAATTCCGTGTTTATAGATTTCAATGCCTCTCAGTAGAGCCTTGTATGGTAATAGCCTGTGGCATCCAGTACTTCTGTCTCATCAAATTTAATGTTGTGGCCCTTTAGTAGTGCATGCTTGGTTATTGCTGACTTTTCAGTGTGCCCTAGTCGGCAGTTGTTTTTGTGCTCTTTTATCCATGCCTGGATCAGCAAATGACAAGCAGGACCTGCTCTTAATGCAAGGTGTCTACCACATACAATGTAGCTGAACAGCATAAAAAAACAAATAAAAGAGCACAAAGAAGTCAGCAGTAGCCACACATGCGCTACTAAAGGGCCACGGCATTAAGTTTGATGAGACAGAAGTATTGGATGCCACAGGCTATTAACATGCATGGCTCTACTGAGAGGCCATTAAAATCTATAGACATGGAAATAATTTAAGAAGAAAGAAGAAACAATACATGTACACAAAGTGTGGATGCCCCTGCTTGCTAAGACCAAAGTAAAGCCGCAGAAAACCAGCAAGACCAATCATACGGTGGTCTTTGCAGCCACTCAGAGACTGGCAGATGATCAACCAATGGGAGACGAGAGGGTTGTCCCTCTCTGGGACAGACGCTCCTCAATCATGCCATGCTAATTTCAACCAGCAAGAGTCATCCTCTGAAGATGCCTGGCAGAGTCACGGGTGAAATGTCAGGTGGCATTTCATTTCATGGACCACTGCCTCCTGGATTAACACTGGCAGAGAAAGCCTAAGCATGTACACAAGTAACCAACTTTGGTTTTTATTTATGCTATTCTGACGCACACTCACAGACTTTTATTCTAAAATGTTGGGGGGGGGGGGTTAGGAGCCTCAAAACACGTATTTCTGGTGAAATCTCAACTTCAAATTTTTTGATGGAATACAGTACTTCCCCTACTTACTATAAAAATGTATGTCATCTTGAGAAAAACTTCACAATTTATCAAAACATAAGATGAAATTTTAAAATATTTCTTTTCTGTAGATGGTTCAAAGTTTTGTTTTAGTTCTGTGAATAATGTCTTTAAGGAACAAAAATAATGATGCAATGGATCAGATTGGAGGTACTTCATTGATTCATACCAACTAAGTTTAAAAACTGTTATTTAAACATTATACTAGTTTGAAGGAAAGCTGTGCATGCATTCACCAGAGGGAAATTATTGTGATTTTGAACAATAAAATCTCAAAAAATTTAAAAATTCTGATGAACATTCATTAAAGTTACTACATTCTGCAACTGAAAAATATTAGAAATATTGCTGCAGATTATTGCATTCAAAACAAACAGAAGAAAAGGCTATACTTGCACTCAAGAAGAAAAATAAGAAGCAAGGAAGAAAAAGCTATCCAACACATACAAGAAGCGAGATTGTGCACACAATTCTCACATCAAACCTGTGTTGTCAATAATCTTATGGTAGCACATGAGAAAATATCTTGGAAGGAAAAATACAGTAAAAGTTGTCTTTGCGGAAGATAACATTCATGTACCAACTTCTGCCTTCTTCACAGACTTTCATCTTAAAAAATGTTACTTTCATTTCCACGTACTTAGTTACATATCATTAGAAAAATGACATTTAATACATTAAGGAACAATGATGTGCATTTTCAGTAGTTACTCTAGACGTAGAATACTTAAATTTCTACTTTTTCTATCTTATGTAGAGCTATGTAGAGTGAATATTGTATTCGCAAAAATATGGTGTTGATGTTTCATTGAAAGTACACGTTTTGAAGTCTCCTTAAACCAAAAATAATTTTTAGAAAATGGGAAAGTAGTGTGAGGGGTGCACATGTGAATTAAAAATGTCATTAATAAATCAGCCTTTTCTATGTATGAAGCAAAGGTTTATTTGTGTGGAATTCCCCCAGAATTATGCAACTTTCCGTGGAAAAAGTTTAGATAAATAATTTGCATTGAAATATCTTATTTGAGACATTGGCTGTCTCGAAAGATAAAATGTATTCCTATGTTTAATTTTCTGTAAACAGCCAATTAAACTCTTGTCATTCTGGATGTAAGTTTCATATAACTGAGAAACCATAAGAAATACATGAAAACTTTCTACAGAAAAATATAAATTTGAAAATGTGCATGTGTGCTTCTTATTGAAAACAAAAACAAAATATCTTATTCAAACGGGTAAAAAGTGTTTCGGCAACTCATAATCAAGTTCATAATAGATAACCAGAAGCTATCTCTAGCATATATTTCTTGTGGTTAATGTAAATTAAGTAAATTAATCACATTTTATTAATATGTTAAATATACTTGATGAACTAGAACTCTACCAACAAACTTTCTGAGGTTATTCAGGGATACCTTATGAGCATTTTGGTAAAAAGCACCCACAGTCTCCAGCAGTTCATTACAAAGTAATTGATTTTGCTTAGGTTCTTGCCTCCAATTAGCTTTATATCAGATTACACTGAAATACTTCACAACAGTGGATATGTTGACAATATACATTGTGTTTTGTTTGTAAATAAATTGTTTCCATTTGCTCACAGTACCTGCTGTTGACAACAGAAATGCTCTCTTTATTTTAACTTAAGATTGCATTCAATACTGCTTCATTCTTCCAAGGGCATTTTTTTTTACCACATCACAGAACATCTGTAACCGTACATTGATACCCACAAGAAACAACTGAAATGACCGTGATAGAATGGAAGATGCTGACTGTGTGAGGTGCGCCAGAACACTGATCTAGAAGATGCGATTGATGACAATCCTTTCATTAATAGTGGGTGAATTGCACAAGCCAAACAACTGAGATGAGAGTTGTACAACAATTACACTCATATCATCCATAGAAGGTGCAGTCATTAAAGCCAGTAGACTTCCCATTTCAAGTGGAGTTTGCAAATTGGTGTCTACAGCAATGTGCAGAAAACAACAATTTTCCCACTTTGTGTTTACAGACAAGAGCAAGTTTACAGTAGAGGGTATGTTCAGCCATATATAGGATTACCAAAATCCACTTGCACTATGCATCAATCCTATCAACAGAGTTTGCTGTAAATGAATGGGCTAGTACTGTCAAGAATCTTGTGATTGGACCTTACATACTTGCTGATAGATACACTGAATGTGTCCAAAACATTCCTTCAGCATGTTCTCCCACAGTTCCTAGTTGTGCCATTAAGAATTTGTCAGCTGATGTGACTTCAACATGAGGCACAAGGCATTGGCACATACTGTACACTCAATGTTAGGAACCACATTAACGTATAGTTTGGATAACAAAAGATAGTTGCAGTGGTCTTGTAACATAGCCAGCTTAGGGACCAGACGTGACAAAAATGGATATCTTCTCAGAGCATGAGAGTATACAAGACTCCTTTCAATTCATGCATGAATGTGATGCTAGGATTATCAAAACTGCAGAAGTGGTATGTCAAAACTCTTGGACTGCCTGAGTGTGAAAGATAGTAAATGGTGCATTGCTGTACACTCTGCCATGATTATGGTGGTCAACATTTTGAACAACACCTGTAAAGAACAGTTCTGCATTTCTTACGTATTGTACTGTACATTGACACAGCAGAATGAATACATTGTTTCATCTGTGGAATGTTACATTCCTCTGCGTTCAGGCCTTTTCTATGTATGAAGTAAAGATTTATTTGTGTGGAATTCCTGTGATGTGCAACTTTCCTGGGCGAAATTTTTATTCTCTTGTACATTTTGGATATTGCTTATTACAGGCTTATTCACTGGTGAAGTTATTTCCACAAAAACGATTAGAATAACAGATAGTCTAAATCATAAATTCATCATTACTCTGTAACAACCCACCAGAGACCATAGGTCCTTCCTTATACCAAAATACTCGGAAAGTATCCCTGAACAACTTCAGAAAGTTTATTGGTGGAGTTCTAATTCATCCTATATAAAAGATATTGTAAACGTGTAATAGATAAAGTCATGCAAGTGTTACACATTAAATTTTAAAATTAATTTATTTTTCCACTTTATTGCAGTGATATAGATTTAGGTAATTTGCTTACACCATAAATAAATAACTCGATCCTTATATTGTATAGGGTTGCCATCAATTCAGGATCACAATAAAGTAACAAATTCTTCAAAATTGGTCACATTAGATAATGTACATATGTTTGTACCACATTAGTAATGCAAAATCCCCTGACTACAGGCGAGAAGAACAAGAGTTTGGTTCTTATAGAAAGGGTATTTTTTGCTTGTATTCAGGATTATATTTTTTCACTCATTCTTGAAAGTGTTTGTCAGTGAGATAATAATTTATGATTGATGAACATCAACACTCGTGAAGTGAGTTTATGATAGTAAATTCCCAGGTTTTATGTTCTGATGATTCAAAAGAGTGTATAAATTTGAGTATTTCTGAAAGAACAATTAGATCCTATAATTTTCCATAATAGCTATTAAAATCATACCTCCCAAGAATTTAACAGCATACAAATAAAAATCATAAAGATAAAATATTTTCTTGCTGGAAATAATTTAAAATAACCAAGTTTAGGTTTCAGCAAGATCATAAAATTCCCAGCTTTTTTGTTCTTATTTTTAACTGTATTTTAAAAATCTGAGATCCCTCGTTGCATCAGTGATAAATATTGAACAATAGTTGATTAAGTTTATAAATATGCAAAATATACTAAAATAATCAAAAGTTGCTAAAATAGTTATCAATATATTTAAAGAATAATCAGATACAGAACTTCTGTATACCCTACCAAATAATTCATTAAATAATTATTTAACTAATATTTGTCTTTTACTTTTGCAAATGTAGGAGCTTAAATCCAGTATTTTAAATTCTATGCCTAAATGCTGTTTTTCTCAAAGTAGAGAGATTATATTTTCATCATATAATAGGGTTAATGTAATGAAATAAATACTCAGTTTATTATGTAACTCCACTGCCCATTCATGTTACAGAGGCCAACTATGAACTGTGAAAAATATGTACAAATTCTGGGTTTTGGAACAGTGATGTGGAATTCTTTAGGGGTATAACCCAGAGGTGATTTGTGATTATTGCATATATGATATGAATAATTTCTATTTCTGCCTTCTGCTTTCTCTCAAAATAAGTGTCGCCCTCCATGGTGTAATGGTTACCATCATAACTTCATATACCCAAGGTCGCAGGTTCAAACCCGGCGGAGGATGATGGATTTTTTCAGGTGTAAAAATCCTTAGCATGGTTTCCTTTGGAAGGGAAGTAACGCCTTTGGTCCCGTGTCATAGATTTTGAACACATAAAAGAATATCAAGCCTGATAGAGGGGCCCCTGAGCAAAACTAAGCGGTCTTTCACGCCCAGTTTAGAATGGGACGCTGAGAACCATAGCAGTTAAAGAGCATCCATAAATAACACGCCATTTACATTTTTTTTTTTCTTTAAAATAAGTCCCTTTTCATTATTTTGAACGACTAGTCAGTTTAGGCAATGACCATTAGAGCATGAGACCTGATAAAGGGTAGAGAGCAGAAACTGTTTCAGAATTGAGGATATCTACATAGCTCTTTACAAGTAACCAGTTCAGTCCAGTTGTTCCTGTGGTGTGGTTTGTGTCGCCAAGTGTAATCATTACCTCCAGGTCCATTACATTTTCAGAGAAAATGAAAGTGAGAATTAAATTATCTTTATAAGAGTGAAAGAATAATTACAGTAGTTTCCTAGATTTCCCTCACAGATAATTCTCTAAAATATACTGAAGGTAATCTTTGAAACCCAGTAATTTTAGCCAAAAAATATACTGAAATCACATCAGCTATTTGTCAATAAAGAAATGAGGTTCCGTTCAGCATTGACAAGACATTCATCAGTGCTTTGACACACCAAGCAATTGCTGTAGTAAGAATTCTGATAGGAGAAGTAGAATCCTGATATTGCTGTTCAGAATAAACCATTGTGTATTATGTATTTATGCCATTTCTGTTCTTATTGTCATTACCCAATGTGCCTCAACCTTTAAGAAATGTAAGATGAAATATTGTACAGAACAAGCAACAAAAGGAACTTCTTTAATATGGGTATTAAAACATCATCAGCAAAGCGCCACTTTTGTAACCAGTTGATTTTTATTTAATGGTTTAGAGGCAAAGTTGAAATTTATATTCTTGTTCATGCTAATGAATATTAAATCCTGCTTTAAGCTCTCAAAGTTTTATATTTTTCTACTAGGATATGAAAGCTGAATTGTAAAAAGTATAAAGAATGTGTTAAAAATAAGAAGCTATATTCAATAATGTAGTGGTTTTTGTTTCTAATATGTGAATGTTTTCTCACAGCATGAAATATTTCACCTGATGTTGAAATTCACATTTTAATCAGATTTATTAACCTAATATATGTTTAAAATGCAATGGTTGCAAGTACTTTCATAGTAAGTTAATAGTGTATATTATTGTTGGCTCCTCTAATAGATTTGGAACATTTATTATTGTAAGAATCAATAACAAGTATAAGATATGCTTGTATCAATGAAAATTAATATTAAATACAAAAATAAGAAACAAAGATGGTTTCCTGCCCCTTTCCTTTCTATGACATACAAATTGATTAAAGTTGACTATATACACACCAATATTAATTTTAAGTTATAAATTATATCAGTTCTATAAAGAAGGAAAGAAAGAAAAAATAAAATAAATAAAGAAAAAAGAATAATTCTCAAATATCTTAAAATGCTTTATCATTATCAGAATATGCTTTAAATTAAATATTGCTTTCATTTCATCTTTCAAGTTTTAAGTGCTCGGCCAACTTTTAACTATGTTTCATTGTTTTTGAGACCCGTCGCTTTCCTTTTGTAACAAGAAGTTGCATAATTATATTCATAGCAAATAAAGAAGCTTTGTGGGTAAACAAAATTGTTAACGGAAATTAAGAATAGCTTAGCAATTGCTAGATTTATAGATGCAATGTACCATTAGCTTTTTATTGTATTCCCTCAGTAACTGCATTTGAAAACTGCTAGTAGAAAGCATATATGCTTCCAAAATAAACAAGAATTAAAAAAAAAATAGTTACAATTAATTATATTTTGAAGCCCTTGTTTGATTTAGTTAATTAGAACTGTTTCTTAAACCACCTGTCCCAGGACCTATAAATGTGCAAGATCTTAAAGGTGTCATGAATCCATTGACATGAATAAATATTATGAGTAAAAGAAAAATAAAATGTTTATCAGATATTATATTTTGAATGTTCATCGAACCTATTAATATTGGTGTGTAAAAATACCCTTCCTTTTATGTTGCATGATTAACTCACTAAACTGCCATATTCTAGCTGAAAAACATGCTTAGTAACATCAAGCAAAGGATATAATAGTTGAAGCATTAAAGAAAATTTTGTTTTTAGTATATTCTGTAATGAATTTTAATTGTATTTATAGCTACTGTGCCATTTCTGCACACTTCTATATGGCTTCATTTGAGTTGAATAGTTATCATCTCTGAAGCTAAAATATTTAAATTCATTATTCTTTCCAATCAATGAAATATTCAAAATCTTAAATTTATATATTCTAAGGATATTATAGAGATCCTTAACAGAACACCATTATTTATTTACAAGCTTAGTGGAATTTATACATATTACTCTAACCTGGCTATTTATGCTGAGACTCGGTTGCAAATCTTAAGTAAGCAGTTTTCTAATTAAGAAATATACAACAGTTGCAATCGAGGAATGGCTAGAATATGGTGGATAACTGTTGTGCTGAGCTGGTGGGTGTATTCTCCGCTCTATCTTTTTTCCTCTTTATGTCTCTTTCTATCTCTTCTCTCTGTCAGTCTGTCTGTGTGTCTCTCTCTGTTGCTAGATCATCTACCTACACAGACACAGTTAGACTATAGGGCCGATCACAACACTAACCTCCAGGTAAGTACATTGCTACAGATGAATTGCATTTCCTCCCTGTCTCTTTGCATGGCTTTTGATGGATGCGCATTTGTTTGCTGTGTTCCACACACAATGCACATAACAATTCACAATCACATCACTGCACACTGTAGAGTTGTTTAATTAGTTTATACAATACATAGAATAGATTCCTTCATTGTCCCCTCGCCCACCCAAAAAAAAAAGTCTTAAAACGTTCAATTATGCTACACATTTACTCATTACACACAAAACTCCAGGTCATATAAGTATTGTCTATTAAGTAGTTGTATTTCTTTTTTTGAGTATAGAAAGATGTACATTAATTGAAGCAGTTATAATTCTGCATGTCAGGAAATAGCTGCATTAATTTCAGAACTATTAGAAAGTAGTCCAGGATCATGGCAAAGAGTTTCATAATGCTATAAACATCACATTGCATTGTGATTGTCACAGCTTGTTTTCTCTGTAGTGATTAGAAAACTCTACCACTGAATTAAAAATTACATTCAAATTCAAATGTTATATACATATATAAAAATATAGATTATAAT